>OZ007589.1:224259935-224627435 GCA_963931845.1 Maratus michaelseni | reverse complement strand
TTTGTTTTCCGTTTAAAAATATAAAATCATTCAACACTTATTTTAAGTATATTTAAGGTTATTATCCTCCAGAGCAACGCCGGGTGGTTTTATCAAACACATTCTACAAATTTCATGAAGGAAATGAATAGATTATGAAAACAGCTGTGCAATCATATTAGACCGTAACTAAAATATGTTGTTTGCTAGGCCCTGACTTGGTGTTTCTAGAGAATTGGTGACTTTTCAATCCTCCGATAATATCCTGACTTTTCAATCCTCCAGCTGATGGAGTAGTTTCTTAATAAATTTATGTGGTTTTCCCGTACTTCGTCCAGATATGGCAGTTATTTATGCTGATATTGCCATAAAGTGTAAAATCTATTCTTCCAAAAAACAGTGAACAAGCAGTCGCTCTGCCAATCCATTCTATTTAATACCCAGTTAGCAAATTCTTGATAAGTACGAAGTCGTCAGGATACACTTGTTACATAGATTGCAGTCTAAAAATGAGGATAATTCAAACTGATATCCATGCACTATCATATTAAATAGGAATCCGTGACAGCAATTGGGTTGCACTGCAGCACTGCATTTCCCATGTGTAGATATTTCCGACTCAAGCCGGTAGCTTCGTAGACGTCAATCAAACGAGACAGCTAATCCATCAAATTGTGTATAATGTTCTACATATCCTAAACCCTTTACATCCTAGCTTTTCCCTTTGCATCCTACCATTTTACCCTTTGCATAATCCAATATGCGAGGGATGCTACGCTATATTTTCATTGTTCTTGTAATAAAGCTCAACAGGTTTTCTTGTTTAACAACAACATTCCTATAACGTCCTTTCCAATGTTTCACAACTACAACATGAATCGATTACCGTTGTATACCTCATTAATCACGTAGTCAGCCAGAATTTCTCTTTTTAAATCGATGGATACATTATCTGTAATTCACCAAGGAAAAAATTGTGTTCCAATTTTTTTTTTTGACAAAAACACGTTCTATTCCCACTCTTTGAATGCAAATAGTACCTTTATGGTTTTTCTAGAGAATTGATGATTTTTCTGACTTTTCAATCGTCCGATAAGTGTGCATTTGAAATAAAAAGTACACTGTATGGAATAAACAAAAACGAACGCTTTCAATTTTAGATATTTTGTGGAATATCTACAGAGATATTTGATGAACTCTTCTCGGACTGCAAGAGTATAAAATATTTGTTTAACATAACGTGTTTCAGCGAAGTTTAGATCTAGCAGGCAATTAAGGTAACAATAACAAAGTTATTTATAAAAAAAAATATTTCGATCTCCCCGAAAAATAAAATACACGAAATGATCTGTAGTTCTAGCACATGACTATGTGGATCTTGTACAACATTTGTGTAAGAATAGCACGTACGTGCATGGAGATATAAAGGTTTCTTTTTTAAAAAATCAAAAAAGTTCTGCTCTTTTGCCGTTTATAGCATGCAAGGTTTTCAAACAAATTTACCTCTAATTTCAAGGAAATTGACAAAATACAGAAGAAACAATATTTTGCAATTACAATATAAATATTAACTTGATGAAATATACTTGAAGAAATATACTTGATGAAATATGAATATTTCTATAAAGTAAATTGTAACTTCATATGTGTGAAAGATAAGAAAAATGATTTTGCATAATTTAGTATTCAACTATATACGGCAGCTCCTATAAAAAAACCAGTAGAATATTGTGAAAATTCAGAAATATATCATCGATATTAGTTAGTTGAATCTCAGTTGCTTTCTAAAAATAGTTGGATGATAAGGGATTTTCCACAAATTGTTATTTTTATTAACTGACTTCCAACAAAGGAGTTGGTATTTATCACCTGTCACTGATTGATTATTAGGTAGATTTTGTAAGAAATACTACCTATTACATTCTCACCTAAGTTGGAAATTTTGAAAAAATTTTGCAGATCTACGCCGATTATGACTCCCAGAACCCAAAACCACCCCCAGTTCAAAACTTTATCTATCTATCTATCTATCTATCTATCTATCTATCTGTCTATGTCACTTTTTTATGGACACGATAACTGGAAAAATTCTGCATAAATCTCTTCCAAACTGATACATAAAATCAAGGGTCATAAAATCTCGGTCAAGTTCGTTAATGGGCAAAATCGAACCAGGGGGGGGGGGGGCTTTTTGTGAAAACAGAAAAACCCTCATAATTTCTTTATTATTATACGTATCGAATCCGTTTAAAGTTATTATTACTTCTAGGAAAAGGGCTGAAAATTTATGTATGACAGATTTTTGATATAATTAAAAATGGCCCCAAGGGGGAGAAAAAAGGGGGGTTTTAGAAGAAAAAAATCATAGCTTCGTCAATTCACAAGATATCAAATCCGCGTGAATTTATTATTAATCCTCTTAATATTATCTAAAACTTTTATATTGAAAAGTTTTTTATAGAACCAACCGTTATAGCAAAAAAAAAAAAAAATTAAAGCAAAAAAATCCCTGCCGGCTCTGCCTGCAAACAAGTTATTTTTCGAAGTAGGCGGTTCCAACTCCCGCATCTTTTCGAAACTGATACATAAAATCAAGGGGCATAAAATCTCGGTAAAGTTCGTTAATGGTCAAAATCGAACCAGGGGGTGGGGGGGTGGGGGTGGGGTGGTGGGGGCTTTTTGTGAAAACAGAAAAAAACCCTATAATTTCTTAATTATGATACGTATCGAATCCGTTTGAAGCTATTATTACTTCTAGGAGAAGGTCCGAAAATTTATGTATGACAGATTTTTGATATAATTAAAAATTGCCTTAAGGGGGGGAGGGGGGGGTTTAGAAGAAATAAATTAATAACTTCGTCAATTCCCAAGATTTCAAATCAACTTGAATTTAATATAAATCCTCTTAATATTATCTAAAACTTTTATATTGACAAGTTTTTTATAGGACCAACCGTTATAGCAAAAAAAAAAAAAAAAAAAAAAAAAAAAAAAAAAAAATCCTGCGGTTAAGCCAGCAAACAAGTTATTTTTCGAAGTAGGCGGTTCCAACTCCCGCATCTTTTCGAAACTGATACATAAAATCCAGGGGCATAAAATCTCGGTCAAGTTCGTTAATGGGCAAAATCGAACCAAGGGGGGGGGGGATGGGGGGCTTTTTGTGAAAACAGGAAAATCCCATAATTTCTTAATTATGATACGTATCGAATCTGTTTGAAATTATTATTACTTCTAGGAAAAGGGCCGAAAATTGATGTACGACAGATTTTTGATATCATTCAAAATGGCCCCAAGAAGGGGGGGGAAGGGGGGTTTTAGAAAAAAAATTCATAACTTCGTCAATTCAGAAGATATCAAATCCGTTTAAATTTATTATAAATCCTCTTAATATTATCTAAAACTTTTATATTGACAAGTTTTTTATAGGACTAACCCTTATAGCAAAAAAAAAAACCCTGCCTGCAAACAAGTTAGGTTTCGAAATAGGCGAAACTGATAAACTGATGAACTGCCGCATCATCGCAAAAAGTTCATTTCTTCCGCAATTCCCGACAAACAGGCGCCCCGCGGTCTGCGTCTTCGAAATCTACCTGTGCCTGTAGGCCGAGCCGTCAGGGATTTTTTTTTTTTTTTATTGGAACGAGTTCGTTCTGATGAATCATCCAAAGAGAACTAAATCATGGAATAAAAATTGAAAATAAAGAAACAAACAAGTGGGTAAGTGTGATCGAAGATCGCACAAAGGGTTTCGTTTAATATTACTTGGATCATTTTCTGAGAATATATACAAATTTTCAAACTCGTACCTGAAATAGATTTAAAAATCTCAATATACCTTATAATTTCCGACTGGCGTTTCTAAGTATTCATCCATTGTTGATTTTCTTTTTTTTCTCTTTCGCATCGGAAAGTAAATGGATAGACGAATACCAGAAACGGCGGGAGTAAATTCAATACGACCCCCTCAAATGTCTGCTGGTATGACGAAAAATAATGATTATATGAAAAAAAAGGAAATTATTTTCCGTTTTCATTAATGATTTTTTAATTAATATCTCAACAAATTATGAACCGATATTTACGAAAATTCGAAATTCGGATTCAGATTTTTTTTAAAGTAAATGTGCATAGTTTAAATTTTTTTTATAAAGCCTAAATTATACCACTACTGGTATTATCTGCGGTTTTATTAATTTGAGTATGAAAATAGCTAGCCTCGCTGCGAGGTACTACGAGGGTTCAATCCAACATTTTGATTGGATAGTTGCTGGTCTCTCCAGGAGTACGAAACCAGTCAGAAATAAAACTTTCAGTTTCTTTTTATTAAAAAGAAACTTCGGAAAATTTTTAATGAATTTTAATTAAATAAAATAATATAAGACTTTTTCAAAATTTTATGATTTGTCGTGTGACAGGAGTTATTTAGTTATAAGTACGCAAAATTTCTAGTACCTAACTTATACAGTTTCCGAGTACGAACTCTGTGATGGACGGACGGACAAACAGGGGATTAAGACGAAAAGGCTTTCGTCAGATGAACGAAACCCTAAAAAAAGGAAAAAGGATAATTTATGGAAAATCCTGTATTATCAAGCTACTTTTAGAAATGACAACTGAAATTTAATTCGCTATATCGCGGATATCTTTTTCAATTTTCACGATATTTGACTGGCCTTTTTATATTACTTGTTTTATACAATCGACTACTGAATTATGAAAAAAGGTGATATCCTTAGCTCATGAACAATTAAAAATAGTTAATACAAATGCTCAGATTCCAAATATTTATTTTCTACTTAGAGTATGTTGTTTCTAATGTACTTTGTCAAATGTCCTGAAAGTTGTGGAAAATTTAGTTGAAAATCCTGCATGCAATAAACATATATGAGAATTTCTTGAATTAATATATATATATATATATATATATATCTATGAATACGATTCTTACACAAATGAACAAAAATATTGTACGGGATCCACATGATCATATTCTACAGCTACAGATCATTTTGAGCATTTTATTTTACAAGGTGATCGCTAATATTAGTATTTTTATTCAATTTATGGTTGGTTCCTTAATTTCTTTCGTGATCAAACCTTCGTTGAAAAACATGATGCCAAACGTGTTCTTTATATTCTCGAAGTTAGGGGGGAAAATGTCGACTATTTCTCTAGCAATTCAACAAAACGTCTAAAATCGAAAGTGTCCAGTGACTCTTGGCCATATAGGTACGTGGATGTACGTTTACGTGTATCATTTCAAATATATGAATTCAAATAAAATATACTTGTATGTTTTTATTTAAATATAGCTACTTTCACTGCTGTTCCTTCACATAGTACATAAAAATATCATAAGAAAATAATTATATTGAAGATTGATATTATTCATCCTACAATGTTAAAAATTTTGTGCTGGATTGAACCAACTTTTGGTGCTACAGTAGCAATAACCATAAAATGGTGAAATCTCGTTCCAACATTTGGAGATGAGGTTCCAACCAGCCTTACAGGATTACAAATATAGCCGAAAATATATTTTTATTATTATTATTGAAAACTTCTATGGATTTTTAAAATTTAATATATATTTTTTAGATTGCCCACTAACAAATCAAAAAGCATGTCTATATGAAAAGTATACATTAGTATTCAAATAAAGTTTTGAAATTTATTAAAAGCGATACTTTCATATTAGCAGCATGCCAGAAGTTTATAGCCGAAGAAATTGCCATAGATTTCGCTATTTACAGCAGCAGCTTTTTCTATTCTAATAATTTCAATGGTTTAAGGGTGTATTCAAATCCAAACTGCTTATTTTGAGACACATTTTAAATTCATTTTTGCTCTAAAATGCATCCAATTGGCTGGTTCTCTTATTCAGAAACTTTATAATGTCCCCACTGTCTCGATTGTTTCATAAAGGTAGAATATATTTCAAAAAATGCTGTCAAAGTGGACATTTTGAACCGAATTTCCCAACCCGATAGCGCTTGAGACAAAAAAAATGATCGTACTTTTTTAAATAATTGTCTGTAAATCAATTTCTAATTAATGGAACGAAAAATAAAAACATGGGGCCCTTATAAATGTCTTTATAAATCACGCCGCCAAGTTTCCTGTTGTTACTTTTAAAAATGAGTCTGAGAATGTGTCTCAAAATTTTGAGTTGTTGAGCGTGGAAAAATATTTTTATTGAATATCGCCTTAAGCACGTAGTTCGATTACATCTGTGTTACATTCGTGTTTTAAATATAGTATTTTGTTAATTTTATCACTTATTGATGAAATTTTAATTTCGTTATGTAATATTACTTCGAAACAAATCCTAAACTATTTCTATCGTTTTAAGAGCAAACAGATTAATATTTGGTAATCGGGCTGGACATGATAAAGATAGACATAAAAAAAAAATCATACTTCAAAGTTATTTTAAAAACTATAACAAAAAACAGTAAATTGGGAAACACTTTTCAAACAAATTGCATTTGAAAGAACATATTTTTCCCTATTCGACGATATAAAAATTTAAATTCTACAATGTTTAGAAGTAAAAAATGTCAGTAAAAGAGCAATTTATTGGTCGGTGTTGCCATTGTCAATATGACGACAGCGTTACTTACGGACATGTTTTTGCTTTATAATGTAGATATACGAACATCTTCACACTTTTAAAACTTTTAAACCAGCTGTCCTATTTCCATTTTATTTGATCAAGCGAACAAGTTAAAAGTGAGAAATGAAACAAACGATGCTTACTTTCGTCCAACATCTCCACTCTCAGAAAAAGTTGTTCTCCAAGTTCTACTCCTCTTATTTCATATCCAGAAGCATTTACTACTCGCAATCTAACTGGTGGTGTGGCAGCAAGTCCTGTGATGACCTGGGTCAAGCTCTGTAAGTCCCTAAGAAAGGAGAAAAAAAATAGTAAATGGTAGATCTTGGGTTTAAAAAATAGAATAAATAATATAATTATATAATTTAAATCAAAGACTATTATTGTTGAGGCTTCCTTACCTCAGAAATTTTGATTTAAGAACAAAACGAAAAGTGGTATTACATATTTGTAAAGTACAACTCAAAACGTTATTCATCAAATAACGATTATAATCGAATAGTAATTAATATTAAAAATTTATAAACTTTTGCAAAAAGTTATTAATGAAATAAAGACGATATGTAGTGGTGACGAATTTTGTTTGGAAGAACCACAATACTCAAAGAGAACCACAATACGCTCTTGTAAAACTCGTCATTTTGAATTCTCACGTCTCTTTCTACCACGATGCGACGCTGTTAGTGTTGCCGAATAAATTGGCGGAGAATACTTAACTTTGTTTGTGTTATTAAAAAAAACTTTTATAGTTGTACTTTACGAATATGTAAAAGGACACCCCGACAATAATTTATGTATTTATTACCATTTTGAAAACTCAAACGAATAAGAAATTATTTTTTAACAAAGATGAATTCATAGACTTGTATAACACTTTACCTTAAAAATGTATAAAAGATCTCGAATATACACATTGAACGCAATTTGAATTCTCACGTCTCTTTCTACCCCTATGCGACGCTGTTAGTGTTGCCGAATAAATTGGCAGAGGATACTTAACTTTGTTTTTGTTATCAAACGAACTTTTATAGTTGTACTTTACGAATATGTAACAATATTTTTCGTCATATTGTTAAGTCAAAAGTTATGAGGTAAGGATACCCCGACAAAAATTTATGAACGCTCTGTATTTCTTATCATTTTAAAAACTCAAAGGAATAAGAAATTATTCTTTAACAAAGATGAATTCGTAGGCTTGTATAACACTTTACCTTAAAAAGTGTATAAATGATCTCGAATATGCACACTGAACGCAATGAAAGAGGCTTTGTACAGTGTTAGTTAAGAAAAAAAAAGGAACACTGTATGTGTTTACTAATTTTGTTAAAGATAATCTTAGATCAAATGTATCCCTATTAATCAAATAGAAATAATATCTACTATAAAATGCTACTTCTCAATTATATGTTTAAGGGAGTTACCTCTCTGTTTTAATAAATATAAATATTTCTTATTTAGATATATATATATGTATTTTTTTCATATATAATATTTCTTATCAATATTGTTTCAATATCGTCAATATTTCTTATTATCTTGAAAACTCCACGGAATAAGAAATTCTTCTATAACCGAGATGAATTAATAGTCTTGTATAACTAAAATAAATCGTTCAAGTGCGAATATAACGCACGCCAAAAAGGTATCGTACATTGAGTTTATTAATTACTATTTATTAATTAATAAACTCTTACTACCCCTATTTTTTTATGATTTAATTTCAGTAGATTCGGAAATAGGAGGGTCGGAGCCTATTTTTTCAGTACTTCCGACGATAGTTCTGAAAATATAATATTTAAAATTAAAAAATATATATTTTTTTGTGTTCGATGTTACAAGATCTTTCGAACGATACCCTACACGATACATAAAAAGAAAATTTATTTTTCAAGTAACTTAATTAATATCTCGGCCAATTACTGAAATTTTTTTTTCGAAAATCGTTATCAAATATCCGTGGATGATTCTTCGTCGATAGATAACTCAAGCGTCTATTGACTCTCCCGCTGACCACCCAAAAAGTAAATTTTGTGTGCAACGGAAAAATGCGTTTTTTTAAAAAACTATGTTACCTAGTAAAATCTCTATAGTTTTCCTGCAAGGTTTAAATAAACATCTACTACCCCTAATTTCTTCATGTTTTTAGTTTGAGTAGATTCGGAAATAGATTCGGACATATTTTGTAGTGCATTTTCGACGATATATCTGAAAATATAATATCTAAAATTAAAACAAATTTATTTTTGAGTTTGGAATTACGAGATCTTTCACACGATATAGAAAAATAAAGTTTTCTTTTTTCAAGTAACTTAATTAGCCGCCTAAATTTTTCCAAAACATATTTCTGAATGGCTAATAATCTAAAAATATGTGGGTAAAAGGCTTTATAACTTTCCCAAGTTTGAACTTTCCACGTCCCATAGTTTACGAAAAAAGGGCTCTGACACACGAACAGACAGGAGTGTTCTTATAATGGTTCCGTTTTTAACACTTTCCAACCTAGTTGAAAAGTGTTTATGACTTCGGTTTGTCTTCCGCCTGCCGCCTGTCCGTGCTCTAACTCCCGTAAATATGCTTCGATTGTCCTGAAAATTTTTTATGTTATTGTCGTTTACTATAGCATGTTCCCGATTACAACAGAAGTGTGTAGCACTTAGTTTTTTTTTTTTATATAGGGACAGTCAAAAGTATTCAGCTACATTACAGTCAATGGGGAATAATCGGCTCAAGCGCATTTTGATGACGCTACGACATTTAAAACATATTGAAATTGATATATAATTATGAAGCGCATTAAAACATGTTTTTTGTAGAATATGGGGTGCAAAGCATTTATTATTCATTTACAGGGTCAAAAAAAGAATTATTTTACACATCGTTACATGGGGGAAAAATCGTCTGCAGTGTAATTTAGTGATATTTCACTATTTCAAACATAATGAAAATTATATGCATTACTGAGGTGCACTATAAATTGCTCTCTTGTGAGTATTGCGTTTATTTACAGGGCACACAAAAGATATTGGTTACAGTACATGTGCGATATTTACAGTCTATGTGTGATAAGTGCGTTTTCAACTTTGGTTTGCATTTTAAACTTTTTTTTTTCAAAGTACGTGTATGTTTATAAACTCGGTTGACCATATACAGGGCTACACAAGGAAATTCGTAACTACTACAGACTATGGAAGTGAATTGATTAAGGGTAGTTTTTAATTGTGTTTACGCATTTTCCTGCTGAACTATATTTAGTAGACTAGTAGAAGTTTGTGGAATATAAATAAATTCATATACAGGGCTACGAAAAAAAAGTTACATTGTCGTTTACGTTTGGTAATTTCTGCAAGTGACTTTTAAGTTGCTTTTTAGCTTAATAGGTGGTGTGTACAAAAGTCTTCAGATAATATACAGGGCTGTACAAAAGATTTCGAGTGTATTTCCATCGATTGGCAAAAATTGCTAAATGTGAATATTCTAACTGAACTAAATTTTATCATGCTATATATCCACATCTATTGATCATATACAGGGCTGCACAAAGTAATTCGACTACTTTGTTGACACTGGAAGGTAATTTCGAAAACTATATTTTTCAATGTGTTATGTGTTGTCTAAGCTGTTTACTTACATATCTTCTTTCACCTTATTTAACGGAGAAGTTTCGTTACAGTTTTCTGGATGTGTTTCAAAGTGTTTCATAATATATGCTTGACGCATGAATTTTCGTTCTTGTTACTTTTTAAGTATGGAACTCTAAAAAGTGTATAAAGGATGTCGAAATATTTATTTAATGTAATGTAAATAGACAGTCTACAGTCCTTCCCAATCTTATATCAAATGTACCCTTATTAATCAATCAAAAATAATGTCTAGTGTAAAATACTACTTTTCAATTATTTGTTTAGGGAGTTACCTCAATATTTGAACAAATCTGAACTCTAATTTCTTGAAAAAGTGAAACTCAAATTAGAAACGATAAAAACATTTACTTTTTTTACTTTAGGTATATGGGTTATTCAACCAGAAACGTGTATATTCAGTATTAAATTTTTTAAAGAAAAAATAAATCAAATTAAAGTTATTTTTAAAGTTTATTTGAGATTATCGAACATCATGTCATTATATTCCCAGATCGTGAAAAATATTTTATTAAAAATGCATTTATATATTACACAGTTGCTATGTTCAAAACCACGATGTCCTTGGAAATTATGTCCATAGGTCTTCAGTTTTTTCTTAAATTATTGCACACTAAATTTTACATAGAAATGAATAATTGTGCTGAATTGAGTTTTGTGTAATCAATATTACGTGTTAATCTGTTTAATATTATATATATATTGCACTTGAAAGGTATCGCTATGTTTAAACTATCTAACAAGATTATAATTCACATTGCAGTTAATTAATTTAATTTAATTTTAATTATTTTAATTAAATATATGTTATATACATATATTTGCTATCATTTGTTGAGCTCTTATTTAGGATTGAGTTACTTGTGATAGTAATTATTTAGAAATAAAAATTTAACTAAAGACGATTACATTTAACCACAAAATAGCTTTACACATCACCAAATTAAAAATAAATAATGTTTCACGAAAAAAATAAAAGTTTTAAAAGTTTTTTTTAGACTATGTACGCATTACTTATACGAAACATTAATATTTTTTATTGTTTAATTATTTACGTGTGATGTTTGTTACACCACCCTTGCATTATAACATTTTGTGAATTTTAATTACTTTTTACCTAAATATTCTGCGACATCGTTTTACACGTTTCTATGAGAATTACACACAGAAATTTCACAAAATTTCTACGATTATTAATTAAGAGAGTTTGTTATTTAATTCTTGTTTAAAATGAGGGACTTCAGGAGTTATTTTCAAATTGAAATCCTTTATTTAGAGTTTTAACAATTTTTTGATAATAAACGAAAGAATTAGCTTTTAAATGAAAATATATCGATATGATGTTTAATTAGGTGATAAGTTTTAGAATGGAATGATTTTACTTTTAAAAATTATATGACTGTATTTATAGTATTTAAAAAAATAGAAGAATTTCCCATTTAATAAAACGATATAAATATTACATGTATAAATTGCTTTAATGATAATTTATAATAATTATAATGAAATTAAAATCTGCGACGAGAAAGAATAAATTTAAAAGCATTTTTTTAAAGTTTGATTGATTCTTAAATAACAGTCATCTTTTAGATATAAAGATAAAGCTTCTTGTATTGCACGCGCGGGATAAATTTTGAATAACTTTTTCTGTATAAAGGAATAAAAAAAATGTATAAAATTTCATATTGTAAAAATTTTGAATATTTTAAATTAATAAACTACTTATCTAAGTAATGTACAATTTATTATCTGGTTTTACATTTAAAACTAGATATAATATTTTGGTTACATAATGATTGAAAAAAAAGTGAAATTTTTTTTGTGTGAAACTTTAAAATTAGTAATGCTGAAGTTTTAAAACTTGGCTTAAATTTTATTCTGAAAATGCCCTGAATAGCATTATTTATGGAATCCATTTAATACTAGACTAAATTTATAAGGAATTGCACTTGATTTTTTACTTCCTTCTATGTTTACAAGAAGAAAGTATTAGATTCATGAAAAGTTTCAACTTCCAGTTTTTGACGGATTTAACGTTTTAGAAGCTCCTGGACACGACTTGACTACTTTTAGAAAATGTCTGTCTGTCTGTCTGTCTGTGTAGGTGACTGTCCGTCTGTGTCTCTGTGTGTGTGTCTGTGTGTCTGTATGTGACAAAACATTTTGTGGGCGCTCTATCTCCAGAACTAATTCACGGAATTTAATCAAATATCAGATTCAGTTACACCTTGATATAAATTGGTGCTGATTAGGTTTTGGCATAAATCGCACTAAAGGTGGTGTTGCTACGCTGCGTTTTTCACGATTTCCGCAATAGCTCTATCTCAAAAACTAATGCACGGATTTTCATCAAACTTCAGATTCAGTTAGACGTTGATATAGGTTGTTGCTGATTAGGTTTTGGTATATTAAAAATTCAACATAGCAGCGCCAAATATTGGGCAATATGCCCAATTGGACGATATGCATGCTGCTATGTTGAATTTTTCACGGTTTCTGCGAGAGTTATATCTCAAGAACTAATGCACGGAACTTCATCAAACATCATATTCTATTAGACCTTCACATTAATAAACGGCGGTAAGGTTTTGGTGTAAATTGCCCAACACGTGACGCTGCTATGCTGCATTGTTCATGATTTCCACAATAGCTATATTTCAAAAACTAGTGCATGGAATTTCATCACACTTCGTATTTTGTTAGAACTTAATAAATAGATATTTATTAGATTTCGATGTATACCGCCCAGTAAGTGGCGCTTCTGTGCTCTGTTTTTCACGATTCCCGCGATAGCTACATCTAAAGAACGAATATATTGTCATTTAAGTTTTGTTGAAGAAAGTTTTGTGATGACCACAACATACTAGTTTTTTATGTTTCAGTTATTTTGAAAGATTGTGAATTCAATTAGTATTGTATAGATAATGACAAAACATTTTTTAGGGAAAAAAAAGTTTTTTGAACGAGCGTTTTAGTTTTTAAAACAAAACAACAATAATGATAAATAATAATTTAAAAAAATTGACATGTAGAAAATAACTTCAATATATATATATATATATATATATATATATATATATTAATGTCTCTCTGGCAAAAGATTAAAATAAAAAGAATGTTCGAAATCTCATTTCTAAGCATTTCCCTTTTTTAGAATTATTATTTAAAATTAATTTTGTTAGCTCAGTGAAGGTAATCAATTAATTAACCAGATAAAACTACGTGTCTTCTAAAAATATTCCATCATAATGCAATTAAACATAACATACTTTATGATTGAAAAATGTAAAATCAGCTTCCAATTGTATTTTAACCTTTATATGGATAGATTCTAAATCAGAGCCTCAAGACTACATTAAACAGTTCTACATTTAATACGTTTAATTTCAGCCAATTTATTTCAGTTCATTAACACAGAACCACTTTTATTGAATAAATCGCAGAAAGAGAAAGTTTCCGAATTAAAAATGCAAACATTTTTTAAAAAGTACTTGAAGGAAATAGAAAATGTTTTTATTAATTTAAATTTGATTTTACGAAAGCGAACTAAATGGATTTAATCCTTAGATAAGCATTTAATGATTTATTCTTTAAATGATTTTCTAACGTCAAGATTTAAAAGTGCATTTTTTGTTTTTGTTTTTAAGAAATGAAAAATGGAGGTAAGCGTCATTTCTATCATTTTTGATTTTTAGACTTCTTTAAATAAAATAATATCATTTATTAAGCGACTGAAAAAAATGAACTACTGTTTTTTGGCCGTTATGTATGTGTCGTTAAGTCTGTAATTTAGCCAACAACCAATGAATGAATTTATATGTAACATTTTGCACTACTATTAGTATCATAGAAAATATTTTAAACTAAAAGTAGTGTTCTTATCACTAACATTTTAATATATGATTGTCGGCTGCGTGTTAAATGTGTTAAATGGAAACAAAGGCTGCAACTAGAGTGCATTTATAAATAAGAGAATGGCGACATTCGAGCAAGAAAATTCAGACAGTCGAGTGAATTTTGGACAAAAGCGTAGTGACCCTGACACTATCGGCAATCTAATGTTTGTCGTCTTATCTTATTCATCTAATCGAATTTGTCCAACCCAGAATTTCCAAGTATTGGAATGCGGGTTGTCATAATATTATATCAATATTATATTTTATTCTCCTGTATGTAGAGAATTTTAGAGAATAGATTAAAAAATAAATAAAAATATAGCAATTCGATTTTTTTAAATTAATTATTAAAGAAATTAAGGCCGTCAATTTTTACTCTGAAACGCTGCTCAATTCTAAGGAGGGAAACATATCAACATTGTTTTCCGAAGTAACCTTGTTTTTCGCCACAAACCGTTACGATGCTGACGAACGTGACCCCGCGGTCGGGAGATATTTTTTATCATTCTGCAAGTGGAAAGAGGAGAGATTCTTTTTTTTAAAAAAAAAAGGAATAGCGTAGCGAGATTGAGATATATTTCCAGTAATTAAGGGAAACGTTCAAGTTATTTTAGTGATATTTAAAATTATTATCTCAGGCACGGACAACGCCAGGCAGACCTGCTAGTATATAACATTATTATATATTGTAACAGAAAGGACATATTTTATGAATTCAGACTGCGCAATTCTTTCTCTACGCAATCGACTTTCCTTGCGACTTCCTACGCAATAAACTTCAAACTTTCAAATTAAACAAACAAACAAACGAAAAATACGTTTTTAGACATATAGAAAAGCTTAAAAATGTTGTAAATTCCCCTTTTTTAATAATTCCCTTTAAGAGTTTTCCATAGTATTCCTAACTTTTGATGATAATGTCGTTAACCCTATACACAACTGAGGTATTTAAAAGCATTAGAGATTTATTCATAACGATGTAAAATTTGCGACATATATGTGATTAAATTACATCTTTCAAGAACTACAGTTTACTTTTTTATATGTAAAGTCATCAAATTAATAAACAAACTTCTGTATTTCCTCGAGATAAACTTTCTTACTTACGAAAACCGTGAATTAAAATGAAATGAAATATGAAATAACTGACCCACTTACTATTATAAAAATGATTGATAACTTGGTTGTTTTTCTTTTAACATATATATATATATATATATATATAAATTAATTCATATTTCTTTTTTATTAAAATTATTAATTTAATGCACTTTTTAAATAAATGAATTAGGTTTCTTCGGGTTTAGTTAGTAACTTATTATATTTAAAAAAATGGTTTATAATGTCTCGAGTGTAACTGTAATATATACAAAAAAGTATGACAATTTTGAAAAATTATTATTATTATTATTTTAATTGCTTCGACATATGATTAAGAATGAACATTTTTAGAAACAAGGACAGAGATGCAAAGAGTTTTATATAATGATTTGCCTCGCAAAGTGTGCTTTTGAAGTTCTATTCTTTTTCTTTCTTTTAAAGTTAACTATTTCTTTTCTAGAAATTTTAACATTTGAACATCTTTATCTATTTTTTTTAACTTCATAATGAGGAAATCAAGAATAAATGATTTTATGATTAAAAAATAAATATTGTGATTGAGAAAAAATAATAATAATGCAGAATAATGATAATGATGTAACGAATAATAATTTCGTTAAAAAAATGTATTTTTAATTATAGTATAAACATTCTCGAAATATATATGTTTGTATATGTGTGAAGCAATATTAACTAACGAACTATACGTAATTCATTTATATAAAGCTACACAATCAAAATTCCTTAAATAAATGTATCAGGATAACAATCAATAGAAATCTAGCATTCATCTTCTGCGATATGGAAATGATCCCTCAGACCCCAATTCATCCTCACGTTCTCGGATCAACTCTATCAGAATACTGCCACCGACTTCATCAAAGCAACCGACAATAATCGCTATCAATTTTTCATGCGAAGGAATATAGAACTTCCCTAGTTCAAGAAAAATATGAGTCCTCTTCGGGAAAAAAAAAAAAAAAACATTTTTATGGCATCATTTGTGAATGGAGAAACCTGATCATTTTATTTGATGTGTTCCCTGTTCTTCGCGAGTGTTCATTCTTTGTGTCCCCACATCAGGATGAACAGGATGTGTTATTCGTACTACGAAATATTCGTTGCGCGTAAACATTTATGCATATTGTAAATAAATAAAACTCTAGGAATTTTAAAATAAAATATATTTTTAATGACAGTATATGAGCATTCACTATATACATGTGTGTGTATGTGAAAGTGGCGGTTTTTAACATATCCTTTAAAAAAATTGTATTTATTTAATTCATTTCTTTATGTTTTATCTTAATTTATTTATTTGATGGTAAGACCGCAAAATGCACATCTTACACCGTGTATTAAAAGTTTTTAATGCATTTTTAGCTAAAATACAGAAATTTAACCCCAGTTCTTTTACGAATTAGGTTTTGTCGAGTATACTTATTTTATTTCTATATCCCTCAGATTTTTAAATGAAATTTTTAACGCATTTCTAATGAAAAATCTAAACTTAGCGCTGTCAAAAATTCATTTATTTACTTTTATTTTTATGGTTTAATTTATTTATATTGATAGTCACTTAATTGTGGTCACTTAATTGTGAACATTCTTCTGATTTCTGGAAAACTTGTCATGTTCGTTGTTGAATGATGCAATATTGTTTGAAATTGGAATTGAGATATATGGTTCTGAAAAACTACACATCATAGAAGAGAGAAAAGTGATTTCATATTGGAATTCATTATTTACATAAAATCACACCAGATTCACTTAAAATCACAAAAAAAAATTGTGTACAGGCAGTGAAGTTCTAGAACAAATTTTTTTAGATTTTTTTTATAACTCTTTCTCTAACAATCTTTACGCGTTTCTTAGTTTCTGCATTTTCTTATTTTTTTACTTCGACATGAAATGAAAAAAAAATACATACTTTATTTTTAAATTGGAAAATAATATCTATTATATAATATATACTTTTTAATAAGAGCTGTATTCATATTTAAAAGATCGTAAAATATTTAAAAGTGGAAAATGAGTTCTTGAAAACAAAAAAAAAAATCTAATTTTATGATCAAAAGATTTAAGAATAAATTAAAAAGATTTCGTAAATTAAATATTATTTTTTCTTATTGTCATTTTTTTTTCAAATACCTCCCAAAAGGATTTGTTCTATGACATCAATAAATCAGATGTAAATGTTTTAGACCAACGGTCATGAAAAAAAAAAAATTATAGCTTTACATAAATGCAAACTCTTTGCCTCAAACTATGTAGTTAGACAGAACAAAAAAATCATCAATTTTTCTGATAATATACAGTAAAACATCTACAATGCTTTGCTATTGTACAGTGAAATATTGACAAAATTTCAAAAAATAAACAAAATGAAATTTATCAAACACACACATATATGCATATGATCAGAAAATGCATTGAATATTTTAATTAAAAACTGTAACCCAGATTATTGCCATTTGTTTAAAATTATCTCATTTAACATATCTTTAATTTGTCTGATAACAATTTAAACTGAGGAATATGTTTATATATATATATATATATATATATATATACATATATTTAAAGCTACACAAAAGATGTGAGAACTCCCATTAAATAACAATTATAATGTTTGGGTATGTCTTCAACAATATACCAAAATTTTGTCAGTTCGAAAATATTAAATAAATATCAAAATAAAAATTACTAGTAGGCAATAATTTAATCACATAATAGTTTAAAACATATTTTCTAAGCAAATAACTTCATATTGTGCACATAAGTATATTATTTATATGTTGTAAATGAATTACATTGTACAAAAAAAAGTAATTTGAGACTATTCCGTTGCGATAATATTTCCCGTTTTCATAAAATTGTAAATCTAATTAACGTTGACATTGTAGGAATAATGAAAACATTACACTGATTAATGTTAATAATATTTTTACTATTTATTTAAATAATATGTTATAAGTTTATTTTTTTTTAGTTGTTGTTTTAAAATAATGTAAGAAAAGTCAGATAAGCGAATCGTAAAAATAATTGCTTATCAATTTTCGACATATTACTTGTGTGCCATTTCCCATATGCAATTTGCAATCTCAATTAATATCCAAATTTTGTTCTGATTCAAGTTTTACGAAAGTTAAATCTCTGACAGGTATAAAAGCATTACGGACTAATATATATGGAGGAGAAATCTTTTATTATGTGTGTTACAAAGTATTTTAAAAAAAACTTATCACTTTAATCTTAAGATTCCAAGTACAATATATTCAAGCATTTTTCTTTTCCATAAAATATAAAAAATCTGACACAATATAAGGTAAAAACCATACAAATCAGTATCCATGCGCTTTTCCCCCAAAGGGTAGCACGTCTTGTTTGCTTGTGATGAGGAAAGACATCGTTATTTTGAAACACGTTGTGTATTACTTATAAGGTAACTTTTAAGGTGCTGATTAAATTTTTACCTTAATGCACAATATAAGGTAAAAAATAAAATAAAATAAAATAAGTATCATTGCTCTTTCTTTCAAAGTGGTAGCACATCTTTTATTTGCGTGCGATGAAGACAGACAACGTTACTTCAAAAAACGTTGTGTATTACTTATTTTAAGGTGCTTTATAAACTTTTACCTTAATGTACAATATTAGCTAAAACCAAAAAATTAAGTATCCTTCTCCTTGATTTCAAAGTGGTAACACGTCTTGTTTGTGTGTGATGAAAAAAGACAAACTTATTTCGAAATACGTTGTGTATTTCTTATTTTAAGGTGTTTTATAACTTTTACCTTAATGTACAATATACGGTAAAATCATAAAAATAAGTATCCATACCCCTTCTTTCAAAGTCGTAGCACGTCTTGTTTGCGTGCGATGAAGAAATACAAAGTTATTTTAAAATACGTTGTGTATTACTTATTTTAAGGTGTTTTATAAATTTTTATCTTACATTTTACTCAATACATTTAAATAAAGCGAAAGTAGCTTAAAGTATAGTTAATATATAAAATGTAAATTGTAAATATTTATTAAGAAAAACACATATTATTCTAAAATTCCCCTTTTACCAACATATTTTTTTAAATATTGACGCTCAGGGAATTTGCTAAATACAAATTTTATATTGAGCTCTACATTGAGTTTTAAAAGAAGTTTTAAGTCAGTTGGGAATATATTTTATATTTCATAAATCCAAATTGAGAAAACTATTTTTCTATTTTGCATAAACCCTAAAAAGAGTTATGGAAAAGTTTCGTACTTATATCTTGCCCCTTTAGCTGGATATTTTTGATATTGCTTAATATTTTATAGTTTTATGAATAGGTACCGAAAAGAGTACAATTTATTAATTTAAACTTACGAAAAATGCTTCCACACAAATCGCTATGATAATTTAACATCTCAAAATAAATATTAAAAAGTAGTACAGAATTTTTTTTTCTCGTATTAGTGGAATTTTTTAACCAGTTTGGATAGCGATAGCGGCATATTTACATACTGCATAAGTTCAAATGACTTCTACGAAGACATTTACATTTTTATGAGAGGGGTGAAAAGTCCGCATATCCGCTATTTGAGAGTTTTATCATGTTCTCAGAAGCTGGGGGAATACTTTCTATCATGTCAAAAAATATTTTCATATCTGCATGAAAAGTAAAATGTTTTTATTAGAAAGGGAATTTGGAGGTTATTAAGACTAGAATAATATATTTTATTGCCAAAATAAAAGAATAAAATCATTAGTGAGATATAATAGATAATAATGCTTTAAAATGTAAAAGCAAAATGACGTGCAAAAGTATATTTTACTTATCAATCCATAATTATAGTATTGGCATAATGAATGAATAAATAAATAAATAAATATGTTATTTCGATTGCAGAATTTTAATTATTTTAACTTATAGTTGTAATAATTTAAAATACTGTTCTTAGAGATAGTATAATTAATGTTTATTTGAGCAACGGAACCATAAATTAAAATTGTATAATATGAGTATGATGAAAAAGATAACGTTATTTTGAAACGCGATTTGTATTACTTGTTTTAAAGTGCTTTATAAATTTTTACGTTATTTTTTTTTTTGTTGTTAATTGAAAAAAAAGAAAAAAATAGCTTATAGTTTAGTAATATATATATATATATATATAATCTAAAAATTCTGAAAAAGAAAAAAAAAATCCTAACATTTCAAAAAAGCAATTTCCTACATTTTTTCTAAAGTTACACATTTTACCGACATATTTTTAAAAATATCTACGCGCAGGAAATTTCCAAAATGAAAATTTGATATTCAACTCGACATTCGTTTAAAATACTCTGCATTAAGAAGTTTTAAATCAGTTGTGACTGTGAGTATATTTTATATTTCAGAACCCATATTAAGAAAACTATTTTTCTATTTTCCACAAACTCTAAAAAGTTTTTTGTAAAAGTTTCGTGCTTATACCTTGCGCCTGTAGCAGAATATTTTTTGCTAAGGTTTAATATTTTAGACTTTTATGAATAGCTAACGAAAAGAGTACAATTTATTAATTTAAACTTACGAAAAATACTTTCACACAAATTGCTATGATAATTTAACATCCTAAAATAAATATTACAAAGTATAAACAAGAATAAATTTTTCTGGTATCAATGGAGTTTTTTAACTAGTTCGGATAGTGATAGCAGCATATTTGCATACTGCATAAGTTCAAATGACTTCTAGGAAGAAATTTACATTTTTATGAGAGGGGTGAAAAGTCCGCATATCCGCTATTCGAGAGTTTTATCATGTTCTCAGTAGTCGAGGGAATACTTTCTATCATGTCAAAAATATTTTCAGATCTACATGAAAAGTAAAATCTTTTCATTAGAAAGCGAATTTTGGGGTTATTAAGAATATAATAATATATTTGACCGTCAAAACAATAAGAATGAAATTATTAGTGAAATACAGTACACGACGATGCTTTAAAATGCAATAGACAAATAAAATGCAAAAGTATAGTTTACTTATCTATCCATAATTATAATAGTGCCACCATAAAAATAATATAAAATAAAGTAAAATAAACCTGCTAGTTCGATTGCAGAATTTACTTTTTAACTTATAGTTTTAATAATTTAAAATACTCTACCGTGTTCTTAGAGATAGTATAATTTTAATGTTTATTTGAGCAGCGGAGCCATAAGTTAAAAATATATAATATGAGTTTGGTGAAGAAAGACAACGTTATTTCGAAACGCGATTTGTATTACTTATTTTAAGGTATTTTTTAAATTTTTACCTTAATTTTTCTTAGAAAAAAAAACAGAAAAAATAGTTTATAGTTTAGTAATATATATATATATATATATATATATATATAATCTAAAAATGCTGAAAAAGAAAAAAAAAACAATATTTCCTAAAGTTTTAAAAAAGCAATTTCCTACATTTTTTTTTTTAATTACACATTTTACCGACATATTTTTAAAAATATCTACGTGCAGGAAATTTCCAAAATGAAAATTTGATATTCAACTCGACATTCGTTTAAAATACTCTGCATTAAGAAGTTTTAAATCAGCTGTGAGTATATTTTATATTTCAGAACCCTTATTGAGAAATCTATTTTTCTATTTTCCATAAACTATAAAAAGTTTTTTGTAAAAGTTTCGTGCTTATACCATGCCCCTCTAGCAGAATATTTTTGCTAAGGTTTAATATTTTATACTTTTATGAATAGCTAACGAAAAGAGTACAATTTATTAATTTAAACTTACGAAAAATACTCTCACACAAATTGCTATGATAATTTAACATCCTAAAATAAATATTAAAAAGTATAAACAAGAATACATTTTTCTTGTATCAATGGAGTTTTTTAATTAGTTTGGATAGTGACAGTGCCATATTTACATACTGCATAAGTCCAAATGACTTCTACGAAGAAATTTACATTTTTATGAGAGGGGTGAAAAGTCCACATATCCGCTATTCGAGAGTTTTATCATGTTCTCAATAGTCCAGGGAATACTTTCTATCATGTCAAAAAATATTTTCAGATATGTATGAAAAGTAAAATGTTTTTATTAGAAAGCGAATTTGGAGGTTATTAAGAATATAATAATATATTTGACCGCCAAAATAAAAGAATGAAATTATTAGTGAAATACAGTAGACGACGATGCTTTATAATGCAATAGACAACTAAACTGCAAAAGTATAGTTTACTTATCTTTCCACAATTATAATAGTTCCACCATAAAAATAAAATAAAATAAAACGAATATTTCGATTGCAGAATTTACTTTTTAACTTATAGTTTTAATAATTTAAAATACTCTACTGTGTTCTTAGAGATAATAAAATTAATGTTTATTTGAGCAGCGGAACCATAAATTAAAAATGTATAATATGAGTCTGATGAAGAAAGACATCGTTCTTTCGAAACACGATTCGTATTACTTTTTTTAAGATGTTTTATAAATTTTTCCCTTAAATTTTTCTTAGTACATATAAATTAAAAAAAACTAGCTTATAAATTTGTATTAAAAATAATTCTGAAAAATAAAAATACATTATTGTAATAATATTTTTAAATTCTACATTTTACCGACATATTTTTAAAAATATCGACTCGCAGGAAATTTACAAACTGAAAAATTTTATACTGAATTCGAGATTTATTTCAAATTCTCTGCATTAAGAAATTTTTAGTCAGTTGTGAGTATATTTTATATTTCAGAACTCAAATTGAGAAAATCATTTTTCTATTTTGCATAAACCCTAAAAGATTTATGCAAAACTTTTGTGCTTATATTTTGCACCTCTAGCAGGATATTTTTGCTAATGCTTAATATTTTGTAAATTTATGAATAGGTAACGAAAAGAGTACCATTTACTAATTTAAACTTACGAACAATGCTTCCACACAAATTGCTATGATAATTTAACATCTCAAAATAAATATTAAAAAGTAGTACTGAAATAAATTCTTCTGGTATCAATGGAGTTTTCTAACTAAGTTCGGATAGCGATAGCGCCCTATTTACATACTGCTTAACTTCAAATAACTTCTATGCAGAAATTTACATTTTTATGAGAGGGGTAAGAAGTCCGCATATCCACTATTTGAGAGTTTTTTCATGAGCAGAGGGAATACTTTCGATCAAGTCAAAAAATATTTTCATATCTGCATGAAAAGTAAAATGTTTTTATTAGAACGGGCATTTGGATGTTATTAAGAATATACGAGTATATTTGATTGCCGAAATGAAAGAATAAAATTAGTGAAATGTAATACGCGATGATGCATTAAAATATGCCAAGTACAATGCAAAGGTATATTTTACTAATCACTCCATATTTATAATACAATATAATGCCGCAATACGTATAATAAAACATTAAATAGATTTGTTATTCCGAATGCAGAATTTACTTTTTAACTTCTGGTTGTAATAAATTAAAATACTCTACTACATTCTTAGAAGTAATATAATTAATGTTTATTTAAACAGCAGTTTCTGAAAAGCATAAATTAAAAATGCATGCTATGACTACAGGAAATATTATTTTTAGTTTATCGTCTTTTAAGTGCAAAATCTCGTATTATTTAAATCAATTTGAAATTGAAGATAATTTTAAGCAGAAAGTGGTTCCAAAACAAGCCCTCTAGCCAATTCCTTTCAAAACATAATTAAAAATGTTTCAAATAAACACCATTATTGCATTTAGTTAACGTTATCAGAAAATGTATTTAATCGAGCTGGCATTTGATTTGATAATAATATGTATTCTATTTTAAATGCTATGAAGGTCTTTTTTTTTTTTTTTTTTTTTTTTTTTTTCTAAATACATTTTTTGAATTTGGAAATCTTTAATATAGAATACGCGTTAGTTACCAAAGCTGATTTGGAAATTATTTGTCATTAATATAATATAAAGCATTAATATGCATTGCTTAAGGGATGCTTTTTAGAATTAGTTGCATAGCTTCCAAACTTTGTGCCATTATTTCTTTAATAATAATCTTAGTCTTATTTGATGACAGAGATTCTGAAATTAAATCAAACAAAGATTACTTTAAAAAAAATAGTGATTCAAGATGGCAGCCTTGCAGTTAATTCTGAAAAACATGTTGATGTGCGTGGCACATCTATCCAGCGCAAGCGGTTAAAAGTTAAAAAAAAAAAATCAAATATTTTTTTACATTTTATATATTGGAAAGACAGTAAAACCATATTTTCTTTTAGTAATAAAATTAATTACGCGTTATAAATAACTTTATAGAATTTGAAATATATTATTTATTTACTACCGACTTTGAAATAAATCAGTTATTTACATTTGACATTTAAAAAGAATTAGTAAATTTTTTCTGACAAAAGTGATATCCAAGCGCTTTCGAACGTATACTTAACTCAAAATGTCAATTTAACTGATAACATCTGCAGTATCAACATATTTCTACATCGCAGTAGCACATTCTTAACCTAAATTTGTATATAATTTAGAAAAAGGTCTATTTTTAAAATAAAGTGAAAAGTTTAGCCTTACCCCTTAACAAATTTAGAGTTTATACGTTTTTCATTTTCTTTTACAGAAAACACTTGACACATATTTGGTCATAGCTAGCCTAATTAATTATAAGAAAATATTTTTTAATTTTCTTTTTATTTGCTAAGAAAATGTCACTTTTTCAAATGTAGTTTATTTCCAAAAATTGAATATTTTGATCTCGTAAGATGATTCAACTGTCCTATCATCTTTTTAGGTTTCCTCCTTTAAAATTATAAAGAAATGCGCTAACTAATTTTAAGTAATTATAACTATTTTTTTATTAAATGGTATTAAAAGCATATTTTATTATACAAATAACAATTTTTTGTGAAAGCTCATTTCTTTAATACGTATTGATTTCAGTCGTATAAAGGAAATATTTTTAAAATATTCTTTATAAAGTTTTTGGGGTACAATGAAAAAAAAAAAAGCATATGAAACTTTAAAATCCGTAATGCATTTTATAGCACATATAAAAAGCATGTTTTATAAAAAAGTAAATAATTTAATAAAAAACCATTTGTAAGGGAGGAATAATTCTAAATTACGGGAATCGCATGTTTAAAAATTAGAATATAAAGAAAGATAAAATAAATAATCGTAATATAATAGACATATATCCATATATATTTGTTGCCACGGAGATTCTCCTCAAATTCAAAGCGATCGGAATGTTTTTGAAAAACATTCTACTATATATTATTCAAGTTTGAGTTAAAGAAAAATAATTTCTGTCTGCAGCATCAGATATTTTAATAAAATATTAATATTTTAAATATATATTTAACAAATTTTCCTTTTAATGATTTTATTATTATTTTGTCGTTTCTTATATTTATTTTAAAAATATCTATCCTATGATTGTTCAACAACCAAATTCATGTAGAATTTTTTACGCTATAAACCTTTTCACACTTAGAAAAAAAAACTTTTGTAAATTATGTTATTTTTTCGGGGGACTATCATGTTTAATTAGACAATGTTTTTATCTATCATTAAAACCTGAAAGTTAACCCAGACAAAATAAACATTAATTTTATTTTCCTTTTGATATCTTGTATTGCTTATTATTAAAAAAATATATAATTAAAGGTAAATAAATAATATGCATAGAAGTAGTGGAAATTATAAAACCTTATAGTTCCCTTTCATTTATTGGATAGCAAATAAATAAATAAATAAACAAATACATAGTTTACCAGCGCGATTTCTTATAAAAATAATAAATATAGAATATTTACATATTTATATTTATTCTTTTATTCATAAGAATAACTGACTTCGCTAAATGGGAAAAACAAAAACAAAAAAAAACACCTTCCTCCTTTTTTTTTCTATTTTTTTTTCTTTTTTGTCTAAAAATCTCACTCCAGTTTCCAAAAAACTTTACTAAGTGTTCAATAATAAGCTATTGACTTCAAACCTGGAGAATAGCTGCATGCAACATGTACATATCTGGTGAACAATTAAATTTATCTTTATATATATATATATATATATATATATATATATATAAGGTAAAGCCAGGAGAGATGGCGCAGTCGGAGAGATTGCGCACATAGAGGTTCGGGGGAAGGAGTAGAGTCAGAGCGCAGCGACTCCAGGTAGTTGTACAACAACAGTAGCGGAGTGTCTACTTCAAAGTGTACGTTGATTGCTTTGAGCTTCTAAGATAAAGTATTGCTATTTGTTTTGTTTTCCCAAAGTTAGTGCTTGAATTTTCATAGCTATTCATCAGAATTTCTATACAATGTCAATAGTACAAAATATTTTAAACTTAAACGATTTCTCATAAGCTACTAATCTAGACTAACAATGTGAACATCAATGGTTCGTTTTAGTAGCGGCCATGTTTAAATAAAAGGCCGTGCAATCTCTCCTACTGAAATTGGAGAGTTTGCGCATCTGCTACTTAGGAGAGATGGCGCATTGTTCTCATTAGTTTATATGCTAGGAGAGATTACGCAGCTTATTGGTAAATTTGCATAAAAAATGAAAAATGAAAATGGACTAATTTTAAGTTAAACGTGTTATTAAGTTACATAATTTTATTTTGTAATCTTATCTGGACTTGCTTTTCCTGATTCTTTATTTTTTTCCTTTAATTAAATTTTTTTAATCGTTTTTAAAATTATTTCCTTTTTCTGATTCTTTACGCATTAGGTTGAAATATTCACTCCCAATACATTAAAATTTGTTCACAAAAACCTTACAGCAATGTCATTTAAGTGTAATTATTATTGTTAACAATTTAATTGTAGTTATTATCAGTAACAATCTCTCCTACCCATGTGCGCAATCACACCAACCCTGTAAGGAGAGATTGCGCAAAATAACTTCCTTGGTTTTATTACAACTATTCTATCAAATTGCAACATAACAACAAAATAGCAATGGAAATGTATAAAAAACAAATGAAGTAAAAATTATTCATGGATAGTTTAGCAAAAAAATAATATTTAGATTTTTTATTGCTATTCTTTTGAATTGTGCGCAGACTATCCTAGCTTTACCTTATATATACATATATTAGGAACGTGGTTTTAAAGAAATTATTTTGCTTTTTATAACCAAAATTTCAATTCAGAACTAAAAAATATCGATAATAATATGCTTTTCTTGAAAATGAATGGTTTCCAAATATCTACATTGAATTTAAAAATCTTAACTCTTTTTTTTTTCTTTGTTTCTTTCAGAATCACCTTTACTAAACAGCAATGCCTGCCTGTAAGAAGGGAGACTACATTGAGAAAAAAAGTGTTAATTTTACAGTATAATGCTGGCATCCCAACTGCCAGTATTATGTAATAAAATTAACAGTAATAAACAGTAAATTAAGAAGTAATACGCTGCCGCGCATGCACGGTAGCCGTTTAAAAAAATTAAAACTTAAAAACTTAAATAAATTATTTTTAAAAAATTAAAAAAAATTGTTTTTTCCAGCCGTTTAAAAAATTTTAAACAATTCCAATGAACATTTCAAATATCACACACATATTAGAAATTTTTGTGAGAACTCAGAGACGTTTTACACCACTTTTTAAAATAAAAAATAAATCACATAAGCGTAAATAATAACAGTCACTTTTTAAAAGTATGATGTCATTTAGAGTGACAAAAAATCGATAAAGCACTTCCGTCTTCAGGCCCCACGGGCCAATAAAACTGTAATCTTGAAACAAGTTTAAGTCATATTGGATGGAAACTTGACACAATAGGCAGAAGCTACAAAGTTTTAGTGGAAAAAAAAAAAGAAATTTGAAACTAACGATAAAATAATAATAATACAAAAAAAAAAAAAAAAAAAAAAAAAAAAAAAAAAAAAACCGAATGTCTCTATTTGTGCAGGTAAAGTTTTTGGAAGAGCAGATGTACAATAAAGCAAATAAATAACAAAGTTTCTTGGACACTCTTTTAAGAAACATTAATCTTGTATTTTGAAGTTGTGGTAGGATTTTACCGAGATAGGGGCAATTTTTCAAAAGGTATTACTGGATTAAGCGTAGAATGGGGATGTTTCTCCGGCAGAATTTTATTTTATTCTCTAAAGTGCTACCAACGAAAAGATTTTTCCCTAAAATGGAACAGATTTTGTCCGGGGGAAAAATAGTGAATCCAACACCAAAATATTTTATATTGAAGTTTATCACCCAGTTTTATAAAAATTCCGGCTGAAGCTTATCTTTTGTTTTATATATCGTACACGGTTTTAAATCTGTGAGTTATCTCAGTTTTTACTTAAAGAGTTACAATTTGATATCTTGACGTCAATATTCTTTAGCAAAAGATGTTTCACAGATTTTATATCAAGGTTTCTTTTCAAAATGTAACAAAAGATAAACGATACAAAGTTAAATAATGCGTATTAAAGTAAAACCTGCTAAGACAGAATCGCAAAAGCCTGGAGAGAATTCCGTTTTAACCAGTTTTGTCTTAAGAAGTATATTATTTGTTGTGATCAGGCCTTTACAAATTTGATAAAATCTGACAGTCAGGAAAAAAATACTAGTCGCCAGCAATAATTATTTACCCCCCCCCCCCTCCTCTTTCCCGTCATTGATTTAAAATAAAACACAGTAGTTTTTTATGAATTAATTGAAAAAAAAATAATAACACGTATAGTTTAGAATTATTAGTTACATAGTTTAAAATAGTAAATAATTTAGAAAGATAATATAATATATAAACTATATTTTCTAATGAATTTTATAAAACTTATAATCACTTATATTATGTTGACAACTTATATAAACACAAAAATCAGATTTAAAACTTACAAAAAAGAAAAAAACTCGAGCATTTTTCAGCATTGTATCCAAATTTAGATGTCACAGAGGCTAGATTGACACTACTTCTTACCGTTTTATTTAAATATCCTCTCTCCCCCTACATTCTAATACGTTACATATACTAGCTGGATATAGTTGAAAAGAATGGTGTTTTCTGTGCATGAGTCGGAAAATGCCTTTTAAATTTAATCCTTCCATTGAAAGTACGAGACAAGAGGAAGATCACTGCTTACCGCGCACGAGTTAGGGGTGGGGGAGAGAAAAAGCGCTGTTTAGGCTCATTTCTTATGCCAAATTCTTTACAGATATTATCCCGAAAGATTAAATAACTTAATCGCCAGATCAAAAAACTTGATAGCCAGTGGTGACCTGGCGACCGCATTTGTCAAGCCCTGGTTGTGATAGTATTGAATTATTTTCTTTTGGACTGTAAAAGTATTCTATAGGATTCCATTATACGCCGGTTCCATTTTGACAGCTTTTGTCGTAGCTTTAAAATTATTTATGACCAGTGGGCCCGTGCGAGTTTCGCACTGCTGTCTAATATTTTATAAAAATATCTAATATGTTTAGAGGCAGATTTAAATTTCTAAAGCAAAGTTAAGGATAAAAGTATCTGCAAACAATATTAGTCAAGCCAGAATAGTATCTCATTCATTCCATCAAAGTTACAGTAAAAATTGATCGAAGATCGCGATAAAAAAAATTAACAATCGTATTTTAACTGCATAAGAGGATGTCGTCATCCGTTTCGGGAAAAACGTGAGACAAAAAAAAAATGTATATATATAAAATGCAATTAAACCTAAAATAACAAAGCATGCCTTTCAGGCAATACGTGAAATACCACTACTTCGATCGATCTACGGTGTATATTTCTTCTAAACATTTCAATTTCAATTTTGCTTTTTAATCATAAATATAAAATAAATCCGTGCGGAGACATGCACAGTTGATCTTTTTTGTACTATTTCTTCTCTTTTCTTTTTCCTTATATATATATATATATATATATATATATATAATCATTACTGAGAATGATATAATACAGTATTTTATTTTCGTGGCAACATTGATTTTGAAAAAAACTTTCATTTCATTTATGAAAGCAATACTGATATAATTTTTAATTAACTGCATTTTTTAGTTAAAAAACATGTTTTAAGAAAATGTGAGTGTACTATGTGAGAAGCCGATTTCAAAACCTTTCGAATGATACCTCATTCATTGTTGTGCGTTTTCTAAATGTATAGAAAATGGGATGTTTACAAAAGAAATAATATATATGGTCGTAATAATAAGGGACTATAGCGCTATAGAGTACATAAAAATTAAATAGTAATAAAATATTTTTTCCGTTATAAATAAGATAGGCATGCTAATGCATGTTATGTGTGTATTGACAAATATTAAAATTTTAAATTCATGAATATGTTTGTTTAATACGTGAAAAGAAAACAAATAAGTCTTGCGCGTTGGATGATACTTGTAATTATGCGTATAAAAAATGTTTTTTTGTGAAAGTACATACACATCATTTTTAATTTGAACGTAACGTCAAAATATTTCAAAACGTCAAAAACAGTTCTGATAACATTTTAAAAATTGCATAATTAGAAAAAAAAAACTTCATTTTTTTGTTGTTGTTATTTTTTAAATTCAACATTTTTTTACTTCCAAATTTAGCTTTATTTTTAGTTTTATCAGCAGAACTGCAAAAAATATAATTTTATTAACTTTCATTAATCGATTTCAAAACGCAGAAAGGTATTATAAAAATGAGAGTATCCCATAATACTTCATTTTGAGGAAAAAAGAAAAAGAAAAAAGCTTTAAAGTTTTAAATAGTAATGTGGTACATGCGGTACAATAGTACAGCATTGTTTAAATGGGCATTATTTAACTCCGGTAACAATGTGAATTTTTGTAATTTAGCTTAGTAATCAGAAATTATTAAAAGAATATTGATAAATTAAAAATAGAAAACCGATTTTTGACATCTTTAAATGCAATATAACTCTTTAAAAATATATACACATGTCATGTGAAAACGTGTGACAGCAATATAAGACAAATGTTCAACTAGATGCAATAAAATAGACGCTTTAAAAAATAGTATTTTGGTAAAAATGTATTAACTTTGCCATTTTTTTTGTTTATTTATTTTAGCTTTTAGTTTTTTAAGAAATTATAGTTAAATTATTTTTCCGAATAATTAGTATCGTTTTTAAGTATTTTATAAATTTTCAAAAAAAAGTTTATTCTGCTTTTTTTTTTTCCTTCCCTATCATATTTGTTACTTTTTTTTTTTTTTTTTTTTTTTCATGTTTCATACTAAATCAAATATGCTTTACAGGCGTATAAATGAAATTCACATTTTCACAGTATTTTTTCTTTTGTTTTCTTACTTTTTGTTGTAATTTCTTTTTTTAAAAGACATTTTTGACAAAATTATTAAAACCTCTCCTTTAAATTTCCTTATACATCATATTTCTTTTTAAATTTTTAAATCTCACATTGAATTTACAGGAAGGTTTTTCGTCTTTTCAATTGTTTTCAGACATTTAGCGTCTAATTAATAGACATTTATGCAATTTTAATGTCTTTGTTCTTGTTATGTTATCACCATATACTACAGTATGGATTAGACACTGGAGAGAAAATTCTTTGATTTTTTTCTATACGTAAGACTTTTAAAAACTTTTACACAAACGATAAATCATGGGAAAAAAATTGTCAGTACTCAACTTTTACAAGTCATGCTAAACACACAAACTTGAAAAGTCGCGAATCGACAGGGCACGAGGAAGTAGAGAAAGTTATAAAACATAGCGGTGGCCTCAAACACAGAGCAGCAGCCGAATTAAAAGTCAATGAAAATTTACGTCAGTTTGACGCAATTGCAGTAATTTGTTTCCTGTTTTATGCTTGAAAATATACGTTTATCATGGTATTTTTCATTGGCGGAAACATTATATGCACAATTTCGCGAAATAGGGTGATTTTTGTTTTATTTTGAAATTCGAAATTGTAACCAAGGTAACTTTTGTTTTTTAATGTTTTCTAGGAATGTCTTCCATTTTATAAATCACAAATAACTTTTTAAACTTTCTGGTGAAAATTTGAAATTTCTGAATAAAAAATTCGCTAAATTTGATAACACTGATTCCTCCATTCCGTGTATAGAAGACCCTAGTTATTACAACAAGTAATTATTAGATATCAACACCTTTGTGAGTTCTTCAATAAGCCTATAGAATCCAAATGACCTTGCCTGTGGCGATTATTCAATTGAAGAATTACGGAGCAAAAAACACCGTACACTCAATGACAAATTGGGAATTGGCGGATTAAAGAAATTCTGCATATGAAATTATTATTACAAGTAGAGAATCAGAAATCGGTCTCACAGATTTTCTTAAAACTTTGCAGTTTAGTAATAAAGTGCACTTCATAATAAAACACAAAAGAAAAAATTAATTTAAATATCTTGCAAAAACTATTGCATTTACACACAGCATTTTTCTAAAGATTTACAATTATTATTTTATTACATTATTTAGATTTTTTTTACACAGCAATTCAATGTAATGTCGGTGATATTGAGCTGTCTTTATTCTGAAAAATTGTGTTTTTTTCTTTAATGGAAACATTCATTTTTTGTTTTTCAAATATTTGTTTTTAATTAGTTTTCTTCCGATATTGATTAATAGAAAAAAAAAAACGCATTTTTCTTTTAAAAGAATTTTATTTTATTTTTTCAAAACAATTTTATAATGCTAATTATTTGCTGATTTCTTATAAATTGAAAGAGAAATGGAATTAATTAAATTTAAATAAAAAATGAAATGAAAGAAATATTTTTAATTTGATAACACGAAAAAAACTCAAATAAAATTAACGAAAGTCTTGTTAAAGATTTTTTTTCTTGGTTCTAAAGGACTTTTTATGTGTAATATTGTATTTATTATTATGAAAAATGCAAGACAAACAATAAACATTTTTTCTTTAGTGACTTTTAAGCTTTTTAGAATTTTCGTGGAATTAAGTTTTTTTTATGTTATAACATCTAAGAAAGTACGTCAAAATATGCTCAAATAATATTTTTAAAAAGTTAAAATAAAAAATGACATGAAAATTTAAGTAAAAATTTACTAAATGTTTATATTTAATTACTGTTTTTTATATTGTTATTCCGTTTATTAATGTTATAATAATAAAGAAACATGCAAATGATTCAAATCAGCTGCACTACCTGGTCAATAGTATCCGGACACATTAGATTTTGAACGTTTTATCGAAAAACTAGAGAAATACTTCATTAATTGTTCTTAAACTTCGGGTATGTAAAGAACATGTCTAACCTCCTATTTCTTTTATTGAAGAGATAGTCATGAGGTCAGTTAGACGACCAAGAACAAATTGAATATAAAAAGTGATATTTGCGATCACCTTGTGTTATAAAAAGCGTGAAATGATCTATAGTTTTAGGAAATAATATATGTATATTTGTGTAATAATAAACCGTAAATGCATTAAGATATAAAAAGTTCTTTGAAAAGTGAAAAAAAAAAAAAAAAACCTTACTCATGTTTTTTAGTTATAAAATGCAGGGTTTTCAGACACATTTAACACCTCTTTCAGAAAACATGACAATATACAGAAGAATTATTACACTGCAATAAAAATTTAATATATTGACTATGTGATAAAAAATGATCATCTGTATGCAAAAGTTTTTAGTTGCACGTACGCGAAAGACAGTACAATTTTTCTTTCAAAATTTAGTCGTCAATTGTACAAAGCAATTTATTTAAAAATGCCTGTCAAATAGCGTAAAATTTCAGAAAATTATCAAGTGAGATCATTCTTGATGCGAGTTATTTCAGTTACTTTCTAAAAATGAATGAACGGTAAGGGATTTCCACAAGTTACCATATTTTATCATAAATCACAGGATAATTATATTGAATAACACAAATAATAATAATAATACAAATACACACAGAGACTTATTAGCAAATAAATATACGCCACACACACTGTTCTAAGTTATGTATTTCACAAGTTATAATATTTTATTTTATATAAATTGCATCTTGTGAACAATCCTTCATAATGAAGTTATTATAAGAAAATATCTCTAGTTGCAGGTCACTGATAACTTCATGCATTTTTAAGATATTTGATTGTCCATGTTATATATATTGCCCTATATAGTTCAGTACCTACTAAATTATGATAGGAAAATTGTGCTATGATGTGAGCATGCACATGCACAGCTGAAACGCTTTTCATAGAAAGGCTTATATTAAATCATATATTCAATATCTATCTTATAAAGGACAAACGTGCCCGTGCGTAATGCTGACGTCATTTTGCGAATTTCAACACTTGACGATGAAATTTCGGTTTTGTAATTTTTGCTACTGCATTTTTTTTTTCAATTTCTCAACATCGTACATTTTTAATTTTTACACTGTTATATACGGAGAAGGGGGGGGGGGGTTAATTGCAAATGCAATCTGTTTAAAAACTGTATCTTAATTGACTGATTTATTATGGCTTTTTAAATAATTTTCATGCACGATTTTTTTGTTGTTGTTTTTTTTACTTAATTCCATTGCGTGCAGCAGGGTGGTGCAAAATTTTAATTAGATTAACTATTGAAAACTAACGATTAAAAGTTTAATCATGACTAAAGATTGACGGTAAAGTTCAATGGTCAATCTTTAGTCATGATTAAACTTTTAATCGTTAGTTTTCAATAGTTAATCTAATTAAAATTTTGCACCACCCTGGCGTGTAGGCCCATTACAAAAGAATTATAAACAATTTGAATTAATAGTTTAGCATTTCTCTCCGGCTAATTTTCCATGACGAAATTAAAGCTCTATCAATAAATATATAAAAAAATAATAATATACTACAAACACAAATTCAACATATATATGTAATCGAACAATTTCAAGAAGCATTTCTGAAAAAAAAGATTCTTTTGCTGCCCGTTTCAAAAACAAAGAGGAAATTGGTATGTTTCCGAGTAGTTTTTACAATGTATTAATTAGTATTCTGAACACGAAATATCGGTTTCTTGGATGCTATCAATTCTCAAATAAAAAGTTGCAGCTGTATAACAAAATTTATAAGTGCAATAATAACAAACTAATGTTAATAATAATATTAATGCTATTGCTGTCAACTTAGCAAGTTTTTCTGCTGTACATATTTGTGGGACTATAAAATGTTTACTTGAGACTTGATAGCATCCGAGTGTGTTGCGTGTTGAGAAAATTGATTAATGCACAACTCAGAATGGTTTAGATATTTTCTGGTTTTTGAAACAGGAAGCAAAGGAAACATCTATTTCAGAAATGGTAATCTTCGATATCTTTTGGTCTCTGAGATTTTTGAAGATAAAGAGACACTTTTTCGGAATCATGGATAAGTCGGAAATGATTATGATATATTTTTGTAAAGTTTTTCGAGATCCAGAAACATTTCTCTTTTTATACAGTGTATCTTACTTCACATGAAATTAAATTTCTGTTGTTTTCAACTTCTGTTTCTTTATTATATTAATCAAACATTTTATAGGGTCTTGTACCTTTTAAACTCGCCGAAAATCAACAAAAACTTTCAAACTTTGAATTAGTGTAGCTTCGAAACGTTTTTGCGTATAAGCAAGGAATTTTGACTGTTGATTAAGCAGATTATGCTTTTTAATATAATACCATTAGAAACTGACTAGTCTTTTACTGAATTTGAGCATTGTTGAAATTAAAATAGATCTTTTTTTTATTCCGTAAGTCATTCTGCGCATGATATCTTGAGAACGTAAGACTGGATTGTTATGAAATTTGATGTAGATAATATGTATTTTAAAAATGATCTACTTTTAGGTCAAAATTATTTCATTAACCATGTAAAAAAATATTTTTGTAAAAAGTTCCAAAATTTTACATTTTTTAATGAATAAAAATAGTCATAATTAAAATCTTATCATTGTAAATATTTAAAAGTAGATCATTCTAAACACACATATGTGCTTATTAACTACATCAAATTTCATAACAATACAGTCATACGTTCTCAAGATATCATGCGCGCAATGATTTACGGAATAAAAAAAAGAGCTATTTTAATTTCAACAATGTACAAATTCAGTAAAATATTAGTCAGTTTCTAATAGCTCATTAAATAGCATAATATATTTAATTAATAATCAAAACTTTATGTTCATACATATAAAGGTTTTGAAAGTACACTAATTCAAACTTTGATTGTTTTTCTCGAATTTCGTCGAGCTTAAAAGGTACTTGATAATACCCCTTAATATAATTTTTATATAAATAGGATATTATCGATAAATAAAGCTATTAATAAAAATACAGCATTTTAAAAAAATAGAACTTTAAGTTTTTGTATAGTAAAATAAAATTCTTAGAAATTAAACTAAGGTAATATATAAATCTTTAGTAAGTTAAAAATAGTTAAACAAAATATAACAGTTTTTATGATCACAAATACTATATTTTTAACGAAAAGTATAACTTTTCGTTCTAAAGCAGGGAAAAGAACAAAAAAATTAAAGATTCGTAAAAATTAACTTTCAGATAGAGAATTCTTCACACTTAAGTTTTATTTCTTCAACCACACCCTAATTTTTTCAACTCTTTTATACGTCATGGAGAACGGAATTTTTGTCTTCGCGCGTGCATGTGCATGACATACATACCTTGGATAGTTCATCATAAAACTACCTACAATCAAAAAAGATTATTTAATGCGAATATCAGTTCACTTTAAGGCGAAATACTTTCACGCAGTGAGCTCTTATTCTAAAAATACGTTTGTAAATGCACTGCACGAATTTGGAGAATTAATATGTCATCTTTTTATGTGTTCTTTGGTAAAGATCATAAGTAATATTTATATGCTTAAAACTTTTTATGGAAAATTTTATATGAAGTATCACGAAATACACTTACATCTCGTAATGAAGATTATAAGAAAAAGAATTAAAGAAGTATACCGAATCAATATATTTTATAATAATAACAAAAAGTAATAAATAGATAAACAAAATAAATAAAAAATTACAAAATCTGAAAGACTTTTTCCGTATAATAACTATTGAGTCTTCAGTTCAAGGGTCTCAACGTCATTTCTGTAACTCGTATTTCCATGGCGACCCTTTTTTTGTATACAAAAATAATATATTAGCATATATAAAAACATCCTATACGTGTTTATTTAACATATGAATAATACATTTCGTTTGCAAAAAATATGTAAAACCCTAATTCATTTGTCCATATTAATTTTATTAAAAATAAGTGTTTCAATTAAATTTGCTAGAATTATACCTGATTTCGTGGCAAACAAGTTCGATAAACACTATGACTTCACGGAAATTTCTTGGTAAACTTCTCAACTGTTAACTATTAACTTTTAAATAATTCTTATTTTATTGCAGTTACTATTATTATCTTATAACTAAAAGTAACTGTAATTTACATAAAAGAAAAGGTTTTCTTTATATTTGATAATATGTCTCATTTGTGGCACACTTTGCATTGCTTCTGTTTGCATAGATGTTTTTTATATGCAATTATTTATATCGCTACGTCAAAAATTCGTTAAAACTTAAAAATGCATTAAAAAGGAACAACTGATGCTAAAAAACTGCGGTTTGTACGAATGGAATAAGAGGGAGATTGGATTTTTTTTAATAACAAAAAAAGTTGGGGTTCAAGAATTACCGATAGATGGCGCTGGTATGCATAATATCAAGCAGATGTCCAGGTGGGCCTTCCTTTTCGGTACGGTCCTCCAAACGACCCATTTCTTCGAAGCATCTGATAAGCTTCAGTATGAAACGGGTCCTTTTCTCGCTTTGAATCCTTTTGCCGTGCAGAATTTTCGCGATTCACCGGTTGCTGATTCTCCGTTCTTCTAAAAGAGCTTAACCAACAACGCTTGATCTGGTAACTATAGCATACGGCTGGTATCGAATGGATAATATCTGTAATGTGTTGCTTTATTGACAGCCTGATTTGCATAAATCTGCTTCATATTATGCATGCCACTGCCATCTATCGGTAATTTTTTAACCGCAACCTTTTTTCTTTGTTATTAAAAAATCCGATCTCCCTCTAATCACATTCCTGCAAACTGCAATTTTTAGCATCATGTTTTTCCTTTTTAATGAATTTTTAAAGTTTGAACGAAGTTATGGCGTACCCGGTATTAGGTAAAGCTCGAAATAAACTTGAAAGGAGTTTAGTGATATATTTTCATATGAAAGAAAGGCATTGTAGCATAAAAATTAAAAGGTCCCACTAGCTCCACCGAAACTGAATCATGGAATTGTCTGATGTTTTGAATAGAAATGACGTAATAATTTAAAATGTATACGTTCGATTTCATGTGACGAAATCGGACAATGAAAGATGAAGAATTTTGTACTAAAAGGCATATTTCATCCTGTTTATTTAATATATTTAGAACTATCAGATTATTACCAATATCCATATAGTTAACACTCCTTACAAGGAAATGGTAAATAATTTAAAAAATAAATTACTTTAATATTTTTATCAAATTGCTAATTCTAAGAGTTTTTATGAACATGCAACAAAAAATTTATTAAGAGATCGGAAAATATTATTGTAAATTTTAGTGGTTATATTATAGATTGGCTGCATGTTCTTTAAGAATATTTGATATATTTTTTTTTCAAATAAAACGCAGACATTTCGTTGGCTATAGTTTAATTTAAATCACAGTAATATAATTATGTGTATTCTAAAATATAAGCCCTATATTGTTAACACATAGGGGAGAGAGGGTGGGTGGGTCTTGAGAATGACCAGTCTTGGGATACCTTATGTTTCAGGGGTTGTAATGCAAATAAACCGTAATACTCATAGGTGATAATAGATCACTATTCCTTTGTGTAATATAAAATTCATGCGATGAACAGATTAAAAAGTATATAACTTTTTACTGACAACGTTGCAAAAAACATAAAAATTTCTAAAAATTGTTAAAATTTTAAAATACATACATTTATGTTACTAAGTGTTAAAAATGACATTGTAGTCCCAAGCTTAACGAGCACAAGTTGTAAAATCAGATGACAAGAAGTGAGAAGGGGATACATTTCTTTCAAGAGGTATACATGGTTTTTCTAATGCACGTATTTCAGGCCCTTATTTTATTTTATTTTCCAAAAAAACAAGGGATCAAGCAATACGTAGGATTTATTGTGTAAAAATTGAACAAATAATAAAATGTATAAAAATCATTAATTAAAAAATGAACCAAGGTTCCTCACACTCCCCCTATATAAAGTAAAGACTATATTTTCTTATTTCGTTCAAAAAAAGGAAAGCCTACTCTTTGGAAATTTGGTAACTAAAATTCTTATGCTCATCATTTGCATGAGATCAGCTACTTGAATTTTAACAACAAATCCTAGGAGCGTCAAAAAAGCAGACTTCCACAGTTTATTTATGATATCCCGAATAAATTGGGTGAAAACTTGGATCGTATCATTTCATTCTTTCTCCCTAAATCCATAAAAACGTCGACTTATGGAACCCAGATTTTTTAGTGTGCGCGAGATATCGTAAATGAGATTAAAGTAAAGGTGAAAAATTTGGGCGTCGGAAAAACATGGATTTCTAGACTGATGACTATCGCAATGTCATAAATATTTATTTATTCCTGCTATAGAATGTGTCCCTAAATCCCTTCGAATACAAGTTGGAGATAAGATATGGCTAAGAAATAAGTAATTTCTTTTTTAGAGAAAACCGAGAAGGCAATGGGTTTGAAAAAAAAATGACATATACTGTGCGAAGAGAAAAGTTTTTTTGAGTCAAAAGAATATTAAAAAATATAAAATACAGCTAGAAATAAATGCGACCAAAAAAAGATTCAATATATGATTTTTGGCATTTTTGTTTGTTGTTAGAATAAGTTTTGGCTGCAGTATGTTTCTTTATTATTCGATAGAAGAGATGCATGACTTATGAATTTTTAAATATATATATATTCAAATAAAATAAAAACAAAATATTTTCATCGAAGAATTTAATAAGGTAGAAAGTTTTTGGCATGAAATTCTTTTATACATAACAACGCGGGTTTAAACAATTCTGTAAGGACAAACATTTTATTTTCCGGTTCTACATCGTAGTGAGAGAGAATAATAAATTTTAGTTTGATAAAGTTATTAACTAAAAACATACTTTAAGTTGTAAAATTTAAATCACATGAAATTAATTATTTTACATTTGTACATAGTCCATCCCATAATTTCCTTGCATGGTTAATTACCTGCCAATAGATGGTGATGCGTATCCACAGGTGATGTCGAAAGCACGACTACACTTCGTTTTGTAAAGCGGTGCAATTTCACATTGCTATCTGTTGTGTGATGCGCAGTGCATCCGGCTTGTTGTGGCAGTGTAACGTGATCATGTCGGAGCTCGAGAAGGTCGAACAATGAACGAACATAAAATTGAAGGCACTATGTGATAAAAATTGAAGGCACTTTCATGCTACAGGTACGCAGAGTTCGTCCTCGGTGCCGACAGCAAAGCAGTTGGTTGTTCTTGCACGACAAGGTATCAGCACACACTTCGATCATTGTGCTGGAGTTTCTGGCTTCTAAAGGGGTCGTCGTACTCAACCATCCTCCTAACTCAATAGATTTATCCCCCTGTGACTATTTCCTGTTCCCAAATTGAAATTTCACATAAAAGGGACCACCTCAAGCGACTGCGACAGACTATTTGACACACATTTCAAAGGCGGATTTCCAGAAGTATTTTGATGAATATTACAGTCATTGTAAAAAGTGTGTTGAGTCCAGCAGGGATTATTTCAAATAAACATGGATCAGAACTTTCATTTCAATTCTTATTTTTTTGTTTATAGGATCCCACTGCGGGACACACTGTGTAGTCAAAGCTGAAGGCGTGTACATTAAACTTGCAGTGGCATTTATATGCCAAGTGTTTTAAAAATCCTGAGAAAAAAATAAAATGCGATAAAAAAATAAATAAATAAGATCTATAAGATGGAGAGGCTTACGGTTTGCTGATTAATATTCACCAATATACGGTAATTTGTAGGGCATGCAGAAACACTAATTCAAAATATCGGAAGTAGAGAGCCTTGTTGTAGGTAATGTCATGGAGGAATAGTATGTGTATAACTTGCACAACCTCATAATTAGGATCACAACCAAAGCACATATTGTAATTTCTGGTTGTGAGGTTACCTAAAATCGCGTGTTTTCTGAAGAAATCTCCAATATTTACGAGCTCGCACAAGCATATTACAGCAGAATATAGCAGAATTTTTCCCTGATGTGCTATTTTATACTGTATCATGCATAATACTATAATAGTTTTGAGATAGGGTCGTGGACATATTGAGCTCTTGCACATGTGTGCAAATTTGAAAAAGTGTATTATTTCAAAATTATAATCTTTCATTATCTTCTTTACAAAAATTTCACTTTTTTGACAAATATATATATATATATATATATATATATATATATATATATATATATATAATATCTATGAATTTCAAAATACATATCAAGTTCTAATATCATTCTACTTTAATCTACAAAGAGATAAATAATGATATTGTGTAAACAGAATACCACATATCTAATAATTAACATGTGCAATCATAATTTTACCATAGCATGTGCTTCAACGGTAATTGGCCAAATTTACTCATACCTGAATAATATTTAAAAAAGAAAGAGAGAGAAAGGGAAAAAAAATTATAGATTGGAGTTGCTATTAAGTAAACACAATTGGATTAATAAATCAAATATGAACATTATACAATGGAAAACTGGACCACAAGAGAACAAACAAGAATTGGATATGAAAAAACACATGTAGATGTACTCGTCAGCTTGGTTGGACCCACATGTGTTTTAAAAAATAATTCAGTATTTCATAATTCTACTGGCATGATGCTAAGAACAGTAGAATCAACCAAGTATACTGAATTATTACCAGATAACAATTGGAAAAAATAAGATAGGAAATATTTAAATTGGAAATAAAAAACCATTAAGAATATATAATATAATTCACTTACATCGATTATCCTAAAAACATTATATATATAAGTGAAATGTCAATAAATATAATGCAAAAAGATCGAAGGTGATATTTCTTTCCTTTGTAACCAAAAAAAAAAAAAAAAAAAAAAAAAAAACCATAAAAAATTACGTAAATTTTAGGCAAAATAAGAAAACATTCCCTTCATAAGAAATTTTAGAATCGAATTTAGAAATTTGACATCAACAACAGAATTTAGGACATTCTCTGGTTGTATTTACATAGATCAAGAAGATTATTGAAAAATTTTTTTTAAACATATTTCCATTTCAAAAGCCCATTAAAATGAGATTTTAAATTAGCCTTTCTAATAAATTAAGATACTTTCAATCAAAAAGGAGTAATATCAATTATTTTTTCCTAGTGAGGTAGTTATTCATTATGCAATTAAAGTTTTGTAAGCGTACTTTTCTTACGATATAGTCTGAAGTTTGATAATAATTTTATCGAAACGCCTGTTTGTCTTTAAGTTTTACTTTTTCGTGAATAGTGTTATTACAGTTGTTCCAATAAATAAAAACGATTAGCACAACAAAGCGTTTGTTTATTACAAATCATTACAAATAAATAAAATTTATCTTGGTAAGTTCTAATATAATTAGAAAAATAATTGTTACTTAGGAGGAGAAAGCCTCTTATATCAGGCGTATAAATACGTAGAATATAATATCCAACAAAAAAAAAATCTAACTGAAAACAATAATCTAACTAAAACAGTGAATAATTAATCATCTATGTATATTCACGATTACAAGTAGTTAAATTCTGGTGCTGCAGGAAAATATAGCCCTTCTTTTTTCTTTTACTGTTTAATCTTTAATTTAGTATTTTCGCTTTCTGAATACACATTCGAATTTAACGATGAAAATCTAATAATTAGCTCGTGAGATTTTTTTTAATGCTAGAGAAAATGCATTTCTATCACACGATATTTAATTAATTGCTAAAAATTTTAAATAAATCAGTTTGTTTAATTCTACCGAAAAATAATTTACTTACTGGATTCAAATTTATCAAACATTTAATTTTCTCTTAGTAAAAATTCTACGGACTATTAGGCATTAACTGTTTTAAAAGGAGTAAAACGCAGTTTTGCAATGATATAACAAATAAATAAATTAATTAATAAATAAACGCATAAAGCTGAAATATTCTTTTCTTTTTTCTCTGTTGCTTTAAAGGTAAAAGTAAAATTTGAAATTGTTTATAGGAATTCACTTCTTAACATTTAATGCAGTTTCATTGCTATTTTACATTGTAAACTGTTAATTCAAAGTTTAAAATTTATCTCTTACAAATTGAATCAAATAACACAACAAAAATATCTTCTTAATGTTTCTGCATTAAAAAAACTGTAGTTTCGAACGGGCTATTGAACGCACACTTTTTTATTATTCTTTTCTATTTCCAAATCCATTTATTTCCATTTATCAACGTTGCTTTTTATTGGATTTTTAGTCTATTTTTAACTTTTAAAAAGAAATTATATTTCAAGAATTATACAGTTTAATGCTTTATATGAATGATGTTTACTTAATAGGCTATATTAACTCCGGGACAGTTCTTTAGTTTATAACTTGGAATTTCCAAAATAAAATAAAAGAAAGTTTAGCGATTATTAATAATAAAATAATTTTTTTAACGATAATAGTAGTAACGCTAAGAGTAATAGTGGTACTAATACTAAACTTAAAAAAAAGTATATAAAATTTATATTTTTATTATTGTTTTTTGATAATCTTGAGAAAGAATGTGAAACTGCAAAATGACCAATTGTTTGGTGTTTTTAAAGAAATATTTTAAACATCTGAAAATATGCAATGAGTTCCTTTTCTGTGAAATATATATATATTTGATGTTGCGTTTGTATTTGTGTTTTTACTGTTAGATCATAATAAATCCACGTACGCTATATTACATCTCGTTACGGGGATAATGAACTTAGAAATGAACAAAACATGACCAAAAATACGAATATATATATATATATATATATATACGTATATATTGCTATTTGCTTGGCAAAAAGGGTGTTTTTATATTTCTTAAAGATGAGAAATGACAATAACATATCATAATGTATTTATAAATCAGTTTTATCAAAGCAAATGCTTTGCAATCTAGGAAATTTTTCAAATGCTGTTATGTATTTAAATTTTGTTACAGATTTTCTGAGTATGTCTAAGCCTAAAAATTGTACAGTGTACAATTGCGCAGATTAGTAATGATCTGAGTAGATCAGAGTAGAATGTTATAATCTTGACACATACTTCAGCAAATCTGTGTTTCTATTTTGGAATACTGGCTTGCAAAAGTCCTCAAATTCATATTTAAGTATAATCACATGTAAATTTTTAATGAACATTCAGTGTCAGTTTTTCATATCTGTTTGTAAGATTTAAAAAAAATTAATGCACAATTTTTAAATAAAGTCCTTTCAGATAATAAAATAAAGAATATATTTTGAAAAATTAGGACGCATGGAGCATTTTAAATTAAAAAAACTAATTAATAAGTTAAAATAAATTAATTTTTGGTAAATTGAACTTTAAAATTTTTTATTGAATTCATGGTACGTAACAAGTGTTTGAAGACTATCTTTTTGGAATAAGATAATAAATGAAAAATATTTTTCTTAATGCCCTACATTTTACCAGATATAAAAAAAAAATTAATACTTTAGAAAAAAGTTGCTATTAGAGACTAATGAGACAACAAATATAAATTAAAAATTTATAAAGTTACCAAAACGTTTTTGGTTCCATTTCTATAAATTGTCACACATGACACAATGAGCTACTATAAATTGTGTACACATATTTCACAATTACTCAGCAATAAACAGTTTTAGTTAGCAATAATATATAATATTTTTCATGATTAAATTTGAAGAAAAATTTGGCATTTTTTCACACCAGTTTTTAAATTTAAAAAAATAAAAATAAGTCATGTCGGATAACATAGTAGTATGTATAAAAGTAAAAAATAGTTCAATTTTTAAATACACTCTTTTATAAACATTTCGTGTTTATCTTGAAAATTATGCCTAATTTCATAACTACAATTCGTGTTTTTACCCAAAAATTTACGTTACAATATATTAATTTGACGTGGTTAAGGAAAATTAACTGCTTTTTTTCCCTTTTTTTACGCTTGGTAGAAAGCATAAGCTAGTGAATTTATTTTTTAAAATATGATTTTTTTTCATAAGATAGGGCAATAGGAAAGAAATTATGAAGCATTATTTTAATTATCTCTAAATCGATTTATCAACTTATATATTATTGTCCCCAATAATTTAATTAATATTTAACTACTAACTGATTAAAGCGTATTTAAAAAAATAGTTTCATAGCCAGTTCGTCTCTTTTGGCCCATAATTACTTCCATTGTTGTTGTAATTCGTATACAATTGTAAACATAAAGAATAATTGGCGATTTATCACATGTGACCGGCTAACGAAAAAATACCTTAAAATCAAGTTATTAATTTATAATACAGTGCTAAAATATTAAAATGTCATATTGTCATCGGAAGCACACTTTTGTGCATAATTTTTATAATTCTAGTTTGTCAGGAAGTGGAATTCACTGCGAAAGGGGTCTGTGACTATCTTTCTAGATCTTCACCTAGAGCTTTGGTAAAGCAAGTACAGGTCGGAGGAACCTGACTTAAAGCCCGGTTCTATTCTGGATGCCCGGCTCCTGAAGCTGTCGGGGGACTCTGACTCGTCCCCAAGAGTATAAGTGGTGGTCTTCCAAGAGGTGGGATCCACCACATATCGCAACGCCCTATGTCATACATTTTTGGGAAAGTGGGGATGGTCAGCAGGCGTCACCGTCCCTGCTGCTGCTTCTGCGGCCGTGGCGCTTACAGGAACTCCCCTGATATAGTGCGTTGTAAGGTCTCATGACACTGGGCACGGCGGTTGACGTGCCTGATGGGCGACCGTAGGTGCCTGGCGGTGCAGCTCAGCATAATATCAGAAAGTGAATTAAAAATCGATTACAAAATTCTATTTTTACATACATACGCCAAGTTGAGTTAAATAAAAAAGTGTGAAAATTAGCCAGCTTAAAAAAAAAAAAAAAAAAAAAAAAAAAAAAATAATTATTAAAATTAAATTCAGTATGATTACAAGCACATATCAGTCTTAAAATCTATTTTAGTATCGGAGCAGAAATAAAAAAGTGGCTATATTATTTGTGAAAATTCGATAAATTTATATTGGACGATGATAAAATACGGGTAAAACAAAAAGAGTAAATTTTATGTAGACTAGTTTCATTTCTATTCAATCACTACAAAACCGAATTTAACTGAACCATTAGGATTGAAATCTAAAACCACCCGCGTGGAAAATGATGACCCCCCTGAAACTCCTGGAAAGTTTAGCGCGCCCTTCTAACCACAAATCGATGATAATCATTACCATGCCAAACCCTAGCCTAATGGCGTGAGCTAAAGGGAACAAGCGAACGTCTTTTCACGCTGCTGATCACTAATGCTGTGTAATGAGTAATACGAACATGTAAATGATGGAGGGACGAACTATTAATTTTAAGTTCTTCGATCATTCCTCCCACCTAAGTTCTACACTACCACTTTTCGTGATTTCGCAAAATTTCAAAATTATTGCTGTTGTATTTCCACTGCATTATCGGACAGCTAGGTTCGTGGAAATGCATACCTTAAGGGACTAATAGTCCCAAGGAATTTCACAAGAGACGGTAGCTTTGTGGTGGTGTTGGCGTTATGCATCGAAAGTTGATTCAATCAATAAGTTAAACAGAATTTGAAGACCATTAATCTTTGCTATATTTTCCAATAAGGGATAAATATGTTCTAGTGTTCTTTGAATTAACATTTATTTGCAGATAGGGTAATGCAGGAAAGGTTTGAAAGAGAATTTTGAAATCAAAATTTCCGAGGTGGGTATTGTGTAGTTGGTTTTTGTATTTTACAGTCTTTATAAACTTGCATAAACATACGAAATTGTTTTTAATACGTAACAGATGCTTTGTTATCAAGTTATTCATAAATTAGAAGATCTTCTAAATATTTACTGATTTTTAGACTTTCTAATTAATTTTATCAAACATTCTAATGTATTTAAATCAACATTTTTAAGAAAAAGAAAAAAACTTTAAATGCCTTAATTTTTTTTTTCTTATGGAGGGTAGAAAAAATAAAGTAAAATAAAATATGAAACACAAAACAGAATAACATACTTCAAAATCTGATTATATTGACAAATTTAATATTAATGCTTGCGGAAAGGTTTCTGGAGAATTTTTAAAATTCACTTTGTGCTGTTAAAATCTGATGTAGTAATCATAATTGTGATCGTAGCATTAATAATACTAGAGAATCGATCACGGGCTTCCCTTGTTACAGAGCATAGGTGAAAACCGTTTTTTTTCTAACTCTATTATAGATTTTTTTGTATTAAATATATATTGTTTTTTTAGACTGTCCAATAACAACACCAAAAAGCATTTTATATTAAAAATATCATAATGTATTCAAATAAAGTTTTGAAATTTATCAAAATAGCCGAAGAAATCGCCAAAGGTTTAGCTACTTACTGCAGAGTTTTTTATTTTAATATTTTCAACTTTTAAGCTCGTAGTTCGATTGCATGTTCTATTAAATTTGTGCTTCATTTATATTATATTAATTTTTATTTATTTATTTATTGATGTGGTTTTAATTTCGTTCTCGAATATTAGTCTGAAACAAATGCTGAACTATGTACATTGTTTTAAGTGCAAACGGATTAATCTTTCGTAATCGGGCTGCAATCGATAGAGAAAAGATTTAAAAATAATTTATGCTTGAAAATTATTTTAAAAACCATAAAAAATCATTAAATTAAGATACAGTACTCATACAAATTATATTTGACAGTACGTTTTTCTGCCTACTCGGCGGTGTAAAAATTAAAATTGTCCGATTATATATATATATATATATATATATATATATACTATATATATATATATATATATATATATATATATATATATATATATATATATATATATGTGTGTGTGTGTGTGTGTGTGTGTGTGTGTGTTAAATTTGTGTTGTAAATTTTATTTTATTTATTTATTTATTGCTGAAATTTTAATTTAGTTGTGGAAAATTAGCCGGAGACCAAGGCTGAACTATTTATATTGTTTTAAGTGCAAATGGGTTATTGTTCTTTGTAAACTGCACGCGATGGGGATATATTTGAAAACTTCATGCTTGAAAATTATTTTAAAAACCACATTAAATGAATAAATTGCGATACAATTTTCAAACAAACTGCATTTGAAAGTAATTTTTTTACCTATACTACTAGGTTGTAAAAATTGAAAATGTGCATGTTTTGAAGTTTAAAAAACTGCGGAAATTGCAAAACCGAAAAATAATCCCCACGTGTTGACAATCTAAAGAAGTATGCTTGAAGATTATGTTAAAAGCCATGATAAATCAGTCAATTAAGATAAAGTTTTCAGACAAATTGCATTTGAAAGTAGATTTTATTTCTTATATAACGGTATAAAAATTGAAAATATGCGATATTTAGAAATTAAAAAAATTGCAGTAGCAAAAATCGCAAAAACAAAATTTCATCGTCAAGTGTTGCCACTCGCAAAATGACGTCAACGTTACGGACGGACACGTTTGTCTATTATAATGTTGATCCATTAATAACTTTACTTCAGTTTTATTTCATTTTTTTGATTTTTTCGAAAGATACAAAGGCGCAAAGTGATTGCAAATAGATTTAAAAAAGTAACTTTGCAATTATCAATAAACCACATATTACTTTCTTACATCAAGAATAAATATGTATTTTTAAAAATGTAATAAATTAATAATTTGAAATGCTTATCTTGAATAAACAAGTTTTTCTCATGGCCATTTGTTATAAGTATTACAATCAATGAAATATAAGTCTGTGATAAAAGAAGTGCTGGGAATCACAAAATGTAAATTCGTATGCTATTATTTCAGTTAATGGAGCATTGAACTTAAAAAAACGCATTACATACTGAGTGCGTAAAATAAAATAAGCAGCTTAAGTATAAAATATGTTTTGTCTTGCTGAAGATATCACTTGAAATGTTTTCTCGGGCAAATATTCTTTGTCATTAAAAATTCATCAGCGCCTGCAATTAAGAGTATAAATTGCATCAAAGGCAATAAGTAAGACTTGTTAATACTTGCTAATGGCTACTATGATTTATTACACATTTTTCTTGGAAATAACTCTACGTAAAAAAGTGAAAGTTCATAGACATTAAATAGCATATAAACCAGTTTTAAACCACTTTTTGTGGTTTATATAATCACTCGACAAATCAAATTCATATTATTAGTAATTCAAACAGCCAATTTATCACCGCATTTCGATCGGTGAAACATTCTTGTGGTTTGAACATTTTCTTAGTTCTGAATTAATAGCTTTCTTAGATACGTTTTTATAGCTCATTTCGAACGTTTTAGAAATCATGCTACAACATACTCATCCAGTTTCTTTGCAAATATTATAATGTTTGCACACACACACATAGATTTTTTAAATAATAAAAGATCTAATTTACATATTTCAATTCTGTTTTTCTTTTTCTCAAATATCGAAAGACTTTTCTTTTAGATTAGTTAAAGTTTCTTTTAATTATAGGTAACTCATAAAATAAATTTTGACTTTAGTTTTGACACAAAACTCAATTAACTTACAGCTGTTTAAAATTTCTGCATATTTTTATCTAGAATGATAATTGAGTGTTGCCTATCCAGAATATTACCTATCAAGAATATTCTATTCAAAAAAAAGAAGAAGAAAAACAAAGAAAAAAAAAAGAAAAGAAAGAAAGAAAAAGAAAAAGACAGTAATTATTTTAATATAGTAAGCATTGCAAGTAGTGTTTATAATTCACTGTTTATAGAGAAACGGCACTCTTTTATTTATCAGATCACTACTTTCCTTTCAGGAACGGTAATTTATCCTACAAACTTGCACAGAAAAAAAACATATAAAATAGACAATTCCAGTATTATATTTCGAATACATCAGGCTATAAAAAATTTCACTTATTTTTAAATCAAATCTCTAAACTTTAAAAAAAATAACATACGAAGATGAAGAAAAAAATCAAAATTATTGAGCTAATAATGAATTTCAAACAATCCTTTACTATTCAACAAAAAATTTTAATTTGTTCTTTTTACTATTTGCTGAAGTTTTTACAATGTTTATTAAAATAATTTGTGACAAATTCTTTAATGTAAATATAAATATTCCTAGATTATTGTAAAATAAATCACCTTTCATCAGATATAACTTGTTACACGTTATACTTGAGTAATTGAACGAACATCATCGTAGATTCCAGCACAAAAAAATATTCATGGTGATCTAAAACATTTGTAAATCTTAAACAGCGAAACACTAATCAGAAAAAAATATGTTAAGAAACCTATAGAAAAGAACAGAGAGAAAAAGAAACACACAATTTATTTTCAAAACTTTCTTTTCCACTTTCCTTATTTTTATAGAAGTATCAAGCAGTTTGACTCTATTTCCACAAATATCTGGAGGTTAGTGCCAGAGTTTGAGTATGCTGCGTTAGGGAGACAGATGACTGTTAAATATTTTCTGATCTTTCCTTCGAATAAAACGAGAATTCGGGTCAACTTTCTTTCCATAACACTGGCCAAAATTTGTTTGTTTAATATCAATAGAGGTGGATATTTAAACTATTTTAAGGTTTTGATTTCAAATATGTACGCCAGAAATCTTCAACATGTACCATTTTTTACTATAATCAGAGTATTGCATGCTGTTCTGTGTGGTTTGAATTCAAATGGCCATTGCAGCATTTCTCTCTATGTCATCGAATTTCCCAGAAAGAGAACTAAGTCTGTAGTAAATATCTTTGCAATATCTTCATTGTTGTTAAAGTTACGGAAGGAATTCCGGGTTTGCCTTGCAGACAGACACTCTGTATTTTTAACGAAATTAGTGGATTGCGACTTTCATTTTCCATACGAAATATGTTTCTTGTACTGTGCTATGCCAGTCTTTAAAGTTTGGCACATGTGCTCTGAATCACTCTGAACATTACATTTACATAAACATTAGAGGAAAATGGTGAAATGGCGGTCATCTAAGGAAATATCATCCGTACATGTCTATATTAAACACAGCTTTGTTCAGATCAGGTGGAAGTCATTAAAAGTTTCATGCGCGTAATGTTAGTAATATCGTTTAAATATTTGAAACTATGTTATTATTAAAATATTTTTTGCAAAATTGTGACTTTGAGCAGAGTTACCCCTAGCTTAGGGGGTAATTGTGGTCAGAATGTAAACTTGCTGCAAAAACAAATTATCTCTGAGTAAATCGTAATTTTTGTTCCATTCGCTGCATGTGTTACAATACTTTAACAATGGGGTTATAACATCAGAACAAATCAGGCTAAATAGATACATAAATAAAAGTAAGCCTAATAAAGCTACATTACCTTTAAAAAATTGGCTTTCACCGTTTAATGATTAATAAATACTGTGCTTATAGTAGGAGTAGAGTTTTATATGTATTTTGTAAGCTCTATTCTGGTTTTTGTTTTTCTTTTCGACTGTAAGCCGATTAACTGACATTACTTCCAAACCACGCCATATTTGTGAACGTTAAAACAAAATAAAAAAGTACTCTATATTGAAAAAGAAATATATTGCTAAATAGTGCAACTACACACCATAGTACACCATATACAGTAATTCGTAAAAAAGTGAAATTATTGTGCTTATCGTGATGTAAAGATTTTTTTAAAAATCAAATTACGCTAAAAACAACTTTATGTGTTAAGTTGTTTGGTAAAGTGTACTAAACAACCTAACCACATAAGCAGTGCCAAGATGCCATGTCTTGTGCCAGGATTTCTCTAGAAGACCATGAGGTAGCAGAAATCAACATTTTAAATTTCTCATGGAGAGGGTAACCACAGGTTACTATTTTTTAAAACTTAAAATACCACTCTTTCTAAACTATACTATTCTTCTTAGAGTTTTAGATACAGCAAACTTGTTCACTAACAAAAAGGAATTTATTCTGGGATATAACATTTTTCCTTTTTTCCCTTTTTTACGCTTAGTTATTACAATCTGAATTTTAAACACTTGTGGTTTTTTTCCTATCTTTTATAAAGATTTCAAGTACGCAAAATATTAGATTCGCAAAAAATGAACACAATCTGTTATTTTAAGTGGTCGATATATAAACATTGCATCTAAAATTCATGTTAAATGATACATTTTCTGTACAAATATCGAATGTGTTTGATTCTTTTATGTATGTTAAAATTAATACTCTTTTACTAAATTACAGTCAATAAAATCATAACAAGGTAATGAAGACCTCAATCAATTTACAGACACCCTATAGTAAGTTTTACAAAATTATAGTTTCGCAGTTTTAAAAGTTTGACAATTTAAGGCTATGTTTCTTTCGCTAAATTAAGCTATGACTAACATATTGTATCTATTAATAGAATATTAAATAAATTGGGAAAATTTGAGAATTAAATAAATTACATTTTCTATAGTGTGAAATGTAAAACATGTCCCATTATGCCCTAGTCTTCCCTAATCTTGAATAAAAGCTCTTATAATAAGGCGATATAACTAATATTAAATATTAGTAACACGCAAACATTTTTGATATAATTTCCTCATGATTTTTATGATATTTTGTGTTTATTTATACAATAATATGTTCAATAATATATACAATAATATGTATATATGTATTAATTTATACAATAACAATTTCACATACATTATCATAGTTCCAATTTCATTATACAAAAGAAAAAAAAACAAGCAGTCATACTTATGGATATATAGGTCTCAAATTCTTATAATATAAAAATATGACCTACAGACAAACAGAAAAAGAAACTTAGTCAGACATACGAAATTTTTTTATAAGTTTCTTTTATTATCTAAAACGTAATTATTTCTATATATGTTGTACGAGTCTTTTGTAAGAACGATTATACATATAAATTGTTTTCTTATTAAAAAGTTTCATTTCTTAATAAAATTACATGAATGCAATATAAAGTAATTAATAGTATTAATCATAGCTGAATGAAAAATATGAATACTTGATTAAAGGAAATCAACATGTTAAATAAACCACGATACATAGTTCCGTTAAAGTGAGATTTTATAGGATTTTGTAATTAAGAATACCGTACATGTGAAATTATAAGAAAATTTCTGATTTTTTCAATCGCGTACATAAAAAAAAAAAAAGAATTTGGGAAAAGAAAGTAATGCTTAAAATTTATCTCTTTTTTTAGGCTGATGAGCGCTTAATATTTGGTTTAGTGCTTATTTTAATATATTAGCACTAAATATACCAACATCCGTTCATTTGACCGGTACCAAATAAAAATATTTCGATTCAAACGAGAAATTTCTTCATAAGACAAATAAAATGTAAATTACACAGAAATAAGTTAAAATTTAAATAAATTTAAATAAAAATTCTAGTGTGAAATATTTTTATCAAACTTGAGTAGAATTTCCGTTATGTTAAATAATCTAAGGTATTTTTACACAAACGATTAAAATCTTATTTAACTGTCATTAATAAATCACAGATAAATATTTTGCCATATACAGGAAATATCTATCTTATAATATATAAAATAATCCCCAAAATTAACAATTAAATTTCTCTAACAATTTAAAAACACATATATTTCAAACCTATATTTTTGTACAGAAATGTAATCCCATTTATTCTTTTTAAAAAGCTAGATGCATAAATTTCCGAGGTGTATATTTTTCAAAAACTTATATTTTATTCTGTTATTTAGGCATTTTTTATATTCACATCAACTTTACAAATAAGTAGCTTTGTAATAATGTATAAAACGATACTGTGTAACACATTCAAAAATGACACAGTTTGAAATAGAACTTTATAACTAATTATTTCAGAATAAAGTTATGGATTTGTGTACTTTAAAAACTGTTTCATTATGCTGTATTTTTATCGCAAACTATAGCTCTAAGTATAAGATTTTAGTTTTATAAGAAGATAATTTAAAAGATATCACAACGATTAAATAAAATAACCAAACAAAGGATTTCGATATATCTGTAACATTTGCTAAATTCGCAATTTAACAGAAAAATTAACGAAATATGAATTATTTTTCTCATCTCTTTTGGGTTTAAAGATAATTGTGAAGTTCCTTATACGCGGTATTCAACAAATCTCAAAATCATTATTAAAGCACAAAAATAATGATGGAGGTATTTCATCGGCAATCTATATTTCAATGATAGCATAATTAATGATACTTTAAATCAATTACCTCCTGCTTAACCGAGTTCTAAGCAGATATTCTCACGTACAAAGTATTCATCATAACTAAACAGCATTTACTCTATTAAATACTGCACGCTATAAATCGATAATAGCACTGGTGAGCTTACATAATTTTAGAGAAGCATAAAACGGAAAACCCGAAAGCCAGTTCATTGAAAATAACACGGGAAAAGAAGTAGATTAAAAACCGATACCTGAAATCCGTTGGAGCGGATGATGGGTGATGTGAACTCAAACAGCTTTTTCGTAATATTAAATATTAAAACTCGATACGCTTTTGTCAAAAGTATAACTTTCGGGAGAGTGGATAACCTACCTCATATCTATTTATTAACGAAAGAGAATAGCTGTATAATGGTTAAAATTAATCAGTAAAATTTGAATAATCTCACTGTCTACAAAAGTTGTGGGAAAATCACAATTGGTATATAAGGCGTAAATCAACATCAGGCATTTACTTACCACATCCAGTTATGCTGGAAGAAAGCTTTAAATTTATTCGTTGAATGAAAAATTCCTTCGGAAGATTCACAAATAAAATAGAGTTTAAATGGAATGTACATGACTTATTTCTAAAGAAAAGTCAAAATATGAATAAATAGTGCACTGTAAAATACGACAAATGTTTCTTAATCTAAGAGAATATAATATAATCACGAACGAAAATACTCAATAACCTCTTCCGAGTTACCCACGATTCTTAAAAGAGTTCTTTATGTTTTAAACCGCAGAAACCAATATATTTTCGAAGTCTATATAAGCATTTAAATTTCTGTTGCTGGCATGGATTTTTGGATACTAAGTAGATTTCATAATAGTCAAGAAGTTTTTATAGTTTAATAATCAGTTTTCTCAACACGGAAAATAGGTTTTTCGGATGATATCAATTTTCAAGTAAACATTTATGTTCAAGACACATGCTTTTCAGACAAACGTGATAAATTAATAGCATTAATATTAACATTGAATTTCACATTATTTTATTACTCTTGTATGCATAAATTCAGTTATGAAACTCAAAATGTTTACTTGAGAATTGATAGCATCCAAAAAATCGATATTTCGTGTTGAGAAAACTCATTTCAATACACTATAAAAGCTACTCGGACACTTTTCCGTGTATCAGTGGCAGCAAAAAGAACTTTTTTTTTATAACTGCTTCTTTAAAACTCTAAAATGTATTGATTTCTGTGGTTTCTAAAGATAACTAATGATTTTCAGAATCTTGGGTAACTTGGAAGAGATTACTGTGTATTTTCGTACATGGTTATAAGTAAAATTATATTTTCTTAGATTAAGAAACATTTGTCTTTTTTTACAGTGTAGGATTTGTTTAAACTCAAATTCAGGAAAGAAATCAGGGGATCTTACAAAATTTTAGAGAAACATGAAAGGAAAAACTTGAAAGGCAATACGTTTTTTGAAAATAACATTGGAAAAGCAAGCTAAAAACCGATATCCGGAACTCACTGAAGTGAGTGATGGGTGATGGAGACGCAAACTGCTGTTTTTGGAACATTAAATATTAAAACGCGATATGCTGTTGTCAAACATATAACTTTCCGGAGAATATTCAATATACCCAATGTATATTTATTAATGAAACAATATAGCTGTACAATGGTTGATTTTTATTAGTTAAATATGAATTATCTGACTGTTTACAAATATTTTGAGAAAGTCACAAAGTAAATGAACATTCTGCTTTTGCATAGGATCACTTCTAGATACAGAAATCCCCCAACATTCGCGAGTTTTGATTTTTCGCGTATATGAAAATGCGAAAAACGTAACAAACTCAAGAATCTGAATTGATTTACGTTTTTTTTTAAATTATTATCTGTTTCTTTTTCAGGATTTATAGTGGTTGTAGATTTTTTCCCTTGTGTTTAATTAGTATCTATTTACAAATAAATTTTCATTTATTAACTGAAAAAGGAACGAGTGTTGTAGAAAAGCAAAATAATAACAATAGCAGAATACTCATTGCAATGGGGAAATTAGAAGTTGTAAGATAACTGCATCTTCAATCTATTAATTTAAAATTTGTCGGTTCTGGTAGAGATGGAACTGAACCTGCTCTAAGATGGAAAATAAAAGCATTTCTGAAGCATTTAGCTGTATTTAAATATCGTATTTTAATATTGTATCGCATACTGACTCACTAATACATTATCATCTCTTTGCGAACAGAGAGAGTCGAAATTACTTTATACAAAAAACTATACTTTTTCAGCGTTAATTATTTATCTAGTCAATTAATTTAAGTTATCTTCAATAAATAACTTTCATGTTTATGAATATGTGTATACATTCATCTTCTACATGTATGTTATGCATAACGTTTTGTTAATACATATATTCTTTTGTTCTTTGAAGTGCTGTGCCGCTCTAATTAAAATTTTATAAAACGTAATTCCTTAGTGCAGAGAGAAAGACTCAACATTCGCGAGGTTTTCCTCGAACGTAACCCTCGCGAATTATAAGGGATTACTGCATATAGTTTCACAGTTTTGAAACCACTCGTTTAAAAAAAATTAACATTTTAACGGGTACGGGAAAAGAAATAGATTAAAAACCGATACTTGGAACCCGATGTAGAGGATGATGAGTGATGGGAACTCAAACAGCTTTTTCGTAATCATAAATATTAAAACTTGATATGCTTTTGTCAAATGTATAATTTTCGGGATAGTAGATAACCTACTTCATATCTATTTATTAGCGAAATAGAATAGCTTTATAATGGTTAAAATTAATCAGTTCAATGTGAATTACCTGACTGTATACAAAAGTTGTGGGAGAATCACAATTGGTATATAAAAGTAATATAAATGGTATATAAATCAACATTTACATAGTACTTCCAGTTACTTAAGAAGAAAGCTTTGAATTTATTCGTTGAATGCAAAATCCCTTAGGTAGATTCCCAAACAAAATAGTTTTGAAATGGAATGTATATGACATTTATAAAGAAAAAACAAAGTATGAATAAATAGTAGGATTTGTCTAATATCAAATTCAAGAAAAATTCAAGGGATCTTATATAAATTTAGAGAACCATGAAAGGGAAAACATGAAAGCCAGTTATTTTTTTTTTTTCAAAATACCATTGGAAAGTAGATTAAAAACCAATACCTGGAGCCCACTGAAGCGAATGATGGGTGATGGGAACTCAAACAGTTTTTTTTTCGGAATATATAACATACCCAATATCTATTTATTAATGAAACAAAGGAGCTGTATAATGGTATTTAAGGCGTTGAGAACCAGAGTGGACTATGCCAATTTTTTTTTAATGAAAAATGAGTTTGAAGTATCAAAGAATTGTATATCATGTCATCTATTAGTTGTATAATGAATTTTATTACTTTTGAAACTATTCACGTGATAAAGCCAGGTTAGCACATGGTACAACGTAACTTTGATATCAGGTTGCTAGTGCAAGTGTGGATCAATGGCTTGATCCACTCTGGCACTGCCAACTTAATCACCATATGATTGCTAAAGAACCTTTGTCTCCTCTAACGTAGAGTTTGTACGGATTTGGACACATTTTGGAAGGTATTTTTCTCTAGTAAAAATTTTCTAGTAAAAATGCCAGTAAAAAAAAAAACTGTTTTTTTTTTTTTTTTTTTTTTTTTTTTTTTTTTTTTTTTACGGAAATATTCTGTATTTATTACGTTCTTTCTATTATTTTAACAGATTTTGGCCACAAGTTCGTAATACGAGGATCTTTTTTTTCAACCTCCGATCGAGCCACTAAATAGCCAGAGAAATGATAAGTGGAAGGATGCGAGGTGGGCGACTGCCCATCTACAAACTATAATCTTTGTCACTACAGACGTCAGCTCATCATTTTGAACTGAGCTGTAGGCATATAAACATGGCTGGTACGATTAATGATCCCACCAAGTACGAGTTACGTAGTGTTATCTGGTTTCGTCAAGTAGAAAGGAATAGTGCAACCGAAATTCACCGAAGAATGATCCAAGTGTATGGGGAAAACTGTCTGAGTTATGCACAATGCACAGCGCTGTAGTAACCAAACAGCTGCTGGAGCAGTTTAAATGAGAGGGGTTTGATTCTGAATTAAATAACTGGCTTGGAGGCAAAAGCTTCCAGACGAATTATGAGCTTTAATCCACCGTTCAGGCTCATCTCACATCACTGGCGGCAACGTTCTTCAAAGAGGGGATCGAAAAGTTCGCCCACCAATATGACAAATGCCCCAATCTTCACGGCGATTACGTAGAAAAGTAACCATGTTTGTACACAACTTTTGGTAATACATTCATTTTGTTCTTTACTTTTGTCTTTTTTTTATGGTCTTTCAGGGGTTGAAAAAAAAGCAACCCTCGTACATTCAGAATATTTCACTGTTTACTGGCGTCCTGGCTGACAGTTTTTCCTATTAAATCAACAGATTTTGTTTTACAGTGTACATAATTTTAGAACACCATATAAAAGAAATCCTGAATTCCAGTTCATTGACAACAATACAGGAAAAGAATCCTGTAAAATCCATACCTGGGGCACGTTGGAGAGAATGATGGGTGATGGAAACTCAAACAGCTTTTTCGGAATATTAAATATTAAAACTCTGATGTCTTGGTGACAAAAATATAACTTTCTAGAGAATAAATAACACGCCCAATATCTGTTTATTAGTAAAACGAAATAGCTGTATAACAATTAACATTAATCCGTAAAGTATTTATTTTCTGACCGTCTATAAATGTTTTGGGAAAATTACAAATGGTATTTAAAGAGGAAATCAATGTTCTGCATTTGCATGAAAAATGAAATATTTGGATCTTTTTGGTGGCAAAATATCTCAAACAAATGGCGATTAAATGGATCTGGTGTATATAAGAGTTTCATTTATGGAAAACACAAAATTTGTTGAAACAAAATGAATTGTATAACGTGGAATTCAGGGAAAATCATTTCGCAAGAACTCGTGTTTTGCTTTTTATGAAGCTCTATGTGCAGATGAATTAATTTTAATTGAAATTTTTCTTCATTTACTTCTTAAATCTTTCAAGATAAACTTTTTTTTTCCCTTAGATTTTGTCTGCAATAGTGTAGATATTCCTAATCAACGGAAAGCGGAAATAAATAATTATCAACCACCTTTTAACATATTTATAACCCTATTTTATATTATTCGGAAAACACATTAAGTTTTAATTAGCTAATACAGTTTTCGGAATATTTATGTTACAAGCGTCCTTATAAATCGCAAGAGACAGATAGATCGATAGGCAGACAGATATAAAGATCTAGTTAATTAAAATTACATATAAAATATTCTTCAATATAATGAATGACATGACTGGAATTTAGGAAATATGAATATTAGCTTAAATGAATGTAAAATATTTAATGAAAATATTTTTTCATCAACAAAATGTTGTTAAAAGTTTAAACCATTATATTTTCTTTTACAAATACGAACTGAACTTTCCGCTACTAAAAATCATATCAAAAACTCAAACTTCAAAGTATTTGCCTTTAAATGTCTTTCTGCAAGGAAATGTATACACAATAATATAGGCAAACCTTGCTGATGCCTAGATGCCTAGTAAAAAAATCCCCTTAACTTTTAAAAGCAAAATCTGAAATTTAATATATATATTTTTTTAAATACAGAATTGAGAAATTTGGTACATGATATTTATAGAAGATATTTAAAGTTGAACTTAAATTTAATAACTTAAATTTATTTTTAAGTAGAATTCGTCTGATACATTATGAATTTAAATTAGCTGCATGAAAGAAATTGTAATTTTTAGATACCTCAAGATCCTATTTTTAAGATTCACTGCATTTATCTGTTTCATAAAACATAATTTAATTACTAATATAATATTGTTTTTATCATGCAGCATGACAAAAACAATATTATACTAGTTACGCATTAAGTTATGTTTTATGAAACAGAAAAATGCAGTGAATCTTAAAAATAAGATCTTTAAGTAGCTAAAAAAATTAGTTTTTTTCCAAATTGAAATTACCAGTATATGTGTTATAATTAAGTATTTAAAAGTGTTTTCCCTCAAACCCAGATCGTCAATATTACATCGGTCTTTTATAATAAATATATCCGGATCGCGAATTCCCTTTGAATATTAAATGCTTTAATATCATTCTACCGAATCATTAATAAATAGAGATTTACAAAGTTGTGGAGAATAATGTAATAAAACTATGGGATTATAGAATGGATCGTGTCATTGTATCTATCAAAGTAAATCAAACTTCGGGAATTATTATCTAATAACTGCCTTAATTCATTACTTGTATGTTAAACCCATATTATAATTGTGGTATACAAATCTTTCCTCAAACTGAAATGCATTCGAATATATTTTGTAATGATCCTATGCTGAATCTTGCTATCATATTAAACTACATTATCAGAATGAGGAATGCTATATTACTCCATATGTTATGTAATTTATGATGTGGAGAATTAATGTTCTATTACTTTGTAAAGGGTATTGAAGCTCTGCTTATAATAAAATTATATTTTTATAATAAATACGGTAAAAAAATTATATATATAATAGGGTGGATTGAATTTTTATGATTATTATTCAAACTAAAGTCATATATCGGGTCAGGAAACCGGATTTTACCCGTTGACGCTTATTTATTTTCATTGCAGGTCGGGTTCGTGCCGGGATGACTTTAAATGTTCCGGTTTCATGTCAGTTTCGAGTTAGATTTTGACTCTTTTGGGTCGGGTTTGGGTTGATATGAGTTTTGAGAAGAAAGTTCTGCATATATTTTCAAATGAAACAGCCATATATTTGAATGTGAATGAATCTATATGTGTTGATTTTTATACAAAAAAAAATTGATATTACATATATAATTGTAGATTATTTTCAACTAACTGCATTAAAATATGAAATAATTTCTTTCATTGCGGATTCGGATCAGGTTTGGGTCGTGCTTCGAGTTAACGATTTTTTTGGTCGGTTTCGAGTCGGGTTTTGGGTTGACTTTAAGCAGACATTTCGAATTCGGGTCTGGTACAACATTCCCCGTTCAGGACTCTAACTCAAACATGATATATTTTTTAGGTGGGGGATGATAAACATTGAATATGATCAATGAGGGTAAATAAAAGTGTATTTACCAAGATGCTTTAATTGATTTAATATAATTCAGAATCTATATTTACTGCTTTTAGGATATATTTTTATTTGAAGTTTGTTTAAACATGTTACATAACATCAGAAACGTAAGATTTACTTTGCAAATTTTAATCCACTTCATGTATGTCTGGTTGATTTTGTTTCTAATTATGAAGCAAAAAAACAGTATCTATAAAATGCAAAATACTATAATAATATACTGCTAATAATATACTATAATATAAAATACTACAAAATACTATAAAATGCAAAATACACAAGAATAAATCCTAATACAAATCGTAATTCTAGCTCAAAAATTCGCAAAATAATGCTATTTGTACAGAAGTTACTTGTTTATATTTTTCGAAATAGCGGTAGTAATTTTTTCGTCTTAATGGATTGTCTAAATCTTCATTTTTGTTCGAAGATAGAAATTCTTAATATGAACAATTACTCGTATTTTATTTCATCCATTTTTACAGATTCACCAGACGACTGCGATTCCAAACGGCAGAAATAACGGAATCTTTTCCATTAGTCTGCTTGCAGAACAAATAATTACCTGGAGAGGCGCAGAGACAATCTGGCACAATGGAAACTCGTTATTTTGCGATATCCATTAGGATTTTTAATTACTATATCGGCTAATTATTAAAAAATGAAAAATCTGAATCTCAGGTGCACTCGGACCTGTCTTTATCTACCCTCATGCAAATTTTCAGACATTACAGATTTACCTAGCCATCGCTAACAAACAGACTTACACACATACAAGTATCTTTATTTTATTAATACAGATTAATTTCAGAAGTTTATTATATATCGTTTGGCAATTTAGATATGTTTTTTTATTTAGATATAATATTTACATTAAAACAAACAAGTGCTTAATTATTTACATTATTTTAAATGCAACCGTAATTGGGATGCACGTTCAGTTTTGAGATAGATTTAAAAAAAAGCATGCATGAAAATTACTTTAAAAATACATTAAAAAAAAATCCATCTATATCTATTCAGATACAGTTTTCAAAGAAACAGCATTTTTTAGGTGCGTTCGTAATTATGTAAAAACATAGCACTTATAGGCGTTGTCTGGTCTGTCCGCATATAACAGTACAAAAACTACCAACCGAGTAGTTTGAAATTTAATATATATAATCGTTGCAGCATTTTGTCGAGTCATTTCAAATTTCATGAAAATCGAATCAAAAATTAAAAAGATATTAATAAAAGTTTTCTTCATTCTATTAAATCCTATCATACGTAATTAATTTAATGATATCCCATGATAGTTAATGATTGTAGGTTGCCATGGTGATTACGTTCTATTTAAGATGCAGTCATATTATTTTCGTATTACTGAATTAAAAACCTAATTTGAATACTAAAGTTGTTTAATTATAGCAATCATATAATCTACCGACAGTTTTTTGGATAGATGTTTCCGGAGAAATAGATATTAAATAGAAAAAGAGTATAAATATGGATTTCAAGTTCTGAAATTTTCAAAGCTAGGCTTAAGTTTCCCATTGGAATATTCAGTAAATGTCAACAAAAGATAAAATGTTGTAAACTTAATATGTACTTATTTTATTACGGAAATTAATCATATCATTATAACAAACGATATAATTCATTTCATTGAAACTTTTAGTACGAACACACCTCGTTTGTCACGTTTGATGTATAATTTCCAACTTATCTCTCTATTCGATGGATGGTGTGAAAATTGAAATTGTGCAATATTTAGTTAAAAATTGCCATCAAAAGAAATTGGTTGCTCAGGTCATTGCCATCGACGATATGAAGTCAGAGTTACTCACGGACATGTTTCTGCTGTATAATATAGATTTCTATTGATGAATTTTATTAATGGCATTTTCAGGTAATAATTAATGTTTCAAAACTATTATAATAAAAAATATGCATGAGTTTTATTTTAGGACTTTTACATTGTATACAAAACAGAAAATAATGAAGTACATATATTCATCTAGCATTTGTATGCGTGAAAGGTAGTGTCTATAAGAAATATAACTATGGCTCTATAATTATGTAGCCGATAAAACTGTCGCTTCAATCCACTTCTGCACTACATATGTGAGTAAAATTCCATTAATATTTTTGTCCTCATTATGATAAGCTGAATGGACACCGGTTTGTAATTTCAATAAATCTTCTGATATTCTAAATGTTGTTTTACATACTGGTCTGCTGGAAAGTGTTAAAAGTTAGTTTTACTTTTCAAAATAAACGCAAGAATAATCCGAAGATAAATGACTATTTAACTGAAGAAAATAAATTTAGAAGTTATTAATAAACTAGATGATCCGCCCGGCGCTGCCAGGTCCGTCAAAACATAATACGAAACTTGAAATCATTCTAAAAATCGTTGCGCGAAACCGTTCCTCTGGTAACTCTTTCTTTCGGAAATTAAATAGAGAGATGGACCCCGAAGCGGCAGTAAGTTCAATACCACCTCCTCAAATGTCTGGATCATTTGATTCAAAGCGGGTCAGTTTTTGGTCAAAAAAAAAAATATTATCGTCGACAAAATTTGCTTTTTCGGAATCAGAGAAATAAACTATGTATAGACTGTGAGTTTCGATTCAATACCTCCAATACTTTTCTTAATACTCGAGGGTGAGTGAAAATGAAACTCTTTCGTTGTCTGGGATTATCAAATTGGTAACTTTCTTTGGCGGCTTCAATGAAAATAGCCATTTTCAGCGCACGCACAGGAAAATCTTTTAGTTCCACCACCAGGGGTATGCATTCTGTCCTAAACAAAATTCCGACACGTGTCCCCGCTGCCTACGATACTGTGTATAGCAGAAGTAATGCGCACGCGCTGGAAAATCTTTCAGTTCCAGTTTCAACCACCAGGATGAGCATTAATAAATTAACTAAATAAAGCTCTTTCCTAACGAAACTCCGACACACGTCCCGCTGCTTACGGCACAGTGTAAAAGTCATGCCGTGAACGCGCAAAATATCTATTAGTTCCATTTTCCACTACCAGGGGGTACCAAATCTATGTCTTAATTAATTAGCTACATCTTAATTAGGTCATGTTAAGTTGAATGAACCGATTCCCGCTGAAATCGGGTTCATAGAACACGAAGAAATAAATCACCCCCCTGGATATTATTTTCACAAATGGTGGTAATCAAGGGCTGAAAAAATTATAACGAATTTTATTTAGTATCTGGGAGACCTCAGAAGAATGTTAGAAAATATTTTGTTCGAACCAGACAAAGATTAAATGCAAAACTTTTTAGTTACATTTTCCACCACCAGGGACGCTGTCTTTTCTAAACAAACCTCTTTCCGAACGAAACTCCGATACGTGTCCCCTTTGCTTATGGCACGTATAGAAGACGTGCTGTGCACGCGCTAAAAATCTTTTAGTTCCACTTTCCACCGCTATGGAGCACCAAATCTATGTCTTAATTAGTTATTTATATCTTAATTACTCCGTGTTAATTTGAATGAATCAATTCTCGTTGAAATCGGGGCCTTTGTTTGAATCGATCCAATTTTAAATGCAAAATCTTTTAGTCCCAATCCCCACCGCTAGGAGCTCACTCTGTTCTAAATAAAACTCTTTTCGATCGAAACTCCGGCACATGTCCATGCTGCCTACGAGACCGTATAGCAGGCATTCTACGCATGCGCTGCAAAATCTTTTAGTTCCATTTTCTACCGACAGGTGGCCCCAACTCTGTATCTTAATTAGTTATTTATATGTTATTTTGTATTAAGTTGAATGAACTAATTCTAGTTTAAATCGTTCAATGAAATAGTTCATTTCTTGGCCCATAGAACCCGAAAAAATAACCCTCCCTGGTGATTAATGTTCTGAAATAGTGGTAACCAACTGAAGTTCATCTAGTACCACGGGGACCTGAGAAAAGGTTTCATTTGAATCGGATAAAAAAAGTTCTGATTTTGGAGGCAGGGGGGAAGGGGGGAGTTTCGATCAGAGCATTAACGCGATATTTAAATTACAACCGGACACTCACCTCTCCCCCTCCCACACACAGAATTACACCAACGACGCTAAAAAATTAGGAATTATCATTAACTTTTGCAACAGAAACAAAATGACTTTTTTTTTACATTAAAAAGCAGTAAGTTATCGTTGCCAATCAAATACATAAATGACCTCACGTACATGAAAAAACTTTAAAAATTTCATAAAAAAATCGCGAAAAATTCACAACTTGCTGCTCGAATTGCAATCAGCTGACGACCTTTTCATCTGCCAATCACAATTACCCGGTTAACTTCCAGCTGTGCCTACAATCCTATCAGCTACCAATCACAACTGCCCTTCAACAGTGTTTGACTTCTGGTGATCGATTTGTGACGTCATTTCAAACAAAAAATGCTGCAAAACATGAAAAAAAGGTTAAAAAAACTCATAAAAAATTAAATAAAAAAAGATCTAATCAAAAAATCCAAATCGGGATAAATAATAACCCGCCTTTCCCTTTTAATATCATGACTAGCTGGCTTCGCCCGCCAGCGGGCCCCTAATTTACATCGGTGCCTCGAAACTTTTGTATTCTCCGGCTCGCATCCCCCTCGAACCGAACGAACCTCCGACCCGGGTCCTCGCTGCCTTCAGCACCGTACACCGGTCGTGCTACGCACGCACCGGATAATCCCTTAATTTGTACATCGAATAGTATAAACCTCTAACTGAACTAATCTCCGACCCTGGTCCCCGCTGCCTTCGGCACCGTATACCGGTCGAAACTTTTGTATTCTCCGGCTCGCATCCCCCTCGAACCGTACGAACCTCCGACCCGGGTCCCAGCTGCCTTCGGCACCGTACACCGGTCGTGCTACGCACGCACCGGATAACCCCATAATTTGCATAATCCCTTAATTTGCACATCGAATAGTATAAACCTCTAACTGAACTAATCTCCGACCCTGGTCCCCGCTGCCTTCGGCACCGTAAACCGGTCGTGCTACGCACGCACCGGAAAATCCCTTAACCGGATAATCCCCATAAATTTAGGACATTATGAACTTATAGTACTTCGAAAATATTTTATATTTAACTTTCAATTTGCAAAAAATTGTTATTTTTTACCTTTTATATTTTATTATTGTTATGTAATTATATTCATTGTTTCAAATCTAATAAACAGGCGCCTCCTGCGGTGGGGGTTGGAACGGATGGGTGCTATCGGTGCCGGGTAGCGTTTATTTTTCCCCTCGTGGACTTATTGTTCCTATACCTCACGGGTGGCTGTCCACGAGTGGGTGATTTCGGTCCCCGCTGCCTGCGGCAACGTATAGCAGTCGTTCCGACCCTGGTCCCCGCTGCCTTCGGCACCGTATACCGCCGTGCTACGCACGCACCGGATAATCCCTTAAATTGCACATAGAATAGTATAAACCTCAAACTGAACGAACCTCCGGCTCTGGTCCCCGCTGCCTGCGGCACCGTATAGCAGTCGTTCCGACCCTGGTCCCCGCTGCATTCGGCACCGTATACCGGTCGTGCTACGCACGCACCGGATAATCCCTTAAATTGCACATAGAATTGTATAAACCTGTCACTGAACGAACCTCCGGCTCGGGTACCCGCTGCCTGCGGCACCGTATAGCAGTTGTTCCGACGCTGGTCCCCGCTGCCTTCGGCACCGGATAATCCCTTAAATTGCACATAGAATAGTATAAACCTCTAACTGAACGAACCTCCGGCTCGGGTCCCCGCTGCCTGCGGCACCGTGCTGCAGTATACGTTAGTTCCGCCTTCCGCCACCAGGTGGCGCAAATAGAAAAAATAAACCTCGAATAAGATAAACCTCGAACTGAACAAACCTCTAGAACCCCACAGTTAAGATAAAAAAACTTAAAGGGGGGGGGGAGGACACTGCTTTTCCTTAAACAACAGAATTAGACTGCCGGAAAAAAAAAATCTGATGTCAAACAACTTATTTAGACTAAAGGACTTCTTGTTCAAAGACAGGGACCTGTAGGAAAACTTAAAACTGAAAAAAAAAAAAAACTCGATAACGGGCGAAGCCCGCTTTTCCCTATCATAATATCTGGTTGCCACTCTAAAACAAAAACTTAAGATACTCGTTATGGCAGTTTTTAGACGCGGCCTGCTTCTTAAAATCGTAATATCTAGCCGGCACTGTAATAGAAATCTTTCTTTTGCTTTAATTATACAAATAACGATGATTAATTACACAATAAAATAATATATCGGCTCCTAATGAAGATATGAGAATAATTTTTAGATATTCTGAAAGCAGAATCCATTTTGAGTCGCCCTGTCAAAGTTTGGAATTAATGCGCCCCTTAGTTTCGGAAATCCCCCCCCCCCTCTGAAAGAACGCAGTTGAAAGTCAGGTGACTATTTTATCTCTTTCAGAAATGACTTATCCACAGACGATTCGTCTGCGTTGAATGTTGAAATAAAAAAGAAGCTGTCTCTCCGGAATAGAAATAAATTCATTTGCCGTGTCATTAATGAGTTTTAATTGATATCTTTAAAAATTACTGGTCGATTTTTACGAATTTTTTTTTGTTGAATTCGCGATTTTTTTATACAAGTGTTAGAAAATTTTCGCGAATGTAGAGTCATTATTTCCACTTGTTTCAAAAAGGAGTGGGGCGATTTGATCTCGGATCTGTCGACCCTGCATTCTTTACGGCAACCTCTTTTTACGTCTGGGGTCGATGTCGGATGTCTGGTCAGTTTTTCGCCGAAATAAAGAAAAGTTACGGTCCGAATTTCAAAAAATTTGAAATTTTGGAACGACAAAAATCGGCCGCGTGTGTACCCCGATTTTCGGATCGATACCTCCGGTACATTTTTTTTAATTCGATGATGCGTTAAAAAGCGACGATTTGGATGTCTGCGATTATCAAAACGGAAATTTTTTGCGATTCTTTTTCCAGTTCGGTTTCGGTCGGTAATTAAAACACTTTCGCTTATTAATAACTCCCCGGGTCCGGGTTGGAATCCCGACCCGATCGAAACTTGAGCGTCGCGCCTTTTTTGCGAATTTTTCGGTCCGCGTCCGCCGTCCGTGCGTCGCCTGGTCCCGGAGCCTTTGCGGGTACAAAGGTGGAGTGCACAGACAGAAACACACACACACACACACACAGACGTTTACCGCGCTTAATATTAGGGACTAGCTGGCTTCGCCCGCCAGCGGGCCCCTAATTTACATCGGTGCCTCGAATTGTAGAAAATCTCGAATCTTGTAAAACCTCAAACATGACGAACCGCCGACCCGGGTCCCCGCTGCCTTCGGCACCGTATACCGGTCGTGCTACGCACGCACCGGGTAATCCCTTAATTAGCACATTGAATTGTACAAACCTCTAACCGAATGAACCTCCGACCGTATACCGGTCGTGCTGCGCACGCACCGGATAATCCCTTAAATTGCACATAGAATAGTATAAACCTCTAACTGAACGAACCTCCGGCTCGGGTCCCCGCTGCCTGCGGCACCGTATAGCAGTCGTTCCGACCCTGGTCCCCGCTGCCTTCGGCACCGTATGACGGTCGTGCTACGCATGCACCGGATAATCCCTTAAATTGCACATGGAATAGTATAAACCTCTAACTGAACGAAAACCTGCGGCTCGGGTCCCCGCTGCCTGCGGCACCGTATAGCAGTCGTGCTGCGCACGCGCTGCAGTATACGTTAGTTCCACCTTCCGCCACCAGGTGGCGCAATCTGTTTATATGATCATAACTGAAATCGTTAAGACTTTCGATGTCGAGTCGAATGAGCCATACCCCGTCGTTTTCATGCCCGTAGAACCGAAGATAGGAAAGCGCCCCCTAGTGGTGAAAAAACGAAATAAAATCGGTAAGCTGTATCGATGTCGAGTCGAATTTATTTAGACTACCTGAGTTCTAGTTCAAAGACAGGGACCTGTAGAAAAACTTAAAACTTAAAAAAAAAAAAAATCGATAACGGGCGAAGCCCGCTTTTCCCTATCATAATATCTGGATAGGGGGTCCTTATTACTTTAATTATGATGTTTGGAATCAGTTTGGTGGACATCCGTAACACAGTTTCTTAGTTATAGAAACGGACCACAGTTAAAAGAAAAAAGCGGGGGGGGGGGGGTTTGGCGATGACACTGCTTTTCCTCAAACAACTTATGTAGACTACCTGTGTTCTAGTTCAAAGACAGTGAGCTGTAGAAAAACTTAAAACTAAAAAAAAAAAAAAAAAAAAAAATCGATAACGGGCGAAGCCCGCTTTTTCCTATCATAATATCTGGTTTCCACTCTAAAACAAAAACTTAAGATACTCGTTATGGCAGTTTTTAGACGCGGCCTACTTCTTAAAATCATAATATCTAGCCGGCACTGTAATAGAAATCTTTCTTTTGCTTTAATTATACAAATAACGATGATTAATTATACAATAAAATAATATATCGGCTCCTAATGAAGATATGAGAATAATTTTTAGATATTCTGAAAGCAGAATCCATTTTGAGTCGCCCTGTCAAAGTTTGAAATTAATGCGCCCCTTAGATTCGGAAATGAGTCCCCCCTCTGAAAAAACGCAGTTGAACGTCACGTGACCACGTCCTCCTTGCCTCTTGAAAATCGATCCAGACAATCGTCTGCCTTCTGGCATTCGCAGCGCCGAAAGAAATGAAAAATAATTTTTTATAGATCGATTTTTAAAGAATTTTTTCGGTTCTAATGGTCGTACGGGAATGATTTTTCGATTTTCTGAAAGCAAATGCTCTCGTGAATCTGTCTGTACGATTTTCGAATTTCTGGTCCCCCGACTTCATTGTTTTTCGAAAGCGCACTGGAGCGATGAATACAGGCCGGTCACGTGAAAATCCTCCGGAACACCTGCGGTGGCGGAGAATGAAATCGTTTTGCAGCCGTGTCTCCGGCTGTCTGCTGTCTGACATTCCCAGCGGTGAAAAAGAATTCGAAAATTACATTTTATCGATCGATTTTTAAAGGATTTTTTCGGTTCTAATCGTCGTACGGAAAAGATTTTTCGAATTTATCAAACCTGACGACGTCCCGGTTCCGTACGTACGACTTTCGAATTTCTGGCCCTCCGACTTACGGAGATACGGGTCGGACCTGCACTGCGGTTTGGGGCTTAAATCGCTCCCTGGGAACCCCGCCGTCTTTTCCTTCCCGGACCCGACGGAGACTGGCAACCCTGTTCGGAGGCGAAAATGTTTGCTGTTTTGACTTCTCTTCCAACTTCGGTTTCGGTCGGTAATTAAAACACTTTCGCTCATTAATAACGCCCCGGGTCCGGGTCGGAGGCTCGACCCGATCGAAACTTGAGCGTCGCGCCTTTTTTGCGAATTTTTCGGTACGCGTCCGCCGTCGGTGCGTCGATTAGTCCGGGAGCCTTTGCGGGTACAAAGGCCGAGTGCACAGACAGACACACACACACACACACAGACGTTTACGGCGCTTAATATTAGGGATTAACACTTTCCAACCTAGTTGAAAAGTGTTTATGACTTCGGTTTGTCTGGCCGTCTGCCGTCTGGCCGTCTGTCCGTGCTCCCGTAAATATGCTCGGATTGCCCTGCAATTTTTATATGTTATAATCGTTATCTATAGCATGTTCCCTATTTCAACGGAAGTGTGCAGCACTTATAGTTTTTTTACAGGGACACTCAAAAGAATTCCGTTACATTGCGGTCTGTGGGGAAAAATCATTTGCGGTTTATTTAAATAATGTTTCACTATTTTAAACGCATTCAAATTTATATATATCACTAAGGTGCATTAGAAGAAGCTTAATATGGAATAGGGTGTGCATAGCACTTATACTGACTTTACAGGGACAGTCAAAAGAATTCCGTTACATTACGTCTATGGAGAAAAATCGTCTGCGGTTTATTTAAATAATGTTTCCCTATTTTAAACGCATTGAAATGTATATAAGGTTCATTACAAGAGACTTACTACAGAATATTGTGTGTATAGCAGTCATCGTTCATTTACAGGGACACACAAAAGAATTCTCTACTGTATGTTAACAATAATTCCTGGAAGTGCGTTTTAAGTTACTGAACGCGATTTTAATTTTAAATCGCTTTTTGTATTGGTGGTGTGTATAAATTCTGTAGATCCTATACAGGGAAGCACAAAAGTTCGGGAACACATTTCCGTATTATTTAACTCCAGACGGAGAATTTTAAACTGTGCTACGTGTTTCCTAACTGAACTAAAATTTAGCATCCTATGTAGTATATATACAAATCTATAGATCCTATACAGGGCTGAATAAAAGTATTCGGATTACTTAGATGTTATCTTTTAGCTTATTAAAGAGTATGATTCGTAAAATTATTTTGGAAGCGTTGGAATGTGTTATAAAATCTATGCTTGACGCATGATTTTTCGTTCTTGTTTTTTATCTGTAAAGAATTATCAACTTTCTCCAAGGTAAAAAGAGAAAAAAAAAGTGACGATTCTGAGCGTAACTGAGGTCAAAATGGAAGCAACCACCGAACCAATCAAGCATTCTGGGAAAATTTTCATAGTGTCAAAAGAAAAAAAAAGCGCCAAAAATTCAGAAATCGCTGTACGAATTCCGAATAAACTTCTTGAAAAGAAGATACAATTTACTATATTAGGCAAAAAGATAGGAACCGCATTCCTGTTACTAATGTGGAAAAAATGCAGCAAAATGTGAAAAAAACGCTAAAAAATGCTAAAAATCGCATAAAAATTTAAATTAAAAAAAATCTATTGAAATATTCTAAAATCGGACTTCGAGGTGCAAAACTTCATTCTAAGCATTCTAAAACTACATTACCCTCCCACCAAATTTTGTAGCTTTGCGTGCAGCGGTCTCTTCAGAACGCAGCACACAAACACACAAACACACAAATACACAAACTACCTTCTTTGTTATAGTTAGGGATATAATGTTGTGCAATTTTGGGAAAATTATGAAATATATTTAAAATTACAATAAGATTTTTTAAATAAATATAACATTGTCGCAGCAATTTTGTTTGGGTATATGTACCATTTAATATTCAAATCTTTTAATACACAGCCCAAGTAACTATGAGCTAAAATCGAAATAAAAGACAGGTTACATCATTTTCACTTAATAAAACTACACGCCTCTAACTAATGGCAGCCAATCCAATTCCGTAAGGATATAGCCCTGGTCACAAAATAATTACTCGCTTTTATGGATTGAAAACCGATATCAGGTTGACAAGCGCAAACGATGATGAAAAATGCATCAGGTCTTGCCATAAATTTGTCGTCAGTAACACTGTATCCGGTAGATCTGACGTCATAATGTGAGCCAATAAGTGCAAAGGCAGTTAATTATTGATTATTTGCATGAAGTCATTAGATGTCGGCGATTTTCGTCGCGAGAGACGGGCTTTTTATCGCAGATGCAAGCCGGCGATTTCGTTAGATTCATGTAGGTAATTAAGTAACTTTTAACGCGTTTTTGCAGAAGTTGCATATTGATTTATTTTTCCTTATAAACAGCTGGTGTCGCATTGAAACGGCATCAATATAGTTCGAGTTAAAATGTATTTCATGATAATGTATTTCGTTATGCACTATGATGTATGTATACCTATGTCTACAGATTCTGTCTTAAGTTTGTAACACATATTTTACATCCCGTCCGGAAACTTGCTGTATATTGTAAACCAATCATCTATTTTTTCCACCAAAGACAATTTCACGACGTTTTATTTAAAAATATTAATAATTAGTTCAAAATTTTATTTGACATGTTGACTAGATTGATATTTGGAATTTTAGATACGCTGAAAAACAGTGCATTTTTATGGTTCTAAGACAATCCTTCTAAGCCTAATCCTTCATAAAATTTATAGCCGTCCGTAAATTCTTGTTTTCTTTCCTACGTTACACAAAAATATGTTAAGAATTATTGCGAAATTTTACACCGCTAAAGCATATGTTAATGGGTACTTTTCCGCTATAGGAGCCTTTGCGGTTTTTTTCCCGTTTTTAACACTTTCCAACCTAGTTGAAAAGTGTTTATGACTTCAGTTTGTCTGCCGTCTGTCCGTCTGGCCGTGCTTTAACTCCCGTAAATATGCTCGGATTGCCCTGCAATTTTTATATGTTATTTTCGTCATCTATAGCATGTTCCATATTTCAACTGAAGTGTGTAGCACTTATAGCTTTTTTACAAGGACATTCAAAAGAATTCCGTTACATTACGGTCTATGGGGAAAAATCATTTGCGGTTTATTTTAATGATGTTACACAATTTCAAACACATTGTAATGGATATATATCACTAAGGTGCATTACAAGAAGCTTAATATGGAATAGGGTGTGCATAGCACTTATAGTTACTTTACAGGGACAGTCAAAAGAATTCCGTTACATTACGTCTATGGAGAAAAATCGTCTGCGGTTTATTTAAATAGTGTTTCACTATTTTAAACGCATTGAAATTTATATATATCACTAAGGTGCATTACAAGAGGCTTACTACAGAATAGTGTGTGTATAACAGTCATCGTTCATTTACAGGGATACACAAAGTAATTCTCTACTGTCTGTTAACAATAATTTCTGGAAGTGCGTTTTAAGTTGCTGAACGCGATTTTAAATTTAACTCGCTTTTTGTCTATTACCTGGTGTGTATAAATTCTGTAGATCATATACAGGGCAGCACAAAAGTTCGCGAACACATTTTCGTTTATTGACAGAAACTCCAGAAGGAGAATTTTAAACTGTGCTACGCGTTTCCTAACTAAACTAAAATTTAGCATCCTATGTAGTATATATACAAACCTATAGATCATATACAGGGCTGAATAAAAGTATTCGGATATTTTTCCGAATATTGTATATGTTGGAAATTCCTGAAATTACGTTTTAAAATATGTTATGCGTTTTCCAAATTGTTTACTTTGATGTTATCTTTCAGCTTATTAAACGGCAATGATTTGTAAAATTATTTTGGAAGCGTTGGAAAGTGTTACATAATCTATGCTTGAAGCATGATTTTTCGTTCTTGTTTAAAGCTTGACACAATTTAAGCTACAGAAGGTAAAATTTGTTGTTAAATGATATAATCAGCTATGAAAACAAGCCTAATGAGCTTTTACGCTTGTTTACATTGTATTTATATATATATATATATAAACTTTTTATTTATGTATATATTATTATTATTATTTATAAAAAAAATATTTATATAGATATTATTATTGCTTTTTATACACAATTTATTTCTGTTTGAATATAAAAATAGGTAAATGGCTTCTTGATACTAAATAAATTGCATAAATATTGCATAAATTAATTGTGCATATAAAACAATGAATATGTTGCTAGAAAATATGTTGTCTATTCCTCTCGCCCAGGCCATTTCATATATTTCGCCTAGGTCCCTATACTGGAAAAGTATTGATTTATGATCTAGCTATTATTTGGATAAATATAAACTACAATTAATGGACTTAAATACAAATTCAAAATACATGTATTAAGTTTTTTTTATAAGAGATACGAACAGGGCATTGAATAGTTTATTGACCATTATTTAGATATACTATACTTTCTACTAATACATTATGTGATTACTCTTTTAATAAAAAATATCTTCAGCGATAATTCTAAATTTGAAATTAAATACAAAAATAAAAATAATAATGAATAATGAATGAATGTTGCTTTATTTGTTTATTATTATTATTAATAATTATACTTTGATTACATAAATAAAAAGATATGAATATTTTTCCCGAAATTCTGCACTGCTAAATTATTAGACTTTAATAATCTAGCTGTTATTCGGAAAAATAAAATTACATTTAATAGGTTTATTTTTTATTTTTTTATGATAATGAACACTATAAGAGGCAAATAATAGTTGATTGGTCCTTATTTAGATATGCTGTACTTCGTAACACATTGTTTCATTGCTATTGAAATAAAAATTATCTTCTGCGGTAATTGTAATTTTGAAATTATATTCCTTTGATAATAATAATAATAATAATAATAATAATAATAATTAAATAATATAATGAATGCTACACTTTTTTTTTCAATTATAATATAATTATATGAATTCATAAATTAATATTTTTCCATTCAATAAAACGTAATATAATTACGTTACTCATAGATTTTAGCAGTTATTTAACAAAAAGAGTATATAAATCACTTTTTTTAATACGCTAATCGGCATTTAAATATAACTTTGAATTTTATCAAACATTGATATAAAAAAATTAATAGATTCTAATATTTAAAAGGAGTAGAATAATATATAAAAAATGCATCATGATCATTTTGCAATTTTTTGTATGGATATATATTAAATACTCAAAAGTATGCATCCATATGTTTTATCAATAGAAAAGCAATAAAACTGCAAACCTTAAACATTATTCCTTATAAACAATTGTAAATTAGTCCTCTTTATATAATTGATTTTTATTTTCTGGGAAGTAGTTAGGTTTTGAGTAATGATTTTATTTCAGTAATTACTAATAGTTCATTAAAATTAGTCATGTCAAATATATTTTTAGTTGTTGTAAGCATTTAAATTAAAAACCATTTCATTTTTAAGTAGAAAGTGGTTGAAAAGTACAAATTAAATTTTAAATAAAAATTTGTATAATTTGAGTCTTTTTTACATTTTTAATTTATAATATAAAAAAATAAAATATACTGTTATTAAAAATAAGTGAATTTTATTTACTGAGGTCTAGAACCAACATCAATAATTGCGGTTTTATATCAACAATGAAAATATTACACATTTGCATTTTATTGAGGCCAGGGTTATCTTTCTTCGTATTTTCATTTTAGGCGAACGTCAGGTTACACAGCAAAAGGCTTTTTAAAAAGAATAAATTATTCGCATAACATCTTCTCTAACCTACATACATATGATAAGTGGAGAAATTCGCAAAAAAGTAAAAACAGTTCGGGTATATAAAGTACTGTGGTTTGCTTTCAATCATTACAGAGCATTTTCAGGTTACGAAGTCTCTTAAAAATGAATAAATATATAAGCTTAGCCTTCTGTATTCTAGCTTTGATTCTCCCATGCTTAAGAAGTGAGGGATCTTTTGATAAAAAGGTTGTAAAAGCAGATGACAAACAGCGATCGAGTAGAAAATACGATGTACCATACAGATATCCTGGAAAGTACGGAGATGATAGAGATGAACCAGATGATGATGATTCAAGTTTCGATTCAAGAGTCGCTGTTCCTCCAGAGGATGATAAGACTCCCAGTTACTCAAACGTTAAGGGTTTTGATTTTGGCACAAACTACCCACCATTCTACAAAGGATACCCAATTAATCCATATTGGAAAGGAAAAGGTAATTCCGATGATGATAAAAACATGCCTCCAATGAATCCAATTAAGATGATGGAAATGATGATGATGATGAAAACGATGCAAGATCTTCAAGAGTCAACAAAAGATGAGGGATCTTTAACCAAATTTCTATCAGACTCAAAATCATTTTTGATGGCAGCTATAGTTCCACTTTCTATTATATTTGCAGCAGTCGTGCCTGTTTTGATCAACTACATGATGACTGGTTCAAGTTTACCTGTAATCCAAACAACAGCAGCTACCAAAGAAGGAAGAAGCATTGTTGATGCAAATGTATTAGAGGATATCCTGCAGAAGTTTGAAGAAATATCTCGAAACATCGAAACAGATGAATGTGCAGAAAAAACACTTTGCAAAGTTGTATATAACGATTCTTCAGCATTAAAAGGCCACATTAGAAAGATCGCAACTACGGTAGCATATTTAGTAAAAGACGAGTGGCTTAAAGATTTCAAAATTAAAAGTTTTGTTCGTGGACTCAAAGAAGGCAATTGTGATGATGTTTGCAAAAAATCGGTTCTTTCACCTAGACAAAGGGATTAGTGTCTCCAATAAAATGATGATTTTTTATTTTTAGGTATGTTTTACCAATATGTAATTAGGTACAAAATAAAATTTTATTTAAAATTATTGCATTATTTATCACTAAAATTCTCGAGATATACAATTTTTTCAGTTTGATTTTAATCATTGCATGAAGCTAGTTTTTGAGTATAATGTACTTTATTCGTTCCAAAAATAGTAAGTCAAAGTTGATTTTAAATTGATTGAAAATATATTTAAATATTACGTGTGTACTTACATATTATTTCCATACTGTTTTTTTTTAATTTTTTTAAATAAATGAATAAAATAAACTATTTTCTTTACATTTTCTTGATTCTACTTAGTTAAAATTATATGAAACATTTAAGAAAAACGTGCATACATTTTACATTATTTACAAGCCGAAAACTTATCAACGTTTGATAAAATGAATTTTCATAATAACAATTTATAATTATTTATGCTTATTTTTTCAGAGAATGTGGTATAATGGTATTTGAAAATTATTAATGAAAAAGTTTACGTTTGGATTACTAGATATTTTACTGAATGTGAAGAAGACTATAAATGTAAAGGTTTTCTGAAAATATTTTTAACATATACCTTCAAAAAATATTTTTATTTAATTTCGTAGTTTGGTTTAATATTTTTTGTTGTATTAATTTCAACAGGAGATCCAACCCGAGCAACCCCGGTTATTGAACAGACTGTTCCGTCTACAGAGTATAAGTGAAAATTATATATATATTTTCGGAAAACTCTAATAAATATTTTAAATTTAATGTATATTTTTTTAGATTATCCACTAACAACACCAGAAACCATTTTTAAATGAGAAAAATCAATTATGCATTCAAATGAAATTTTCATTCAGCAACCCATCGTCTCTACGTAATAGTAGAAAATCATTAAAAATCTGCTTCGTCTGCATATTTTAATACATCACGGGGTGGTTGGAAAAAAATATACGCTTAAAAAAATTAAGTATTCCGTAACCTTAAACAATGGCGCGTAAATGAAATATGTTAGTGAAACAGTTTTTTATGTATTTTGTATACGCATTTTAAGTTTCTGATCTTAAAATTATGCATAAACATTTGCTACCTTGGAGTTACTTCAATAAACCTGGATGAAACTAGGCTGTTGGGACAAAGAGCTCGTCATTTTCCAATTAGCCTAAAGCTGCATAGGCTCTTTGTAATAAGTCTGAAAAATATCATGCTGATTGAAAAAAGAGATGATTCTCCAATAAGTAATTATATGGCTATCCGTCAGACGTTAGACGACACTTTGAACAGCTTCAAAAGGAATTCTGATGTAATTTCTATCATACGATGTTTTCCATGGTGACAGACTGCAGCTCCGAGACAACTGTTACATTTGAGAAATGTAACAAATCCGAAAATAAATTATTTTATTATCTAGAAAATGCCATTCTTTTCTGCGCATGTATGTGAAAACCACATCATGCTACTGACTATATACATTTCGAATTACTGAGTTTTTTCCCCCTTCTTTATCACATTCTTAGATAAGTATGAGGTCTACAGAAAAGTTGATAAAATAGCTAGTTTATCAGAATGCAAAAATATAGTTTTATCATCTTATATTTCTTTTGTGCTTCATCTTGTCATGATGAAAAAAATGTTGGCAAATGTTAGCTGAATTATTTATGCTACAAATTATCTTTAATGTACTTTAAACTAGTAAGTGCATTTAGAAAGGAAAAAAAAATATTATCAGATTAACTTAAAAAAATCAAAAAGTATTTTAAAATGTTTTAACTTGGCGTGATATTATTTTTTAAACTAACTCTCTTTCATTTTTCACTATTTTTTAATTGTATTATTTTGTTTTAATTTCAAATTTTACTTATAAAAAAAGAATATTTTTAAAGAAAAACAATTTTTAGATATTGTAAAATATTAAATTACCTAATTAAGCCTGACACACACTGATATTGCCTGATATGTTTCATTATACAACGCATAAATGTATTACTTTTTTTAAATGCGCATTTTTTTTATAGTAAATATGGTTTTTATCATGTATAATAGTAAGTAATGAACGCAAACATCTAATTATCATTAAATGTATTAAAAACTCTGTTCATAATAGGAGTTGTTCACATAGTAAGAGCATGAACCTTCGTACCATCGTCTTTTGTAGCTTTTCACTGGGTAGACTACATTGCGACGTAAAAGGGCAGGTCTTGACAATTGTCATTTAACAAATTATGTCTCTTTAACTGCAACTGTGCTGCACCGCATTCTCGAACGTATACTTTTAAATATTTCTGTATCGAATTTTACTCCTATTCTTTGCATGATACAATTGTTAGGTGCTCACATATTTTAATTTTAACTTTAATGCCTGAGGAAGACCACTCGGCTGAGGGCGAACCCAGCCGTTGAGCGTTTAATGTCTTCCCCGGCACGCAGGGATTAAACGTGGCAGTACAAAATGGCTGGTCCTGCCGGGCAAAGCCCCACGCGACAGGTGGCAGGAACTAAAGACCAAAAAAAAATTACAATATAAGGTCTGTCGCTGGAACCAGCGTTCCTACGCAACAGGCAGCGACAGACAGGATGATGGAGAAGGTGCGCCTGCACCTGTTGTACAGTCCGCTTGAAGAATGGATGAGCAGTTCAGTGGTATGACTGCACCACTTGACGGCCCTTTGAAGAGGTGACAGTGCAGGATTTCCACGCGACAAGGAGCGCCACACATTCGCACTGAAACCCGTGCACTGTAGGAAGGCTGATATAAAATACTGAGCGCCAGTGATGATGTTGCTGACCATAAGAGCGGTCCCAATGAAGAGAAGTTAAAAAACATTAAAATTATAAGTGGGAGCTTGTCCCTTAGACTAGAAGCTTGAAGACAAAAAAGTTAGGGTTAAGATTAGGATGAACTTAAGAATTATGAATTAAACTAAGAAAGAGAAATTAATAAATAATTTAAGACTACAACAAATGCAAAGATTAGGCTTTATACTTATTGCCTGTATACTACTTAAATTTCGTACCAGGTACTATCACATCTGTATACAGGGTATCACAAGAAAGATGGTCACAACTTTAAGAAAAAATACTAGTAGGAAAATAGTAGAAAAAATAATGAATTGGTATTTGTTTATTTGATTATTTGTTTGCTAAATTTCACTTTCCTTATTTACCTATGTCATAAGATGTCTGAAAGATAAATGCCACAAATTGGACGTCATTAAAGGTTTTAACTTGCCTCATAATGAATATTTCTCTTGAAAGCAATGGAATAATAAGTTATAATAAAATTTTAATAATTAGTTTTCTAATGATATGGTTCTTTCTTTTGTAAGGAACCTTCTTTTGTTGGGTACGGAAAACAGAGAAGGAAAGAAAAACCACACTCCCTTCCTAAACATTTTAAAAAGTATAAATTTAGGTATTTTGGCCAGTTTTAACCATTTTTGCACCCTCTTAATGAAAATCTGTAGGGGCAGCTGCCCCGTATGCCCCTGCATTAGTCAGGCCCTGCATCCTGTATTTGTGATGTGTCCAAGCTGCTGTGAAGTATATGTGCCAGTGTATTCTAAACTAACAGTCTTAACTAGTATTGTCAGGTGTTTCGATTTACGCGGGATACCCCGATTTTCAGGTATTCCAAGACCCGTCCCGCGGGGCGCCCAAAGTCCGGATTTTTTATGATACACAATTTCTCTTATATTACTTTTAGTACTACGCTATTCGTTAGTCTTCATCGAGTGGAACTTGATACAGTGTAATCTGCGCAAACATAATTTCTCTATAACGAAAAATATGCAGTCCTGCCAAAAAAATTCGTATGAATCTATCTGCTAAGACGGAAACCTGTTTAAAAACAAAACATTTTTCCGGCCCTTAGTAATTCTGTTTTTACACGCTTAATGTCGTGGTTCAGTAAAGCATACGATAATGGAAGTTTCTTATAACAGAATCCTGTTTAAAACTTAAAAATTTTCCCCACAGAAGAAATATAACACAATTATAATTGCTCAATCGTAAACCCCTCCAAAAATGAATTTTGTTTCGGTTACTGACGTTTCCTCCTTCACAGATTTTACTGCGTAAGATTAATATGATTATTTAGTACAGTAAAACGTACTAAGAAGGAATCGTAAGTGAACAAAGAAAGATTCCGTGTTAGAGGTTTTCCGTTTTAACAGTACAATTTCGTGGCATTTTTTTTTCATAGAGATCATGAATTTATTACTTTTCAGTTAGGATTCCATTATAGACAGGTTTCGTTTTCATAAGATTTGCAGTATTTTTATGTCTTGATTGAGAAGCCATCGTCCCGCTTTTTTTATCTCCCTGATTTCGCCTTTTGTGAAAGAGAAGTTGGCAACACTAGTCGTAACTCACTGATGGGGTCGCAGGTGATGCTTTTGAGGATCTTCAAAAATATGTAATTATTTTTTTACGCAGCAAATATATAATGTTAACAATACAATATGGTGAAAATATGTAGATAAATAACTTTGTGAACTGTCAGTGCTTTAATAAACTTTGTGTAAAGATCGGCTTGAGGATAAAATTAAAATATATATATATGTTCAACTCTTATATTGACTATGTTATTGTAACGAAACAATGTCACAATTTACATTGACTTAAACCGTACTTTTCATTTATTAATTAATAAATGTATCGTTCTTTGTTTAGTAAAAGAAGGTTTTGTTTTCTGATTGTTCCACTTTTTCATTATTACCATCTGTTTCTGTTCTGGAGTGTATACTTTGTGCGAAAGTTCGCCTTTTTCGTAGGACAGATTATGCAAAAAGCTTTACATTGCTAAATTTTTGGGTGGATCGCGCAAAAATATCAAACTTTAAGATAGGTCGCGTAACAATAAAGCTTGGAAATCGCTGGTATAAATCATAAAATCTACGTGACGCACGGCTTTTCACTTCTTTTTTACTTTCTTCCATCTTTACAAAAAGAAAGTATTGGATTCATGAAAATTTCTGACTTCCGGTTTTCGACGGATTTATGCGATTTAGAAGGTCCTGAACCTTTTTACTGTTTTTAGAAAATGTCTGTCTGTGAGTCTGATACTCTGTCTGTCTGTCTGTGTGTATGTGTAAAACTTTTGTGGGCGCTCTATCTCAAGAACTAATGAACGGAATTTAATAAATCGTTATATTCAGTTACTTCTTGATATAAATTGGTGCTGATTAGTTTTTAGTATAAATCGCGCAACAGGTGGCGCTGCTATGCTACTTTTTTATGATTTTCACGATAGCTATATCTCAAGAACTAATGCACAGAATTTCACCAAACTTTAGATTCTGTTAGACCTTGACATAAATAGATACTGATTATGTTTTGGTATAAATAGCCCAATAGGTGGCGCTGCTATGCTACTTTTTTCATGATTTTCATGATAACTATATCTAAAGAACTAATGCAAGGATTATGATCAAACTTCAGATTCAGTTAGATGTTGACGTAAGTTTTGTTGATTAGATTTTAAAGTAAATCTCCCAATATGTAGCGCTGCTATGCTGCATTTTTTAGGATTTTAGCACGATTTTAGCGATAGTCATAGCTCAAGAACTAATGCATGGAATCTAACAAAACTTTAGATTCAGTTCGAGTTTGACATAAATTGGTGCTGATTCGGTTTAGTTTATGCGAAACCTGTGTGAGATAGAAGAAAGTTTTGGGATTGGCACATCCGACTAGTTTTCTAAACAGTACCTCCTTGAATTCTGACAATACAAATGTAACTTCGAAGATGGTTTACTTCAAGGAGCCTGCGCCCAATGCTACACATCCCTCGTTCCTAAAAGGTGGCTTATTAACAGGGCTAGCAGAAATCCAAGCTGGTAGCAATAAAGGGAATATTGAACAGTTGAACAATTTAGGCATTTATTTATTGGGCTTCCTTGGTGACGTCAAATTTACGCCCTATCTAGGAATAGCTGTATTTCTAAAACTTAGAGAGATATAAGAGAAAAAAAGTCCAACTGTAGTTTAAACAACCATAGAAGTTAATATAATTATAATTAAAGATAGAAATCGTTTAGGATAAGATTAAAAATAAGAAATGTATTTAAATTTAAAAACAAATATACTAATTACAATTAAAAATAGTTAAAAAATAAAATGATAAAAGGTTCAATTATTCTAAATAAGAGGAAAAAGGCATCCGGACATATTTCAACGAAACTATACATTTTCAATACTAGTACCGTAATTTCTGGTGTATAAGCCGTGGCTAATAAAATTCTGTTACGAACCAGAAATTTTATTTTTTAAAAAAGGTCAAATAAGTTCCATGCACAAATAAGTTATATTTTATTAAATAAACTTTCTGGTCGGAAACAGATTTATTTGAACCGCGGCTTATACACCGAAAATTACGGTAGTAACAGTAACCATGCGTAAAACCGTAATAAAACATTTTCCTGTTATGTTTTTTCAGTAGAAATTGTTAATTTGACATTAAATTGATAAAATTAAATTTACGTTCTTTTTATGTAAAAGACAATGCTCCGTACGGGCTGGTGAAATATTTTGATCAATATATATGAGTTAGCTTGCGTTTTAACTGAAACTCGATTGGCTTTAACATGCAAAATCCTTTAGCTCAAATAAAACATCTATAAATTTGTAAGTTCGAATGTTCCCTTCATATACACCCCCATTTATCCGTTTTCTTTGTATATTAATTTAGATTTTATTTTGAATAGCTGCCTAATAAACTGATGACTAATATACGTTTAACGGTAATATTGAATGATAGGAAAATTCTGTTTGGAATACGTGAACAGTATTTTGCATGCATTAATAGTTGACTTGAATGCAACACTACATGAAACAACGTTCGAACGTCAAAACTGATTGTTTTCACATTTCCTTTGAGAATACACGCATGTAGCTTTTTGTGCATTTTAATTTGCATACAATAAAATTAAATAAAATTTTAGTGCACAATTTCATTCACATAATAACAAGGTATTCAAATTAAAACAGAATTCATATCTTTGCACCTATGTATATTTCTGTGTATTACACTGTAAAAAAAAAATAAAGAAAAAAAAAGTGTTGATTTTACAGAATAAAATTGTCAGTCAAGACACCAGTAAGAAACTGCATATTTTATAGAAATAATTTATATATATTACGAACTTGCGGACAAAATTTGTTAAAATAACAGAGGTTCATAATAAATACAGATAATTTCCATAAAGAGTTATTTTACAGGCTGACAGTTCCTTTCTGCGAAATTAACTTTTTTTTTTTTAACAGAGTACTAATAAAGTTACTTTTTCAGTTAGCTTACTGCAGATTATAAATGATAGTGATTCCAACTTTTTTTGTTTTACGTAATAAATTTATAAAACATTAATTTTTGGATAATGACATTATTAAGCACTCAACAGTTTTTGAAGGTATTTTTTTAGTTAATAGTGAAGTATTCACTTTTTGGTATAGGTGAATTTTCTGCTGCTCAAGGAATGACTTACTGAAAACGGTGAAAGTGATTCACTTATATTAGAATTGTGCCAAAATCGTTGGTGCGTTGTTTAAGTGACTACGCCCTAAATTACTGAAGAAGAATGTTTAAAAATAAGTAGTTCAAGGAACCTCTTGCCCAAATAACTTAATAAATAAAAATAAAATGTAATATGAAAAGCATGATGAGGATATATAAAGTGTTGAACACTGTTTTGTTCCTCACTTTCACGGGAACCTTCCTAACAGTTCAGCTAATATTTACTAATCATTTAGTAAAATGGAAAAGTGTGTATATCTACTACTTTTGTTATTTACATTGATGAATCTTTCTATAAGTGATGATTCTGGGAAGAAAAACGCCACCTTAAGAAATTCGAGAAACTTTGATAGTGAATTTAATTATGAAACTGAAGAATCAGAACCACCAGTTTACAGTGATGAGGGATCTGTTTTTCCACAACAAAGGGAAGATGATAACTTAGCAAACTACAAGAAGGGATATTATTTACCCTATTTCCCTACGGTATACAAGGGATACCCTTACTATAGTAAAGGTATTAAACAAAATTCTCCAGAACCTTCAATGAAACCTGATCAGATGATGGAAGTTATGAATATGATGAATGCAATGATGAGTATTGAAAAGGAAACCTCTGATAACGAAGTTGGATTTTTTGAAAAACTTTTTTCAGATCACAAGACCATTCTTGTAGCCGCTATTATACCAGTATCCATTATGTTGGCTTCTTTCATTCCTCTACTAATTAATTACTTTACGACAGGAGCAAGTTTGCCATCGGTTCTCACAAGTGTTGCTGGTAGTAAAATGGGTAGAAACCTGGCAGATCCCGAGAACTTTCACATCCTGCTCGAAAATATTGTGAAATATGGTAAAAAGTTTGAATCTGATGAGTGCATTGAACAGAGCGTTTGTGTTTTTGTCACAAGTAATTCTGGTACAGATGATAATTTGAAGAAAGTTATTAAGGCTATTGCTAATATTATGAAGAAAGAGTGGCTTGGATACTCTGGTATTGCGAATGTTGTTTCAGCGGTGAAAAACGGGAATTGTTCAAATTTGTGTGAAAAAAAGCAAAATGAGAAAAAGAAAGAATCTGTTAATGTAAATAGAAAATTGTCAATATAAAGTGACTGCACCAGTAGCTGATCAATTAAGAATATTTTCTGTTTCCAGAGTTTTTCTTGTTTTTCCTGCTCACTGTAAAAGTATGTTCTAAAACTTTTCTTCCTTTTCTGTATATTGAATAAAACAGTGTGTAGCAGATTCATTTACGTTGTATCATTAACTCATAATTCAGCTCTAAATATAAAAAAAAATAAAGTTTCCACAGTGGTTTATCACCCACTGATTTGTTAACCAACCATGATAAGGAGAAATTATCATCTGATCAAGTTGTGCATAACTATTCAAAGTAATCACAGGTCGTGTACAACTTTACTACATTTGTTTAACTGAAATTTTCGCGAAAATAATCGCAGATAAATGTTACATATTCTGTTGTTAAACGAGGTGACTGCGAGTTCTGCGTTTGGAATATTAAATAGAAATTTTCTAATCTGAAGTACTGGTGCGAGACTCTTTAGAAATTCCAAGTAGTGTATGCACCTTGAAGCAGTAAAACTATGCGTACAAAACTTTATTCGATAGCATAAAATATTAACTGATCAACTACTAGGGGTTTATCAAGACCAGTGCAGTCACCCTAAATTAGTGTTATAAATAATTTTAGATTGAACGGAATTTTTCTTTAAAGTTTCGATTTTGTTGATAGTGAATTGAATGTCAATAGTATATGTTAAATAATTTTTTACAGTCTTGTATTTTTTAATTAAATATATCTTTTGCAAATTCCGATAGCTAGTGACTTTAATGTGTAATGCTTCATTTAAACTAGTTGAATTCAAATACAGAAAAGACATTTTACTTTTTAAAAACTTTTATTTTCAGAATTTTTTTTAATAAAAAAGTACTATTTTCAGATATTATTTGCTTTTTAAAATAAGTTGTTTAACATAACATAATATAGTAAAAGAACAAGTTGATCACTTTAACATTTTAATGCGATTTGTTCGTTTCTAATTCAGAGAAATAGTTCTTTTCATACAAACATTTCGATGCCTAAAAAGAAAATATTTATATTATAGTGTTGAAAAAACATTTTAATAAAATGTCTGTTATTTACTTAACTTATTTATAGTAGGTTACTTTAAAAATGAAACTACTAAGTAAACACATTATTATTAATTTATTTATTGTTATCTACAAAAATATTCGCGAGAATAATGTAACAGTTATTTTTGTTAATTTAAATGATTAAAGTAGTGTCTGTTTGTGTTATTCCTCTACTAAAGTAATTACGTCACGATAAGAGCAAATTTAAGAACGTTTCTCAGTAGTGTTGCAAGCAGAAAGATGGTTAGAAACGTGAAAGATTCTGAGAGATTTCTCATTATGAACGAAAATACCTTGAAGTATGTTAAAAAGTTTGAATCTGTAGAGTGCGTTATTATCTGTGGAGTTGTATTCAGGTCACACATAATTATAGTAGGGGTTATAACGAGTAGGAAGTTATGAAACTCATTGTCAATATTATGAAAAAAGAGCAGTTTTCTAAAATTTTGACAGCAGTATAGAATTGGAATTGTCCAAATGCATACAAAAAAGTCAAAAGAAAGAACAGTTTTTAATATAACCAGAAAAATCATCAAAATAAATCTTAATAAAAATTAAACTCCTTTAAAAACAATTTTATAACAAAAAAAAATTGTTTTAAATGCATTTCCATGTGAAAAATTAGAATTAGGTAAGTTTATTATGAAGTGTTGCAAGTAAAATGAATGCTAATAATGTGTTTATGCATATATGTTTAAGTACTTATTAGTTTTCTCTTAAATTAAAGTTTTGCAAATTTGCAAATTTTTAGAATTTACTTCTTAATATTTCATTCAAATAATTTACATGCAAATATAAAAGACAAATAATATATATATTTTTTAAATTTTGTCTTCAGAAATTGTTTAAAATTTACTTTCTTTTTTAAGCATAATTTTATTTTTAAATATCTTGTTTTTGTAAATAGCATAACTGATTTAAAAAAAAACGTGATCATATTATTCATTTAACGTAACAAAGAATGTTAATTAAAAATAAAATTGTTTTTCTTTTTGCAATGCTGAAAAAGTTCTACTCTATACAAATAATTTCAGTACATAAATAGTTTTTACGTAAGAAAAACAAGATAATTCAATGCTATTATCTAAATTTTCAAAAATGTTTTATTTATTTTTTAATTTATTTGTAGGTAATTTCAAATATAAAAACATTAAATAAAAGCATTTCATTAATTAATATTAATTTATAGAAAACAATAGCTTGCATAATGTAACAGACATTTTTGTTATTTGAAATGAATGTTTTGTAATTTTTCTTTGTTCTGTTGCAGTAACGGTGAAATTATAATCAGGGTTTTTTAACATAATCTATAGGCCTATATATTCACATTAAGCATTTTGAATCAATATATTATTGCTTTTTTATGTGACTTATGCAATTTCATTTAAGTCGAAATAAATGCAAGGATTCAATGAATGGAGATATGCTAAAAATACATTTAAGTTTATTTATGTAATTTGACAGAATGAATGATTTATAAAGTATGTTATAAGCCAGAAAGAAACTGGAGTAAATGACAAATAGAAAAATAAATAAAATTTAAATAAATGTTTGAATAGATTACAAATTAAATAACGTTTAAATGGTGGAAATTAGTTAATGCAATTTAAACTTAACTCAATCGACATTTATAATTATAGTGCATGATTTCTCTTAACATTTGACTTCAGAACTTACTACGGATATTACCCCTTGCTACAGCAAATTTTAGAATGTTAAAAAAAGTAAAATATAACGAATCTTTACTATCCGTTCATGTAGATTTTAAATAACTTCGAAGTTAGAAACTTGGTTTACTCATAGGCAAGCAGTGTGTTTAAATATATATTTTTGTATATGTAATTAAAGGTATTAAAGGTAATTAAAGGTAAAAAGTAATTTCGCAAGATTACATATTATAATAGCAATATCACACTATTTAAAATATATAGAGTGTCACAAAAACATTGACCTCGGCTTTTATTCCTTAAATATTGATCATAGACATATATTATAAATAACAAAGTTACGTAAAATAAGGCACAGAATTTTATGAAATCGATTAAAATTTTCAGGGGATTAAATTTGAAGAAATACGCCGCCCGTACAAAAATTTTCCCAGTGAGTAAAATGTGCCCTATACACTAATAAGGTCATGTACAAAATTTCAGCATTTTATCATAAAAAGTCGCAGAGATATGAAAGTACATAAATGCTGACTTACACCACTTTTCGATACCTGGTTATGAGTTAGCAAAGGGAAAAATCATGTCGGATGATCGCGTTTCAAGGGTCGTACGCAAATTACGAAAGAAAACAATGATTGAACTCCATCTGGAAGCATTTACATTTTAATTTATGATTAACCCTCACCAACTTTGTTTAAACATATCTCTGCGACTTTTTATGATAAAATGCTGAATTTTGTACATGACCTTATTAGTACATGGGACCCATTTTACTCACTGGAAGATTTTTTGTACGGGGTCTGTATAAAATTTAAATTTGTTTTTCTTTAAATTTATTCCACTGAAAATTTCAACCAATTTCATAAAATTCTGTATCTTACGGGACTTTATAATTTATAATATATGTCTATAATCAATACTTAAACAATAAAAGCCGAGGTCAATATTTTTGGGACACCCTATACATTAAAATAATCAAACATTTCCGTTACTAAAAAATAGTTTAATATCTCATGCATAAGTTTCTCAAATTATGTGTAATAACTATAAGTAAGGTATTCAAAGAATTCGCCCTTTTTATTTTGCTTATTTATTAGTATGTTTTTTTTTTTTCGTTTGTGTATTTAATAGCTCACTATATAGAAACGTGTAAAAAGTATTTGAATTTTATGAGAAAAGAGCTTTTTATTTTCCTAAGAAATATATAATTTCTTGGCGATAGTTTTTATTTATTTTGTTATTTACAACGTATTTGTTAATACTGAATTATCATCCACATAAGATATAAATATTTTATGTGACGCTACTTTTAAAGCTATTTCAAGTTAAAAAATGAGCCATTATTCAAATCTCGTGATCATAACTTACCTCTTTTGTGCAAAATATTGTTATGTGCAACAATTTGCGAATGTCAGCAACAAATAACACTAAGAAAAAATTACGCAGTCTACCGTTAACTATAAATTTCATATATAATAACAGCGTCTTGTTATATCACTTGTTAAAATACTCGTATATAACTGTGTTTTCGTACTCCAATAAATAAATAAATAAGTTTTTAAGTTTAACCGCTTTTTATATTACTAATATATAATTAAGAAGGGTGTCCCACAAAACATTTAAGTTGGCTTTTATTCCTTAAATAAATCATAGACATATATTATAAATAACAAAGTTACGAAAAAAAAGGTAGAGAATTTCATGAAATCGATTAAAATTTTCAGGGAATTAAATTTGAAGAAATACAAAATTTAAATTTTTATACTGCCCTCGTAAAAAAATTCCCCCAATGTGGAAAATGTGACCCATACACTAATAAGGTCATGTACAGCATTTTAGCATTTTATCATAAAAAGTCGCAGAGATATGAAAATACATATATACTGACTTAAACCACTTTTCGATGCCTGGATATGAGTTCGTAAAGGGGAAAAATCATGCCTGATGATCGCGTTTCAGGGAATGTACAAAAATTACGAAAAAGAACAATGATTGCATAAACAATTAATAAATGCGCTATTTATTGGTATTAAAGTACCTAAACTGTAGAGAAATAATAACTTTACACGTCTGTTGCGGTTATGTGACGCACCGATCAGAGGCAGATAGTTGCATATGCAAACACTTCTCAGGTGTTTTAATGTTCATTGACTGTGCCATTTCCAAGTTTTGTTCTGTATTTCATCATGTACAACTTTAAAGTTTATTTTAGGAAGCATAATTTTGTAAATTTGTAAATAAAACTGAAGATAACATCCATATTTTATTTGCTTATGATGTATTTATGCGACGCGTCATCTACACTCTAGCTATAAACATTTATATTTTAATTTATGATTCCCCCCCCCCCCCCCCACCAAGTTAGTTTAAACATATCTGTGCGACGTTTTCCGATAAAATGCTGAAAATTTTTACGTGACCTTATTAGTGTATGGGACACATTTTACTTACTGGGAAATATTTTGTACGGGGGACGTATAAAAATTTAATTTGTATATTTCTTCAAATTTAATCCTCTGAAAATTTAAAATCGATTTCATAAAATTCTGTACTTTTTTTAACGTAAATTTGTAATTTATAATATATGTTTATGATCAATATTTAAGGAGTAAAAGCCGAGTTGAATGTTTTTGGGACACTCTGTATATTGTATTATGTATTTCTATTACTCTTGCTAAGAAAGTTGTAATGAGTTGTAACATTTTGGAGAACTAATATTTTGGAGATTTAGTCGAAACATTTACTTGTATATTACCTTTCTTAATTTTTTAATGCCTTCGGTTATATAACATTTGATTCTATCCTGGCAAACGCGATATAAAGATTGGCCACTGTATTTCTTAATCCGTGTTGTCGATTTCGAGTGTAAATTAAATCCTCTGATAAAATCTGAAAGTAGCCAACTGGTGACTACTTTTGAAAAGTACTTTGCAGTCACTGTTTTTTAAAAGAAGTAGTTGCAGTTCTAGTTAACAACATTGTCTATAAAGTAGTTGCAGTTGTAGATAACTACATTTTCGATAAAATTGTTGTAATTGTAGTTCGCTATAAAATAAAAGTAGTTTTTCCGACCACTGCTTATATCTTATACATATACTTATTGCTTGTTTTAATTTTTAAAATGTTAATAGCTTTAAATTACATTACTGGTTTTCAAAAATTATTAACGCAATCGATTGTGATAGTTATTCAGGAAAATAAAAGATAAATATCTTAAGATAAAACATTCACGATTCTGAAATATAAATATCTGTTAAATTATTTAATAATAAAAGCAAACACAATTTTTTATACAAAATATTAAATTAAAAAGATAGTTTCAAAATATGTATTCTTTATGAAAGATTACGTGAAGAATATCGGAATACTGCCTGGACACATTTTAATGTTCCTATACCCAAATGCGTCAAGTACTGAAACAAAATATTTCGTAATTGTTTTCTCATTTTATTTAGTCTTTCTTTCTCTATGATCCTCTGATGTTGAATGTGTATAATTACACAATATAATGAGTTATTTTAATATAAGTAGGAATTTTTAAATATTAGTCTTATACTTTTTTATAAATTCATGTACACAGTCCGTCTCACAATTTCCCGGACTCGTTAAATTGCCGGCCAATAGATGGCGTGTCCGCAGGTGATGTCAAAATCACGACTACACTTCTTCTTGTAAAGCAGTACAATTTCACGTTGAAATCTGTTGTGTGATGCTAAGTGCATCCGGTTTGATGTAACAGTGTAACATGGTCATGCCGGAGCTGACGAAGATCGAACAACGAACTAAAATAAAATTGAAATTACTACTGTTACTGGACGTTGCTATTTGGAAGAACTGAAGCGTTTCATGGCCCGAGTACAGAGAGTTCGTCCTTGGTACTGACAGCAAGGCAGTTGGCCGTTCTTGTACGACAACCCACCAGTACAAACTTCGATCATTGTGCGCGAGTTTCTGGCTTCTAAAGAAGTCGTCGTGCGCAGCCATCTTCCTTACTCCCCAGATGTATTCCCCTGTGACTATTGCATGTTCGCCAAGTTGAAATGCACCTAAAGGGGACCACCTCAAGCGGCTGCGACTGACTATTTGACCGACTATTGAAATGTTTTGATAACTATTAGAGACATTGTAAAAAGTGTGTCTAGTATAGCAGAGAATATTTTCAATAAACATAGGTAAAAATTTTCAATTCAGTTTTAAGTTTTCGTTTATAAGATCAGTCCGGGAAATTTTGGGATACTCTGTGTATAATACAATAGACTACATTTCATTAGTATACTTGGAAATTATCTAAAACAAATATGCACAACATTTTCCCGAATAATAAAAAAACTCTTTAAAACCCAGATACTGTTATACGAAGACAATCACAATCTAAGGTGTTTTAAAATAAAAATAAAATAAAATAAATAACTCCAAAAATGATAGGACATGTTTCAAGAAAACGGATGTATCTCTAAGTTGTTTCTTTACTACGTCGTTTTCCGAAATATTCAAAAACCGTTTAAGGTATAAATAACTTAATTTATCATATTCGTCCAGGAAATGCAACCGAACAGGTATCAAAACAATTTTCCTAAGAGTGAAAATCAATCAAAAAACATCTTAACGTCAAATCTTCCATATAAATTTAAAAATACGTTCGAAAATTGCATGCTGATAGCTCAAAAGTATTTTTAATATCAATATCCGGCAGTATTGAAGCAAGACATTACTATCCCTCAAGGATGATCTATCATACGAATCGACACATGCCGACAGTAGCCAAATGCCGAGCCTATCCTCTGCGTGATTCACATTGGTGAAATGAAATTTCAATCACAAGTGTGCCCCAGGCTCAGTGGAATCCCGACAGAAAATTATATAAATCAGGATCTAGAAAATTGCCGCTTGTTGCGGGTGCTATCATCCAAGGAAACAAGACAGCTGATGCCTAGTGAAAGTTGCAAAAAAATGCCGACACCTTCCCTAAGGCAGCGCATGTGCCTGGTCAGTGTATCTCAAACACACTGAACCGTAGAAGGAGAAATTGGAAGGCTATTCATGTGATGTAAGGAATGATAACATGTAATGTTTTATTTTTTTATTTTTTTATTTTTTTTTTAGTTTTGTTTAATCCGAGCACCGATCAGAAATAAACTTGAATATTTACAAGATTAAAAAAAAATACCCGTAAGAGAATTCAATTCCCCATGATAAAAATGTTTTATTTGAAGATTACTTCCGCATATAAAACATACCTTAAATGTGTATGCGATCTTAAACGTCAAATGGAGTGAGTATAAAGCAGACTATAAAGCAGAAAATATATTAAAGTAAATTCTTTTACAAATGTTACACAACTGTTAGTTACAAATGTTAGTTTTTGCACCAGCGTGCCAAATAAAACATACAGCAAAGAAAACAACAACAACAAAAAAAAAAAAATCTGGTACGTAAAAAAAATCTTCAGGAAGTTTTTATGTTTGAATTAACAATCTTTTTCATAAATTTTCTTCATCCCTTTATCATGATCGAGTTTCTTGTGCTATTTTCTATAATATGAAATTTTTATGACGTATAGAGTAGTATGCAAACATACCTTTTAAATTATAAATAGAAATAAATAGTTATAGTCCGGTAGGCAGCGTCACATTCATCTTATTGAATTCAACGCTAACTTCGCGCTATCATTTATTTCTATTTTTAATTTAAAAGGCGTGTTTTGCATGTTTTGCATGCTACTCTATACGTCGAAAAATTTTCATATTATGGAAAATAGGGCAAGAAATTCGATTATGAAAAAGGGACGAAAAAAATATGAAAAAGTGTAAGCGCGATATTAATGAATACACATTTCGGTTCATAATCGGTCCTTTGTTGTTTAGTAACAATAATTTTCCATCAAACGAAAGTCACAGCTAATATGGCTCTACAAATAAAATGATTATCCTAGTTCACATCTTGTGTTTTATATGTTCATAGGCTATTCCTAAAACATATTGCAAAATAAATATAAAATAAAATGTTCAGTAAATGGGCTCAGTATAAAGCAAATAAATAAAAAATAAATAAAAATTATTTTTTTAGAAATGTAAGTTTTTTATGTTTTAATTGACAATCTTTTTCATAATTTTTCTTCGTCCCTTATTCATAATCGAGTTTCTTGCCCTATTTTCCATAATATGAAAACTTTTACGACGTATAGAGTAGCATGCAAAACATACCTTTTAAATTAAAAATAGAAATAAATTATTATAGGCCGGCAGGCAGTGTCGCATTTTCGCAATAAATTTTAGCTTCGATGTTTTTGGTATATATGATAGGTTAGATGCTACAGATAACGAGATGCCGGTTAGCTGGCACATCAGCAGAGGATGTTGTTATATCAACATCATCCCTCTGTAATGCGAAATGATTGGGAACTCGATTACTGATCATGTCTCCTTGTCAGGGGTAACGTAAGTAATCGGGTTGTCCTTCATTTCACAATGTAACAAGCTATGAGATGTTGCTACTACGGAAGCACTCCCTCTTTTCCACTGGTGCGCCAGATGACTGACAGTTTCTTTATCTGTATCATTTCATTATACAGCTCTATCATATATAGCAAAATCCTCGACGCTAAAATTGGTTGTCAAAATGTGACTCTGCCTCCCAGGCTATTGTGGTAATTTACGTAATTTTCGATCGCCCATTTTTCTTTAATTGGGCTTTCTACCCCAATTTCCTGTCTTAATAAGAAATATTTTCCGGCGTATGAAGTAGCATGAAAAATATATCTTTAAAAACAAAAGTAAAAACAAATGATTATGGCAAACTTTGTGAAAAAAAAAATCAATAATTTATGTTTTAAGAGCTTTAAACTTTTTACTATTACTTATAATAATTGTATACATTTAAAATATACCGAAATTTTTTGCATTTTAGTTTATATCCGCTTAAAAATAGATTCAATACTGGCTAGTCAACTACATCCATTCAGCAGAAATTATAATTTTTTAACACATTTCCTACAAAGGAGTTTACACAATTCGTTTCATCATTGTTATTTGTTAATGTATGTGCACATTTTTTTTCTACAAATGTCGATTTTGATTATTTTTATTATTTCTTGGCGTTATTTTCTTTCGTAACAAATTTTGAATAGTGACGTAATTTGAAAATATGTTGTTAAGATACACATTGCTTAATTTGCTGAGCTCATTTGACGCATAAGATGACAATTGTAATCTAAGTCAAAAAATGCCAAAAATGTTTCCTCAAAAGATGCTCCAGTAAAGGTCGTTTACTGCGCTTCAAATTGGGCGAAATTTATGGGTTAAGGGTCGACGCTAAAACTGTATTTATTATGTGTGATAATTGCGTTAAAAACTCCAAAAATACTTCATGCATTTTAGTTTTTATCTTCTTAAAAACACATTCAGTACAATGTACTCTACCCATTCAGCGGAAATTATCACTTTTACGAACCGATTTTCTTCAAAAGAGTTTATACAATTCGTTTGATTATTTTTCTGCAAGGATGCGTTAAAATATTAATAAAATATCGTTTACAGCGCTTCAAATTGAGCAAAAACAATAAAGATGTGTATATATAAAAAAAAAACCACTCTGGTTTAACCGAGCTACTTTCGTTAAAATACTCACGCTGACGTGCAATGCCTAAATATCGGTGCAAAATGTTAAGGAAAAAAAAAAAACGCTTGAAGTCAGTGTTAATTTTTCTCGAAAAATTACTTTATATCTGAAAATATTTCTTACAACTATTCGCTTCTCAATTAAAAAAAAGCATCATTATTTGTTTAATTAGGTTTTTATTTTCATTCTCATTCGTTAATTTATGCATAGTGTATGTTTACTTGTCGGGAGTGAAACGATACATGTACATTAGGTACACTGAAATCTATTTTCGATTCCGTTTTTTCTACCAAATATTTCAATAAGATTTTGAAAAAGAACATCCTTCTCTAATGGAAAACTAATGATGTGATAAAAATTCCAATGAATGTTTCCCAGAGCCACTAACGGGTGATAAAATCTTATCGTGAAGTTGAAAATATTTTATGCTAAAAATGGAGGAATTTAGATTTCTCCAAGTAAAATGTATGTAGATGTCCTTTTAACCAATATATCTTCTAAAAATGGATTTTATGCATTCTTCCCTATTTTAAGTGGAATAAGAATTTTATCAAGCATCTGTCAGTAATGGGGAAAATATTTAAAGGTCTATATGGGCCGGAAAATGGGACTTTACTAAAAACAATACTGTAAATACATATTTTTTTACAGTGAATTAAAAGAAAACAGCAATATCTTAGAAATTCTACGTTAAAATGAATGAAATTCTTCTAATTTTAGAGATAATATTGATTTACTAATTTTTACAGAATCTTTAAATTTAAAATAAATATGTGCTATAATTTAAAAAAATTGTTAACTATATTGATAATAAGTTTTATTTTAGAAATTAAAAGTTAGTCCTTAAACATTACAGAATGGTTTAAACAAAATAATTGAATTAATTTTACATCATAGCTGCTAACCTTACGGCTTTTTTAAAGTCAAGTAAACATAATTTCAACCAGAAAATATTTAATTAAATATTTTATGCTTCAATGTAGATATTAATTAGCTTTTTTTGTTCAAGGCAAAATTTTTGTTTTGGTTGATTTGAAAAAAAAAGGAATGTTGGCAGCTGTGGTTTAGATATGTACTGTTACGTGAAATCAGTCAACACGTTATTACATTTTATATATTTCACATATCATACGTCATATTATGTTTTTGAAAAGAATACATTCCTATTTCAAAAACTATGATGAAGAAGAAAAATTTCAGAATATACATCTCAAATTAAGAATATTTTGCTCTCACTGTGTTCTCTATTTTAATTCGTTTCGATTACACTTGGAGATTTTAAGAAATAACCTTTAGTTAAAAAAAAAATAAATTTTATAATCAAGATAAACAACAAGAAACGCTTAAATTATAATACATATTTTTAAAAATATATCACAGATTTTAGCCCACCCCTTCGTAAAATAAATGTTACATATGAAAAAATATAATCTATTGGAAACGAAAAATAACCCAAATTATTTTACTTATACTTAAATACATTCCTACTTATATGTAGATTTTTGTTGCATCTCCCAGTATTTAAAAAATCATCCAGTTACTTCAGCGCAATATTTATAGCTAAAAAATGCTCATAAATACACATACCCTTCCAGGACTTGTTTGCCGCCTCTCAACTTTCTTTGGACTTCTTCATAATCACATGCGACGTCTATTCGTCTATCTGTACTTCGTAAAACAAATGGATGATGCTGTACAACGACACTATTCACAAAAGTTCCATTCCCCTAAAAATAGTAGTATGTAATTATAATTAATGCATCTACATTTGATGTTCCATGTTGTAAATTTTAGACACATTCAAAAATGTTAATAAAGAGAAATACTCAAGATTTTTATCTTGTTATTAGTATATTTATTTTTATGTTACCACTCACAAACCTGTTCGGCGGTGCCCGGACCCGTAGAAAGTTACCATCTATTCATATGTATATATACTCGTATATATATTTTATATTTCCATTCGGGCAATCTGATAGGCAATTTTTAACTGTAGAAAAATCGGTAAATACGGAAATGAGATCTAAAAAAATTAAGTTGTAAATATTCATATTTTTTAAATGAAAAGTGTTTTTAAGACAAAAAAGTACACTCTATCCGTCGTTTTTTTTCTTTTGCTATTCGGACTACGATTACGACAATTTAAAACTGTAGGAAAAAAAGGAAAATATGAAAATGACTTTCAGAAAAAATATCTTTTGAAATAGTACATTTTCATATACATACATAGGTCATATACATACATAGGTCATAAAAAAAACTTTGCCGATATATCGAACTCTAGCGGCCGGTCCGTTCAACCGATCGCGATGAGATTTCAGATATAGTTATTCACAGGTATGAGCTCGGAATTCTGTGAACGGCAAGCAATTGGCGCTCACGGTTACGGTTATAGCTACAGAAACTCAAAATTTTCAAATGGTAACGCCCATTTTTTTTTCATCGCGAAATTCTCAGCGCTTGCGAAAACCCTACAGGGCGTTGGAACGGTACGTGTATCGCAATAAACGGACGCGTTACGCGCGCACAAAAACAGCTCTGCGAACGGCCAAAAAAACCCGCGATCAGGGCGCACGAACGAAATTTGCATATGACAGAGGCAAAACACTAATCACGGAACGCCGTTCGCCAGATAATCAGCGTAGAAAACGGATAAAAAGTAGGGTGGGAATGTTAGTTCTCTATTATCAAAATCTCTATTATCACAATTATTATAAAACTGAATGTTGCAAAAACCTTGCGTGTTTACCGGCGAAACCATCGCCAAGTACGTGGCCCATGTAGCCTGCAAGCTCTTCGTGATTTAGTAAAGAAATTCGAAGAAACTGGCTGCACATGTGATAGACCGCGATCCGGACGACCAAGTGTTCCTGAGTATACTGTTATGGAAGTGCATCACACAGTGACTACAGGACACATGCAAACTGCAAAAGGTGCCTCTCGTGTATTGAATATAACGAACTCAACGGTCCTAAAGCTACTGCGCTCTGTAATCCGCATGTTTCCTTACCGGTACCAGCGCGCCCAGATGCTGGAAAAGAGGGACCATCAACAACGTAAAGACTTTGATAATGAATTTCTTATCCGATATGATGGAGATAACGACTGGTCTCTTCGCGTAATATGGACGGACAAGGCACATTTCACCTTAACTGGTAACGTCAACACCAAAAATTGTGTGCACTGGGCAGACATGAATCCGCACGCTGTGGCACTAGTACCTTTATACGACGTAAAAGTTACTGTGTGGTGCGGCATTGCAGGCATAATTATTTCCGGTCCGTACTTCTTTGAGGAAGTGACACCAACGAGATTTGTAACTTGCTCTGTAACAGGCTCCCGCTATACGGCAGAATTGCTGCAGCGAAACGCACTGAATGACTTCGAATAGTATATGTTAACAAATATATATATATATATATATATATATATACAGTTTTACATAATAATAATTCTTTCAAAATTAGCAACTTCATTAGTAGACTTTTATGAACAAGATTAAATATTTTATTTAGACATTTCTTTTGTTATCGGAGTATAAGCATTACATTTATTTTTATATATAAACTCTTATTTAAGTCATGAAATTATATTTCTAATTAATGTATATTGGTCCAGTAAAATATTGTTTGAAATTAATCATATTAGCATTATAGTAAATACAATTAAACAATGCTTTATTATTATTATTATTATTATTATTATTATCATTACTAATTTATAGAAAATATGATAGTTTAGTAAGCACACGTTTCCCAAATACAATTTTAGTAGCATTTATAATGTACATAACGTTTATATTTATAATTTAAAGCCAAAATCAGTATAAGTCAAGTTAATTTAATTTAAAAAGTTGTTTATAATATAATATAATATAATATCAAATAATGGTGGCATAATGGTGGCATAACACTTAATATTAATCTCCAAATACCACAACGGCAGTAGAATTTTAGATTAAAATTTTTCTTTTATTATACACGTGAAGAAAAGCTTTTACTTGTGATCAAATAAATATATTTGTAAATTCTGATGTCTTTTAATTAACACTTTAGCAAAAACATTTACAGAATATTTAAGCTTTGAACTGCAGCGACCGATAATAACAATAAACAATAGTAGAAATACGCTTTTCACTTAAACAGCCCTTTTTTATTATCTAAGTATCCGCATTGCTTTTATTGTAATGAAAAAACCTTTATATAATTGAATAAAACAACATCTCTATTGCATCTTAACTACTATTGTTTAAGGACACGATTAACTGTCAGGCAATACAGTAAGGGAAAATAACTTTAAACAAATGCTATTATTATTATTATTATTATTATTATTATTATTGCCGCTATTATTATTATTATTATTATTATTATTATTATTATTATTATTATTATTATTATTAATGCTATTGCTATTATTATTATTATTATTATTATTATTATTATATTATTATTATTATTATTATTATTATTATTATTATTATTATTATTATTATTATTGCTATTGCTATTATTATTATTATTATTATTATTATTATTATTATTATTATTATATTGCTATTGCTATTATTATTATTATTATTATTATTATTATTATTATTATTATTATTGCAATTAATAATAGTTTATATTAATATTATTGCTGTTATTATTATTGTTATTATTATTATTATTATTATTAATTTGCAGAAAATGTGATAGTTTACCTAGCACATGTTTCACAATGTATCACATTCATGTACGTAACTTTCAGAAAAAAAGCAATTTTAAAGTGTATATATGTTACGGTCAATATCATTAATCCGGTCATTATTAATAATAACCGGTTATTATTAATAATGACCGGTCATAAAGGCCGGTTATTAAAAATAATAACCGGTTATTATTAATAATGACCGGATTAATCCTATTGACGATAACATATATATTTCGCACTTATATTATTAACTTTAATACAAAATCAATATGTATCTTAACAATATGTATCTTATCAATATCTTAAACTTAATTTACAACATAGTTTATAACTTAATATAATTTTAAATCATATCCGGATACATTTTAACAATTATAGTAACAAAAATATTTGCACGACATTTATGCTTTACAAATTATTAACCTCATTGTCGAACTTTTATGAACAACAATACAAATCGTTTAGTTCACCATTCCCTTTGTTATTTGAGTACCTGCATTACATTTATTTAATGAATAAACATTTTATTTATGCGTCTAAATCAACATTTCTAATTAATCAATAATGTTCGAGCAAACCAAGATTAATTATCATGCGTTATGAAAAATAAAAATAACTTTAAACAATACGTAATTGTTATTTTTTTTCCTTTTTTTTTTATTTTTTACGTAAAATGTGATAGTTTGCCTAGCCACTAATAAATTAATTTCATAACTTTCCCTTCGAGTCACTGCCATATTATCTCACGCCACGATAAAACAAAACGCACCTAATTAATATTCCACAATTTCATTCATGAATCAAAACACTACAAAAGGCCTTAGATAGCGATCTACGTCGGGAAAACTTTTGTAAGGAGTCTCCTGTCAGATGCCGTGTATTGATTACTGCCCGTTTAATTAAAAAGAAATGGCCACAAAAGCTGCAAACTACCATTGACATGGAGATGGATTGCTAGGAGATATGCGTGTAATTAAGAAACTTTTGTACGAGGTGAAGGGGAAAAATTTGATAATGAAACGATATAGTACATCATTTTTGCTTTTGACGTTTATTAATTTTTATACTTCCTTAACGTTCGTGGAAAGAGAAGAAATGAAAGAAGTATTACTTGTTTAGCTTTTATAAGGCATTGATAATGTAAATAATTTGATGGAAATTATATAGAATAATAATTATACTTATTTTATTTAGAAACAATGTCTTTTTTAACATTGTGCGTTTTGATAGGATGGTCATTGTTAAAAAGTATTCTTTCATTCTCCATACATTAATAGACCTTTGTTATTATATCCCTATTCCTTTGAAAATTTCACATCCGTGTATCTATTCATTTTGTAAGCATATTTTATAATTCTTTGTGATCTAGTGTATTAAAGATGAATTAAACTAAAATGTATATTGATAAAAATATTTAAATATATGTAACAATTTTCATAGTCATGCAGAAATATATATAGACATTGGGTGTAAGCAATTTAAACTTAGCAACGTTTTATATAAAACTTGTTATTAAAAACATAAACATCTATAAGATAAAATTAATTCAAATTTAAAAATATTAATGCACAAAAATTAATGAAATGTTTAATGCTTGGAAGTACAATTATTCAAATGTATCCATTAACTGCCCTGAAGTCGATTAAATGCAAATATTTGCCGTTTAGTCTATGGTTGCCAAGCTATTTCTTACCTTTACTGCAAATGCCAAATAAATAAATAAACAAATAAATATAAATAAAAATATAAACATAAATAATAAGAGCTGTATTAATTAATTTTTATTATCTAAAAATTATACATGTGCTTAATACTTTTAATTAAATTGAATTTTTATTCAATACTTGTTTCAGCTGTGATGTTTGTTCGTAAGTGCAATAAGCACTAAGTCAACACGCTACTTAAGTTAGAGACAGCGTTACAACAGTAATAAATGTAGTTGTATAATTATAAATGATATATTAAATAAAATGATTCTTTTAAATTTCCTTTATATATATATATACTAGCTGACCCGCCCAGCGTTGCCCGGTCCCGAGATAATTACAATCTCATAGAAAGGCGTTAACCCCCTCCTTCCCGATACCCGCAAATATAATGAATAATTTGTTCAAGAGAACCACCGTCACCTACATTAACGCGATCATTAAAAAAAATAATTACATTTTTCTGATAATTAGAACATAACGAAGACGCTACGCTAAAATAGCCGGCAGATGACACCCCTTCCCGACCTCAATTTCAAATCTATATCTTAATTAGTTACCTAAATTTTTGTTCATTAGTAAAAATTGGCATATATTTTCTTTCATTTTTGAAAACTAAATGGAGGGATCGGCCCGAGAAACAGATCTCTTTGTAGTTCAGTTTTTAATGAAAGCAGATCCATGTCTGAAAATTTCAAGGATCGTTTTCACTGGCGCCGGCAGATTTTTGGCAGTTTTTGTGCATAAATTAAAAAAAAATACCGACCGAATTTTTCAAAAATCACATAGTGAGATGCAGAATATTTTTTTACATATGCTCAGAAATTTTCAAATTGATATCTCAATTAGTTTTCTTAAAATTCGCTAATTATTAAAATAATTTCGAATTCGTTCATTTCCGTTTGCAAATCCAATGCACCGGTTCGTTTCTTTCGCCATTGTGATTTAAAAGATGTCATTTGAGAAGCTATGGTTAATGATAATCTAATTAATATCTAGGCTAATTATCAAAATATTAAAATTCTGAGACTCAGGTATACCAGGAGAGGGTTTGGACTACCTAAATCTAAATTTACAGACTTCTATAGCTGCGCTAAATTTTCCTAGCCATCGCAGACAGACACACACACACAGACACACAGAGCGAAGCTTTCTTTTATTAGTATAGATATATATATAATGAAAACACACGTGAAAAACAAAGGATGAGATATTATAACAATCAATAAAAGGATACCGCAAGAATTAAACTTTATAAAAAAATCTAAAATGAAAAACTATTAATATCTTATGGAATCTTCAGAGGAAATTCATAAGAATAATACATAGTAAATATATATGTTATTTCATCAAATTTTGTCAACATTCTGCATAAAATCGACAATATTAAGCTGCTTATAACCATATATAAAAAACAAAATAAAATATAAAAATCCACAAGAGATCAAATAACTAAATAAATAAACCTTTAGTCAACAGCATTAGAAATTAGATCATAAACGAATGGACAAAAACTCACCAAAAAACGAAGAATAAAGATGATTGAACAAGATTAGAAGTGCTTTCCAATAACTGCTACACTTAATTTCACCAAAAAACGCCAAATGGATTAAAACGATTTGTCATGGCATTAAAATGTATGATGAAAGAAAAATAAAATGTTTGGGGCTGATATATATATGTTACGGTCAATATGATTAATCCGGTCATTATTAATAATGACCGAATTAATCATATTGACCGTAACATACGTGGTTCGTACGCTTTTACCACAAGTTTAATATAAGTTTTCTATTTAATATTTAAATAGCAGAAATTGTAGACGCGCAGTTTAATTGTAGGATTTGTAATACTTTTCTGCATTTAAATAAGGCGAAAAATTCTATTAAACAATTGTGGTAAAAGCATACGAACCCTGATATATATTATCTTCCAGCTCATTTTTGGAAATTTAAAAGTTTTGAATTTCTTTAAAATTTGTGAATTATAAAATCATTTATTATGTTTATTTTAATTACACATTAAACTTTTGCCTAAAAGAATTTACTTTTTAAAAAATTTTGAAGCATTTATGCCTCCAAACAACGTAAATTATAAATATAAACTTCAAAATAGGAAATTTCACCAGAACGGACGTTCAACTTATCTTTAAAGTTATCTGATAATTGGTAAATTTTAATAACATTCTGAATCAAATAATGTGAAATCAAATAGTAATCATCATATTACATCTAATCCAAGTACATAAGTTCTGCATTAGAACTCAATATATATCTCAATAATGAGCTTTGTTCTTCATTTTCAACTTAAAAGCTAATTCCACTTTATGTTGGCAGAACTCGGAGTTCATAACTAAGAGTAATGTTTTGATTTGAACGCTCTATAACTCCTGAGACATTCTGGTGCGTACCTTCTGATGATAGATATGTTAATTGCAATCGTGTCGTCCGCCGATCATGATAAACCAATAAATTTTGGAGAAGTCTTTTCTTAGAGTAAGTAATCGATGGAACATAGAATAGAGCATACATTTTCATTCGGAATTAGAAGATGCGATATTAAATGCTTTGACGAGGTTAAATGCCTTTCATCAGTATTATAAAAATTATTACAATTGTTTTTTTTTTAAATTTCCATTCGTAAATTTATTCTAATCAATTGTAAGCATATCATTTAATCCGTTTTCAGAGAGCAGTAAAAGCTACAATAAATAAAAAATTAATTTAATTAAACACATCATTTCTCGTACGAGTTTACTTAAAAAAAATCTATATTTTAATCTTATGTCTCTGACAAAAGAGAATTGTAAAATAGCAGTCTATTTGCTGCCTGACAACTTTTATTTCAACTTTTATCTAAAACAATCAATTTTTTATGTTATGAATGGGAAAAGACAGAATTGTAAACTAGAAGTCTTTTTTATGCCTGTCCACCTTATATTTCATCTTAATAAAGACTATTTTGTTAATCTTATATATAAGATGAATATTATCACATTCCAATAAGCTTATTAGTGAAATGTGGGGGAAATCTTTTATATTATTAATCGTTAATTTTCAATCTGAATTCAAATCATAACTCGTTGAGTATTACTAAACAGGAAAAAAAAAGAAGAAAGTTTTTAGAAAAAATTATTACATCAGAATTACATAATAAATATTTCACATTTACTAATTATTTCTATGTGCAACTACATAAAAATCTTTTTTGACATTTTTCTTTGCCCTAATTCAACAAGTTTAGATGTGTTAGCGTCGCGCTACAGAATTAATTAATTTTACCTCTCACCACAATTAATTTATGACTTAACAGTTGCAAATGACATCAACAATTTCAGGCGACACTTTGATATTATATTAACATACAAACTCAATTTTCTGAATTTACTTAAATTTCAATCCCTTGCAAAACCCAAACACTGCTAAAAGCAAATAATATCCAACATCCCGTAAGCTGATTCATCTTCACTATGTCAAGCAGGAGCTGAGCGAACATAGCACACTAAGCATCTAAGTAATGAATTTACCGTTATTTCGTTTCTTCGTATTCAACGCAACGATTAATAGCTCTTAGGAATTCAGCTTTAAATTGCCAAAACCCTTTGAACTTGTGGATAGACTTAACATAGAACAGGCGAGCTCGTCATCACTTGTGCGGCATTCCTGTTCATGCCACATCATGACAGATTCATTAATTGCAATCATTTTATCAGCGGCCCGCTAATAAGCAAATTTATTTCGCCTGACTTATTTTGGGAAGTGAGAAATCTGGGGGAAAACGTAATTTTCTCTATGAATTCTAGAATTTGAATAATCCATCATCTGCCCAAACGAAAGACCCGGGGGGAAATTTTTGACCATTTCGTTATGATTTACAATAAGTAAATTATTTAATTATTCCGTCTCTTATGCTCGAAAGATACTGTAGTACATCCAATCATAAGAATTTCACAGGTTTAAAGAGTCTAAAATAGTACAAAATGCTTTTATATGTATGGTTTTTTTCGTTATATTGCGCTGAAATCAATATACATTTTAAGTGATTATTTAAAATTATATTTAGTACGTAATGTTTAGAGTTGCTTTCGAAATATGCACCTTAATGTATTGGGTTATTTCGAAAGTTCCTTCCGTTTGGGAAAACCAATTCATACCGGAAAATTCTGCCCGTCAATTATTATAGGTTAGATATTGGAATTAATGTTTAATAATTAAATTATAGAATTTTCCGTTATGAACCAACTTTCCCAAACGAAATGAACTTTCCGAACAACCCAATAATTGCATCAAATATAATGATTGAATCGTATTGCATCAAGACGATTAGCACTAATCGAGATATTTTTGTTTAAATAAATTGAACGTTATTAGCTACTTATACTTAGCCTCATGGATATTTAAAGGTCCACAGTTAATAATTTATGACAGTAATGGATAACACATCTTGAAAAACATAAGAAGAAAAAATATGAAATGTCAGAAATTTATTCCCTGACTCCGCATAGCGAACAAGTTTGGTGTCAAATTCTCAAGTAGAAAATCAGACAGAAAACTTCATAGGATAATGAGAATCTAAGAAACAAGGAATTTTACAGATAACTTGTAGTGGATCATAGCAATGTCATGTAAAAGTGACCTTTCAAATACATAAATATAACACAGTAATCATATCAGTAGTGTAAGTATCAAGAAATGTGCTAGAAATTAACAAAGTAGCTTTTTATTTTTGTTTTGCGCTTGTGCCTTTCTTGTGTATGTGTGTGTGTTTTGCTTATTGTAATATGTTTAATTGCTATTATTATAATATAACGTAAAATGAAAATTTCATAAACTGCAATCATTTTTTATTTCAGCGGCCTGTACTGTACATAAGCAAATTTGTTTCACCTGAATTATTTTAGGAAATGTGAAATCTAGGGAAAACGTAATTTTCTCTATAAAATCTAGAATTTGAATAATCCATTATGTGCCAATATGAAAAATGTGAGGAAAGTTTTCGACGATTTCGTTACGATTTGAAATAAGTAAACTATTTTATTCGTCCATATTTTTTTAATAATCGTAACATAACTTAGTACATATAAGTAGAGGTGATTTACATGTTTAAAAAAATTTTTAATGTAAAATGTACCTTTAAATATAGATTTTAGTGTTAAAGGATCCATGATTTCCCAATGCATATTCCACTAATAGAAATATACTTTTTAATTCATTAATTAAAATGTCCATTAGCTAAGAAAGAAAGAAAAATCATGCATCACGCATAGATTATGAAACACTTTCTAACACTAACAAAATGTTATTAAGAAATTTCATTTGTTCATGCAATGAAATCTACCTTAGTTCGTTCTGTAACCGAATACTTTTGTGCGTCTCCGTAAATGTAGATAAAGGCTACACACTCCTTAATCTATAGAAAACAGGCTATAGTGCACCTCAGTGACCCTTTTTTATTTCATTATGTTTGAAGTAGCATGACATCATTAAAATTAATTGCAAACGATTTTTTCCCATAAATTATAATGTAATGGAATTCTTTTGTGCATCCCTGTAAATGAACAATAATTGTTACTCATTATATACTCCTGAAAAAGTATGCTTTAGTCCGCCTCAGTGCTGCATATCAACTTCATCATGTTTGAAGTACTGAAAATTGTTAAAATGCATCAAAAACGATTTTTCTCCATAGACCATACTGTAACAGAATTATTTTGTGTGTCCTGTAAACGAACTATAAATAGTATACACTTTATTTTCAATACCAAACATTGTGTGATAAACATCAGTAACATATAAAATTTTCATTGCAATCCGAGTTTATTTACGAGAGTTAGAGTACGGACAGACGGCAGACAGACGGACAAAGCGAATTCATATAAACACTCTTAAACTATGTTGGAATATGTTAAAATGTAGCATAAAGAATGCGGGACGATATTCAGAATTCCAAACATCAGATGTGAAGATCCATGCAAAAGTAATATATTAAAATAAAGATCCCTTTATCTGAATGTTTGTTTACTCTCTACTTTTAAAACACATATCTTGTTTTACTAATTTTAAGTCTACGTGCGTAATCTAAGAATTTGTAATTATACAAGAGTTAATTTAATTCAGATTGTCATTTGAGTTATTGCTTCTAAGGAGAAGCCTAAAAAAAAAGAAAAAGAGAGAGAAATACACGGAAGTGAATCAAAGTGTTTTAGGCGTGGTGACTTTCAGCAAATAGTTTTCATTTTTAGTCTTTTTGCTGTCAGAGCGTAGAAGTATATAACAATTATAGAAACCTGTCTGAAATTCTTTTTCAGAAACATCAGCAGGTAACATATGACTGCATCTATATTTTAGTTGTTTTGTTTATATAAATAGTTATGTTTAGGTTTTTGTTTTTTTTCCTTTGATAAAATGCGAATTATCACTATACAACTATACTATTAATTTACATATGTGAAATCACAATTTCTGAAATTATATAAGATTAAAGGGTTACATACGTTATCGGTGGCGAAAAATTGACATATTTTGGAATTTGTTTTAGGAAGGGAGTAAAATTAATTGAAAAACTAATAATTCCACGTTGTTTTTTATTGCTTCAAGTATTTTTTGTTTTTGTTAAATTTGGGCACATATTACGTCGGAAAACTGCAATCACGTTGTACCAAAATATCCAAACTCGATGGGCACCATTCTAACTTCCTACAGAAAAAAACATCTATATATTTAAAACGCTAAGCGATTTCTTTCGACAATCCGTGAGAACAAACTACTGCATCAAATTACACCATTCTTTTTTTAAATGAAAGATATTTGGACACAGATTTGTTATCGTGCATTCGTTTGTTCGAAAATTTAATTAATTAGTAATTTTCAATTAAACTTTTACTTCTGCTTATGACGTCATAAAGTCGGCCACTCCCACTGTTGCAAAGCATAGAGTTTATAATCTGAACTCTGTGGTTCGCCAATTTTTTGACATTAGCTATTATCAACTAGGTAATATTTTAACATTGAAATATAATATCTTAAAAAAACTTACTTAAAATTAGCTAGAATATAATCATAATAAAATTTCTAAACATAAACATATCAATATGAATAACAAATCTCACGTAAAATGTTGCAATTTAAATGATTCCAATTGAAACAAGATTTGGAGAGTTATCCCTGACGCCCAGCTTAATTTAACATAAAAGTACTTATTTTATTTTATTTATTTACACACATATTCAATTTTATTATAAAACACCAAATTGCCATACAAAGCAAAAATCGTCATTTTGGCGCCAAAAATGAACCCCGGTGCGTCTGCGATATCTGTACAGATTTAATCAAAATTGTTTTGGTTGCAACGCGTATTTTAAAATTAATTAAATCCATGATTATTGCTTCGTTCTGAGATTAAAAATAAGAAAATTGGTACTTTTCTATTATCCCGTCGAGCACTTTTCATAACAAAAAACTATCGCCAAACTGTAACGCCAAATAAACGGGAGAACGTTGCCATTGAAATATCAAAATAAATAAATAAATAAAATATAAGAATTTAAGGACACGATTGTTATTTTAATTAATAAAATAACTAATAAATCAATAAAACATATTGAAAAATAGACGCAAATGTCGAATTAAAAACCATTTGATGACGTAACAAATACGCATAATGCTTCTGACATAAAGTAAATCGGACTGTAGTTTTGGCGTTTAATTTTACAGTTTGGCGATAGTTTTAGGTAGATTTCGTAGGCAATACTACTTATTACATTCTCACCTAAGTTGGAATTTTTGAAAAAAAATTGCAGATCTACGCCGATCATGACTTCCAGAACCTAAAACCACCCCCAGTTCAAAACTTTATCTATCTATCTATGTCATTTTTTTATAAACACGATAACTGCAATAATTCTGCACAGAACTCTTCGAAACTGATACATAAAATCAAGGGGCAAAATCTCGGTCAAGTTCGTTAATGGACAAAATCGAACCAAGGGGGGGGGGGGCTTTTTGTGAAAACAGAAAAAACCCCATAATTTCTTAATTATGATACGTATCGAATCCGTTTAAAGTTATTATTACTTCTAGGAGAAGGGCCGAAAATGTATGTATGACAGATTTTTGATATAATTAAAAATGGCCCCAAGGGGGGGGAAAGGGGGTGTTTTAGAAGAAAAAAATTCATAACTTCGTCAATTCACAAGATACGAAGTCCGCTTAAATGTATTATAAATCCTCTTAATATTATCTAAAACTTTTACATTGACAAGTTTTTTATAGGACCAACCCTTATAGCAAAAACAAAACTAAAAAAAAAAAAAAATCCCTGCCAGCTCCGCCTGCAAACAAGTTATTTTTCGAAGTAGACGCTTCCCACTCCCGCATCTTTTCGAAACTGATACATAAAATCAAGGGGCATAAAATCTCGGTCAAGTTTGTGAATGGGCAAAATCGAACCAAGGGTAGGGGGGGAGGTGGAGGGGCTTTTTGTGAAAACAGAAAAGCCCCCATAATTTCTTAATTATGATACGTATCGAATCCGTTTGAAGTTATTATTATTTCTAGGAGAAGGGCCGAAAATTTATGTATGACAGATTTTTGATATAATTAAAAATGGCTCCAAGAGTGTGGGAGGGGGTTTTATAAGAAAAAAATTCTTAACTTCGTTAATTCCAAAGATTTCAAATCCGCTTAAATTTATTATAAATCCTCTTAAAATGATCTAAAACTTTTATATTGACAAGTTTTTTATAAGACCAACTCTTATAGCAAGAAAAAAAAATCATTGCTGGCTCCGCCTGCAAACAAGTTAGGTTTCGAAGTAGGCGGTTCCAACTGCCGCATCATGGCAAAAAAGGTCATTTCTTCCGTAATTCCTAACAAACAGGCGCCGCACGATCTGCGTCTTCGAAATCTACCTGTGCCTGTAGGCCGAGCCGTCAGGGATTTTTTTTGTTATGAAAAGTTGTTGACCGGATAATAGAGAAGTAATCAGAAAATTTAATGCTTAACGAAATTCAATTATTTGATAGATCGCAAATTTTGGTACTTTTCCGTTATACCGACGCCATGCCATACATATAAATGTATGCTTGGCGACAATGGTGTCCGTATAACGGAAAAGTACCCAATTTTTTCTTAGTTCGGGCTATACCAAAAACAAACATTTTACAGTTAACAAAAAAAATCGTCAAAAATGACTGCTTCATCAGCAATTATGATAGCAAAGTTGGATAAAATCTAATAACGTGAATTTTACAGCGTTTATGCGAAACACCACAGACAACTCACGCTATTTTTATATAAGTAGGGTATATTTAAAAGAATAAGAGAACTAACAACCTTCAATAATATAATGCATGAAAAAGTAAACAAATAAGTGATTCAGCAAATCTTAAAAGTATGTATTTCTTAATACATCTATAAAATGCAGAAAATTTTCTGGTACCATCAAAAATATTCATTATCCCGTCGAAATTCCGTTCATTATCCCGTCGACTCATTAAGAAAAGAAAAAACTATATCCAAATTAGGTACTTTTCGGTTAGCCGGCGCCAGTAAAATATATAAATATAATATATATATATATATTTATATATACATTATATATATATATATATATATGTGTGTGTGTGTTTGTGTGTGTGTGTGTATATATACACATGTATATATATATATATGCTTCACTGGCGCCCGACTAACCGAAAAGTACCCCAAATTATTCGCCAAACTGTAGCGCCCAATAAACAAACGGAAGAATGTTGCCATTAAATCTCAAAAATAAAAAAATAATAAATAAATACTTAGGAAAAGCCCCATATACTAAAGTATCATTTATCAGTAACTTTAAACAATAAAATTTACAATATATCAATGAAAACAGAATAAAAAATAATCTTGGATATTTATTTATTTACATTAATTTTCTTAATTATGAAAAAGGAATAATCATCCTGATTATGTAAAGGAACTGAAGAAACCATTTAAATAAATTACACTTGAAAACATTAAAAATCACCCTTATCTGCAGATTGATTTATTGTAAACAAAAGAAATTCTTCATCTTTACATAAAAAATGATTAGCTTAAAACAATGGATGCGTTTCAGAAGATATGGATTTGAAACGAACAATGATTTAAGAAGACATTTTAAAAATTTTGATCAAAACATTTTAAAACATTTTTTTTAAAACGACGAATTTTGACGGTGCGTTTGGGGGGATGCAATGCACATCCGCGTAGGAGCTCATTCGGCTGCATTATCACAAGGGGAGAGGGGGGAGAGAAGTGTGCTTTATTTACTATGTTCTTTTATTGACTGAATATGAGATTAACGTAGAGATATACTATTTGTATGATACTTCATAGGTCCAGGAAATTTTCTTTCTTGCCGTGGGGAATATGGCGGTAATGTCAAACTGATTTGCATTTTGTTTACGGATTGTTTGTTTGGAGTTTGCATCGGAAATAGTACTGTAATTCATTAGGGGGAAAAACTTTTAAAATAAAATATTTAAAAGACTATTTCATAAGAACCTCTTCTTATGTAATAAAGAAGCTTATTTTACTAATATTGTTATTGTAATTTTTTTCCGTCAAGTTTTGACGGGTTCCATCTAGTATATATTAAAATCTCAGTCTTTTCTTTTAAAATAAGGTTGTAGCTAATTTCTATCGGCTCAAAGTTTTGATTTTTTAAAAAATAAGGAAATTGCGATTGTTTGATTTTTTTTTTTCATTATTCGTCTAAAATTTTGATTTTTAAACTTATTGGAAAGTATAAAAATTAATTTTTTAAAAAGAGGCTCGATGGTGCTTAAACAATTTAAATATGCGTAGCTGAGTGCAAATTTTATCCAAACATGTTAAAAATTTTTCAAGTTATCACATTGCCCATATCGAAAGTGTAGTTTCCAGAAAATCGTGTTTAAAGTTTATATAATTAAGATAATAATAATAATGTAATAATAAAACACAATGAACTGCAGAATCTGCTGTTTGATCTAAATGTATTCACAGCGCCATCTGCAGCTTCAATAAGGGAGTAGAATCTTTAGTAGAATATTTTCAGCGTGGTCGGTTTTATCGATCGTGCGCGCGCTCACATTTTTACTCATATCTTAATAATTGATATATCTTAATTATTGATACATCACTTTAAATCTTTTGCCCATAACTCTACACACTATAAGGATTTAAGTTCCGTAAAAGCAAAATCGAGTTTTTTTTTTTTTTTTTTTTTTTTTTTAAAGTTGAGAAGGTATATAACCAATTAAGCAATAAAAAATTATTTAATCTAGTCTACATATATAAAATCCTACTTTAACGATTTCCTGAGACGGATTTATATAACAATTTTAGGAAACAATTGTATAAAACGAATTTATAAAATATTCTTTTTTAAACGCTTAAATGCAGGGTTTATAGCATTTTAATTCTAATTTAATTTTAAAACTTAATTACATTCATGTAGAATATGATTTTTCTTGAAGAGGGTGCATATAGCATTTACAGTTATTTACATGCCGCTTAAAAAAATTCGATTACAGAACCATCGGTGAGGGAGGTAATTACTAAAACATTGTAACATTTACAGTTCTTTTACAGGACAACACAAAATGATTTAGATGCATTATATCACCAATTACTGTAGAAAGGATTATTTTATATGACCTTTATTTAACTTATGATGCTTTGAGATAATGTTGAACATATTGATCTCTAATTTCTATAACTGTGTCTTCAATTTACTTTTCGAATTCATTTTAAGCTCACTTCCGACGCAAGAATTTTGCTGAAATGTTCAGAATAAGCTCCCGCTATTGTCAAATTTATGTAACATTAAAAATTTCATATTAAAGTTCAGTACGCTGATAGCGCCCCTGGTGAGAAATTGTATTATTAAAATTTTAAAATGAATATTTTTTATGCTTTCTCACATGGCAACCAAACTGCAAGTTAAAATTAGATAGGTCAGATTCAATTCAATATTCTATTACGCCAAAAACGCTCCTTTGGGAGAAATACAGTAACCAAATTTAAATGAAATTGATTTTTTGCGTTCTACTGTATGAAACCGTAATGAAGTTAAAAATAGGTTGTATAGATTCAGTAGAGTTATACTTTTCTTTTTAGTGCCCTCTGGCGGAGAATAGTGGAACTAAATTTAAATAAAATTGCTTTTATATGTTTTTTTTTTTAATATATAAATCTCCAGAATAAACTTCTACCACAATCAAATTTATGTTTTGATAAATATTTTTACATGCTATGTTTTTTTACTATGATAGCACCTTTTGTGAAAAATTGCATAACTAAAATTTTAAAATTGATTTTTTTAATGTTTTCACATACGGCAACCATTTTCCAAGTAAAAATTAGATAAGACAGTTTTAAGTTGATGTTACTTTATGTCGATAACGCAACCTTAATAAAAAAAAAACAGAAACCCCATTTAAATAAAATTAATTTTGTATGTTTTATTGTAAGAAGCCTTTCTTAAGTTTAAACAAGAACGAAAAATCATGCATCATGCATAGATTATTAAACACTATTATAATATTGATAAGGAATTTTATTTTTTCATCCAATGAAATGAAATATCTAAATAAATAATTTAAAAAACACATAACTCAGTAAAAATTCCTTTTTTGCAATTGCTTTCTATAATCTGGTAAGGCGTGGGAATTCTTTGTGAAACCCTGTATGTGATCCATAGAATTTATACACACCACGTAATTGGTGATGTTAAAAAACAGTTAAATTTAAAAATACATATCACACTTGAAGACGAATTTACAGTAATTATCGATCACAGTCCGTTTTGCAACCGAATTTTTTTTAGTGTCTCTTTAAATGAAAGATAAAGAATATGCACTCTAATCTCTAGAGAACATGTTTTAATCTACCTAAATGATCCATACCAATTTCATTATGTTTGAGGTATCATAACATCAAAAAATGCTCCGCAAATGCATTTTCCCTATAGATCATAATGTAATGGTATTTTCTCGTGCTTCCCTGTAAACGAACTATAAAACACTACACAGAAAACATGCTGCAGTCCATCTCAGGGATGCTTATCAATATCATTATGTTTGAATTACCTTAACATCATTAAAATGCATCGTAAATGGTTTTTACTCTTAGACAATAATGTAACAGAATAATTTGTAAATGTGTCCTTGTAAGCGAACTATAAATGCTAGATAAGTATGCACATTGCATTTTCAATAGCAAACGTTCTACAATGAACCTCAATAACATATAAAAATGACATGGCAATGTGATCATATTTATGAGAATTAGAGCAGGGCCAGACGGCCAGACAGACATACTGAAGTCATACATATTTTTCAACAATGTTAGAAAGTGTTAAAAAATCCTTGCCGGCTCGGCCTACATGCCCAGGTAGATTTCGAAGTTAAGTACTAATTTCACCAACAAAAACTAAATCAAGACTAGAGATAAACCCAGTTTAACAATTTTATCTGGCCGCTTTTGGCGAGTTTTTTTTTTTTTTTTTTTTTTTTTTTTTAAATCTTATTATACTCCAATTTGCGCGAGTTTAATAATGCATCCCTATATACAGCATCTCTGAGGTTTGTCAAAACTTTCATCACGCCAAGGATACTTTTTATCGCCTTAGTGGCGGATTAATGAATATGTGATTTTCTTTCTTCTAACCCCCCCCCCTTTTTTTTTTTTTTTTTTTGCCTATCAAAAACCTGTCAATATAAAAGTTATTGATAATATTAAGAATATTTATAATAAATTCAAGCGGATTTGATATCTTGTGAATTGACGAACTTATGATTTTTTCCCTTCTTAAACGCCTATTTTTTTCTCCCCTTGAGGCCATTTTTAATGATATTAAAGATCTGTTATACATAAATTTTTGGCCTTTTTCCTAGAGGTAACAACTTTAAACTGATTCGGTATGTATCATAATTAAGAAGTTATGTTTTTTTTCTGTTTTCAGAAAAACCCTCGCCATTCCCACCCCTTTGGTCCGATTTTGCCCATTAACGAACTTGACCAAGATTTTCTGCCCCTTGATTTTATGTATCAATTTGGAAGAGATTTGTGCAGAATTATGGAAGTTATCGTGTCCATAAAAAAAGTGATATAAATAGGTACACAGATAGACAGATAGATAGATAGATAGATAAAGTTTTGAACTGGGGGTGGTTTTGGGTTCTAGGAGTCATGTTCGGCGTAGATCTACAAAATTTTTTCAGAAATTGCAACATAAGGGATAATGTAATAGGTAGTATTTCTTACGAAATCTACCTAAACAGGAAAATATCTTTGGGCCTAATATCCATGACAAAGGAATGGATAACGCGAAAATATTACATATAGCAATATATAGGACGGATAAGAATTCTGAATAAAAATGCACGTTTTCATTCAAATGACTTCCAAAAGTATATCAGTTTCCAAAATGAATATAGTTTAATAACTGTTTATTTACCTTTATTAACCATTGGGAAAAGGGTTATTGTTTTCGGTCAAGAATGGATCTCTTGACGTCGTCACTTTATTTTTAACCATTGGGAAAATGGTTGTTGTTTTCGGTCGAGAATGGACCTCTTGACGTCGTCACTTTATTTTTTTAAGCGTTTTTAACGAAATTCTGTAACTTTAGAAGAATTTTTCTTTGAATAGGCAGTAGAAATGCATAAAATCGTGGCAAAAATGTTAAAGTTACAAAAAGGATCGATGCAAATTATCAGATGTGAAAAAAAGCCGAATTCAAAGATTGGCGACGGATGAGAATTTGTCTTATAAAGCAAAAAACGTGGTCTTCAACTTTAATTTCCGCAAAATACCTTTAGACCAGACATCAATCTAAACAAGAGTTAAAGCAATTCTTAAATTTTGCTTAGGGGATAGTCTACAAATAGAAATTGTACCAAACTTTAAAAATTTCAATGCTAACGCCTAAAGTTTGTATCATATTTGGATATTTCGGTTTATTCTACCTTCATATACCAAACGGGAAGTCAGTAGATATAGAATGGGACTTCTGCGTAAGCAGCTTGTGGTGGCGGCGGTGCGGTGGTAACATCGCCTGCTGCCGAGATCATACTATAGTAGATGGGTTGAATAGCTAGCGTGGGGAAGCTATGTTATAGTAGGGTGGGGCGAATAGCTCTGCTATAAGTGTGGGGAGTATTTTAGGAGGGATAAATTAATAAAATTTTAAAATGTATTATAATAGGAGGTAACGGTTATGGTAGATTCCGAACACTGACCCGCTATCGCTCTGAATTTTCCCAATGGTTGTTGTAATTTGTTAACTTAGATTTTTTTAAGCGCTGGTGCAGTGAAAATAATTTAAAAATGAAATCATTTGCACGCAATTATTAAAAAAAAATTGGTTTTATCAATTTTGTTATTTGTTAAAGAATCTGTATGATACAATGAACCTCAATAACATGTAAAAATTGCACGACAACCCAATCAAATTTATGACAGATAGAGCATGGCTAGATGGCCAGACAGACATACCGAAGTCATATATACTTTTCAACTATGTTTATATTTTAATTAAAAGATTTAAAAATGAAAAAAAATATATATATAAATACGTGCTCTTGTTCACACATATAAAACTCAGAAGCTTTCACTAAAAGAATAACCAATAAATTTCGTTCAATAGCTATCGTGTTGTCGAAAGAAAACAGCTTCTTTTTAAATATGGGCATGTTGCATTATTTGATTCAGAAAACATTTCGTTGCATTTGTGACAATTTTTGAAATAAATGAAAAATATTATTATTGACAATTTACTTTTGCTATATTTCCAGACTATGTACCTCTGTGCATAATGTTTTGAATATAATAGAGCATTTTTTTGTCTTCTTCTCTTTTATACAAATAAAAAAAATACATGAACTTTTATTAGTATTAGAGAAAACAGGATTTCTGCAAAACGCAAATCACCATTATGAAAATAATCTATTTAGAATAAAATAAAAGTGCAAACATGGATTAATACGATATGGAAATAGACATATACATAAAGAACAATAAATAAAGAGATTCGCGAAAAGAAAAATCACACATAGGAAAACATACATTTTAAATTAGCTACTTTCGACATTTCCAAAAATAAACAGTTTGAAAAAAAAAAAAAGTCCTAAATTCGGTTTCATATAAAACATTGTCTCATCGAAAGTCAACCTGCATAATGAGTACCCTCTGCACAATGCTTTGGGTATGAAAACACCCTATTTGTTTTCACATCTGTAGAAAATAAATCCTGAATTGGAGACCTTTTATTGCCTTCACAACGACAAGATTTACAACAAAAACTCGTGCCATCATTGTGAAGAGAATTTGTTTAAAGTAAACGCAGAAAGTAAAATAATGCGTTACGCACAAATTATGAAACAAATTCTCTAACACTTCCAGATTCCGTTCCTAACGAAACCTCACCATTTATTAAGATAAAGAAAAATATATAGCTAAATAAATAATTTAGAAACGCTTAGCATAAGAATTAGTTGAATGCTTAATTTCAGGAACAATCAAGACGATAAATTTAATTCAGCTATTAAACGCATAACAAATATGAATTTTTTTTCCAGCACTTACAGCCAATAGAAGATAAGTTGACATTTTTTGTGCATCTTTATATATAACGTAAAATTTTTTATACAGATCATCTATTAACTTAAATTTTATTCAGATACATCGTAAAAAAAATTATAATTTTGAGAGAAAACTATTGCATTTTTTACAGGAAAAAACTGTTTAAAAGAAAAACTGTTTTTCCCTGTAAAAAATGTGGATTTTGTAATTTTTACAGAAAAAAATCTGTACGTTTTACAGTAGAAAACTGTTTTAATGAAAATATACAGATATTTGCTGTAAATTAAACTGTTTTCCACTGGTGCCAAAATTGACAGTTTTTTTTCTGTCATTTTCAGAGTTTTTATTTTCAGTGAGGAAATGCACAACACAACTGAAATCGCACTTTCAAAAATTACCATCCACAGACGACAGAATATCGAGTTTTTGCCTAGCCCTGTATATGAATTTATTTATGGTATATAAACATATCTTAGTATACTAAATATAGTTAAGTAACACAATTAAAAAACACCTCAAAGGAATTCGCGCCTACCGACAATACTTTTTTTTTTTTGCACAGCCCTGTATATGAACTTTGGAATTTATACACACCACGTTATGTACTAAAATTTGTTAATTTGTTTCAGCTGAAAAACGCATACTGCATCTGAAAACGCACCTCATGCGATTATCGATCATAGACAGTATTATAAAAGAATTATTTTTTTTTTGTCCCTTTAACTGAACAAATATGTACTATTCACTCCATATTCTACACTGTTAAAAAATGCAGCAAACTGTAAAGTCATTCGACCGTTTTTATAGAAAACAGTTACATAACCGTAATTTAACTCTATTCGGACCATAATATGGGCAATAATATGGTCAGAATATAGTTAACTTTCGGTTATGTAACCGTTTTCTATAAAAACGGTCAAATGACTGAACAGTTTGCTGCAAATTTTAACAGTGTACCGTAAATATATTTTAGGGCACCTCAGCAAAGCACACCAATTTCTATATCTTTGAAATAGTATAACGTCTTTAAAATACACTGCTAATGATTTTTCCCCAATTTTTTTGTGTGTCCCTGTAAAGGAATGATAAATGCTATTCACTTCATATTGCACAGGGAAAATGTTGTATTGCACGTCAATAAAGAATATCAATTTCATTCCGTTTCCAATAGGTTAATTTTATTAAAATGTACTGGAAACACTTTTTCCCCATAGATCATAATGTAACGAAATTCTTTTGTGTATCTATGTAAACGAACTATGAATGTTAAACACTCCATTTTCAATGGGGAATTAGAGCACGGACATACATACAGACAGATGGAGAGACGGTCAGACAATATGAAATCATGAACATTTCTCAACAATATTGAAAAGTATTAAAAAGTTGCACAGATTCAACACAATTTTATTTTGTTTATAGCGCTCCCTTGGGGGAATTAATTTAACTTTAATTTAAATGAAATTGATTTGGTATATTTTTTAATGAAATCGTCAGAATAAGCATCGGGCACGTCAAATTTATGTTTTCATAAAAATTTCACATGATAGGTTTTTATACGGATATAGTGCCCTGGTGGGAAATTCGCGAATTTAGAAAAGACCTTGACAGGACAAGAAAATTTTTCACACGTACTTTCTGGCAACCTGTTCATTTTTTCATACGCACGACCAATTTGTTAAATATTTATAGAAATTATTCAATATGTACATGTGACGACTTCCATCACAATTCCTGTTGGTTTTAATGCATCTGTAACATTTAATGCGTAAACGCAGACCGGACTGTTTTTTAAATGTTGGCGTTTTACTTGAAGAAAGCAGATTTCATTTAGTTCAAGATTTTAACTTGTTGTTATGATTACTATATCGCAGTCACTGTTTGAAGCACCAAAGCGTGAGTACAGTCTCATGTCTATGAAGTTTTCACAACAGCAGAAAGTGTAGAGCGGTTACCTCAAATCAGTATTTATTAGAGTAGTTACATCTACATGCTTGATGCGAATTTTCTCCGTACACAGGAAACAGATTTATTTTACTTCAACATATCTAGGTTTTGTAAACACTTTCACGACAAATTCCATAATTTTATAACTTGCATAATGTCTCCGTAAAGCACATAAAAAAGATATTCCAGAACTCGCGTATGACTGTACGGATGTGCATGACAAGGAAAAACAGCATAAATCTCTCTCTGAAGAACTGCATTTACTTTTATCGATTAATGCATAATAATACAAAGCCATGGAATTCCGCACTGCAACAGACTTTTCCAGCCAATCAACGCACTTGCCGTAATACTTTAACGACGTATGGAAACATTTGATGTAATAAAGAATTGAAATCGGCGCGAAAAATCCCGGAACGCGTCAATTTGAATGTGAAGACAAAGCTTATGACAGAAATAGAATATTCAAAAATGGAATGAATTATGATACGGAGACGCTAAGATACCAGGCGTACAAACAGTTAGATTTTGAGCCAAGGAAATAATAAAAAGTATTTACGATGGAAAATAAAATAGTAAATTAAATGAAAAAAAAATAGAAATTTAAAATTTATTATATACGTTTACATACAGAAGTTATTTATCCATTTTGATACACAAATAGAAGTATTTTTTGTAACATATGTAATCAGAAATGACTTTACAAATGCATGTATTAGAAAATCTAATAATTCTCCAGTTTTGTTTTTATATATGTTTCTACCATTTAACACAAATCTTATTTTTTTTAAATACGAACTGAGGTAGCACAATTTAAAAAAGGATGTAGGCTCCTATAAATTGGAAGTTACTCATATCTTATTAAATAATCAATGTTTTCTTTCAATTGAAATCGTTGCCCAATCTTATAGGGATGTTGTAGAAAACTAATCCATTCATTTCAATCACTTAATATTTTCCACTCAAAGTAAAATAAATAAAGAAAGAAAATGATGAAGCACGCAGATAAAAACCCAACGATAATTTTTCTCTCATCTCTTCAAAACAAGTGACCTAATTTATGACTCTTAAGTTTCAAGTTTATCAAGCAATAGATATTTATTACCTCGTTATAATCATCTCTTCTAATAATGTGAAGTATGTTTATAATTTGTTATTTGTGATTATGCCATTATAAACTTATTACAGAACTAAAACATTTAAAAGGACAATTATTCAACGTCAATTTGTTTCAAAGAAATGATGCAACTTTACTCGTAACTTTCCAAACTTTGCGAAAATGAGTCAGTGTATTACTATCCTTCGTTCTGTAAAGTCACAGGAAAAAATGTTTCCTGATGCTATAATTAATATAATTCTAAATGTAAACCTTTTAAAATTTTAAGTAATGTAAAATATAATTTTTAAAATCAATCCAAACGTGAACTTATTTATTCAATGTGAATTGTGCATTAATATAATTTTTTACAAGTCTTATTTCAGCGGTGGTGCAAAATAGAATTATTCAAGAAGTGTTTATAAGTTCTCAAATAGTCGAAATATATAAACCAGTGGATATTTCATAAATTGGATAGACCATAGAAAAGGTAAGCAATTCCTTTTCTTTCTGCATGTTGAAGACCAGAGTTAATTTTAATTTGAAGAATTTAATATTCTGATGCTACGCGCTTACCTCGTTGGCCTCGCCCCTTCAACAGTGATCATGAGGACTGATTAATAGTATATGAACTCAGAATTTATTCATAAGGATTAATAATTGACTCTAATTAATAAAAATAATACTCAGCTCTTATGCTAGATTAAAAATTCAAGGAAACATAATTGAATTTAATAAACTATTTAAACTAATAAAACTTTAAAACTGTATAAACAAGTTCTCCGAGATGGCGACAATAAAGGAAATGCAATTAGTAGATAAATTAAACAATAATAATTATTCTATATGGAAGTTTAAAATTAATATGTTGTTAATTAAGGAAGATTTGTACGAACTCGTAACTCAGGAACCCCCTACACCAATTAACGAAGATTGGAGAAAAAAGGATGCAAAAGCTCGCGCCTTAATAAACCTGAGTATAGACGATACGCAAATAGTTCATGTAAAACATTTAGAAACAGCAAAACAGACATGGGATAGTTTAAAAAATATTCACGAGAGAGCCAATTTGTCCAGTAAATTGTATTTGTTACGAAAATTGTATAGTGCAAAACTTCCCGAAAATGGGAACATGCACAAACACATTACTAATATACTGTAAATAAAAGATAAGCTCTCCGCAATAGGAGAGAACATAACCGACTCGCATTTATCTGCACTTCTATTGTGCTCGTTACCTGCGAGTTATAATACACTAATAACAGCTCTCGAAGCCCGAAATGAAATCGAATTAACTCCCGAATTCATCAAGAGCAAACTTACTGATGAATTTAATAAACGGGTAGAAAATAGTGAGCAAGTTGAAAACTCACAAAAGGTGTTTAAAACACAAAAGAAATACACTCAAGATTATAAAGGGCAAAACAAATATTGTACCTACTGTAAACAATCAAATCACACTTATAAACAATGCTGGCATCTCAAGAACAGAAACACACAGACCACTACACCTAAAACACAATACAAATACAAAAAGTACACATCGTTGTGTTTTGAAAATACAAAAGGTGATAGTAAAAATAAAATGAATCAATCAAAAACAGATGAACAGGTACAAATAAATAAAAGTGAACATAAAGATGCAGCATTCATAATTGTAAATCCCGCTAATAAAACCTGGTTAATTGACTCAGGAGCGTCTTCGCATATAGCGAACGATAGGGATATATTTACAAAATTCAACGATACAGAAAAAACTACAGTAACAATTGCTAATGGGAATACATTAAATTCTTACGGAACCGGCGAAACACAAATAATGACAAAAACATCTGATGGATGTATAAATAGAATTACACTTAAAAATGTGTTATTTGTTCCACAATTGGAATCAAATTTAATTTCCGTAAGTAAAGCCACAGAACATGGCTACAAAGTATTTTTCGAAAATGAGAAATGCATACTATCGTGCAATGGAAATATATACTTAGAAGCATTTAAGAAACATAACTTATATCAAGTTGAAACACTAGAAGAAAGTTCTCAAAATAAAATAAACATTGCACATGATTGCAGAAATAAAGATTGCCTCGAAATTTGGCATAAACGCCTTGGCCACAGAAATAATGAAAGTATAAAAGAATTAGTCAAAAATGACTTGGCCAGTGGGATAAAAATAAATAACTGTAATCATAAAACAAACTGTGAAACCTGTATAAAAACAAAGTCAACAAATGCGCCGTACTCTAAATCTATCGAAAATAAAACAACAAAAGTATTAGATTTAGTACATACTGATTTATGTGGGCCCTTTAAAACACCCACAATAGGAGGAGAAAAATTACTTCCTTACATTCATAGATGACAATTCTAGATTCACAGTTATTTACTTATTAAAAGGTAAAGATGAAGTTTATGAAAAAATAAAAGACTATGTACAAATGGTCAAAACCAGACAAGGGAAATATCCGACGGCGATTAGATCGGATAACGGTGGGGAATACATAGGAAATAATACAGAAGCCTTTCTAAGGGAACATGGTATAAAACATGAGTACACAGTTCCATTTTGTCCCAGCCAGAATGGCATTGCTGAGAGAAAAAACAGAAGCTTAATTGAAATGACACGAAGCCTATTATCCGAAGCAAATTTACCTCATAGGTTCTGGGGTGAAGCGATAAATACTGCTAATCATCTCCAAAATAGGCTCCCCAATAAATTGACAAATAAAACGCCATATGAGATTTGGTTCAAAAGAAAACCAAATCTCTATTATTTACGTGTATTTGGCTGTAAAGTATACACTTACATAAACAAACACAAAAGATCTAAACTAGATGACACAGCAGAAGAGGGTATCTTCATGGGCTATGATAATAATACAAAGGGATACCGCGTATTCACTAAAAATGGTGAAATAATAATTTCCAGATCTGTAAAATTTCTGGAACAAAAACTGAACAATTTAAACGAGAAAATTAATGATCACGAACAATTAATTGAAGATAAAAAATACATTGAAATAGAAATAGGTGACACACCCTGTACACCTGACGCGCCCAAACAATCAGAAACACATCAACCTCGTAGATCTGAAAGACAAAACAGAGGAGTACCACCTCAAAGATATACTTCCGACAATTTTATTGCTTTAGCAAATGATTGCGATACAACAGAACCTGAAAACTGGAAACAGCTTATCAAAATAAACAATCCACTAAAAAAGAAAAACTGGCTTAAAGCCACTGAAAACGAAATACAATCGTTAATGAAAAATAATACATAGGATCTAGTCGATCCTCCTCTTAATAAAAGAATCATAGGAAGTAGATGGATTTTCAAACGAAAAATTGATAGTTCAGGAAATACACAAAAATATAAAGCACGTTTTGTTGCCAAAGGTTTCAGTCAAAAATATGGGGAAGATTATCAAGAAACATTTTCACCAGTAGCACAACATTGTACCATCAAAACATTTCTTTTAGCTGCAGCTTATAATAATTTGAATGTGCGACATGTAGATATTGACACCGCTTTTCTTCATGGGAACTTAAATGAAGAAATATATATAAATCAACCTGAAGGCTATGTAAACGAACAATTTCCTGAAAAAGTTTGCAAGCTCAAAAAGGCGATCTATGGCCTCAAACAGGCCGCCAGAGCTTGGCATATTAAAATCGCTGAAACACTAGACAACTTGAACTTTATCCAAAGTACAGCAGACACATGTCTTTTCACTAGAAAAGAAAAAGATCATACATCGTACATAATAATATATGTTGATGATATACTCATTGCCAGCAAAGATGAAATAATAGAAGAAATCGTAAATTCTCTAAAACAAGAATACGAATTAAAGGATCTAGGCAACATTAGTAACTATTTAGGTACTCAAATTCAGAAATTACCTAACGGCTATTATCTTGATCAAAAAATTAAGATTGAAAATTTAGCGAAAAAGTTCAATCTTGAAAACTCCAAACCGTGCAAAACTCCAATGGAACCAGGATATAACAAATTAAATGATGATGATAATTTAATTCCAAATAATATTAAATATCGCCAGGCACTTGATTCATTGCTTTATATAACAACCATAACGAGACCTGACATTTCAGCAGCAGTAAACATTTTAAGTAGACGAAATGAGAATCCTCGCGAAAAAGACTGGCAAGCCATAAAAAGAATAATAAGATATCTATATCATACTAAAGAACTAAAATTAATAATTAACACTAATGAAGAACCAATATTAAAAGTATTCGCTGATGCCGATTGGGCAGGTGATACCAAAACCCGCAGATCAACATCGGGAATATTATACATGTTGGGCAACAACCCAATTCAGTGGACGACGAAAAGGCAAAGTTACATTGCATTATCTTCAGCAGAGGCTGAATATGTGTCCGCAGCACATGCTAGCCAAGAAATAATTTGATTATTGAAGTTACTTGACGATCTAGGCTTTCCACAGCAAAAACCAATCACTTTATATGAAGACAATCAAAGTACCATAAAAATAGTTGAATCAGAAAAATTCACGAAAAGATCTAAGCACATCGACGTCAAATTTAATGCCATTAAACAATATAGCGAAGAAGGCATAATTGAGTTAAGATACCTTCCAACAGAAAAAATGATAGCTGATGCACTTACCAAACCTTTACCCAAGCCTCGATTCATCGAACACAGAAATTCAATGAAAATATTAGTTAATCCCCATGAACGGATTAAGGGGGAAATTGTAGAAAACTAATCCATTCATTTCAATCACTTAATATTTTTCACTCAAAGTAAAATAAATAAAGAAAGAAAATGATGAAGCACGCAGATAAAAACCCAACGATAATTTTTCTCTCATCTCTTCAAAACAAGTGACCTAATTTATGACTCTTAAGTTTCAAGTTTATCAAGCAATAGATATTTATTACCTCGTTATAATCATCTCTTCTAATAATGTGAAGTATGTTTATAATTTGTTATTTGTGATTATGCCATTATAAACTTATTACAGAACTAAAACATTTAAAAGGACAATTATTCAACGTCAATTTGTTTCAAAGAAATGATGCAACTTTACTCGTAACTTTCCAAACTTTGCGAAAATGAGTCAGTGTATTACTATCCTTCGTTCTGTAAAGTCACAGGAAAAAATGTTTCCTGATGCTATAATTAATATAATTCTAAATGTAAACCTTTTAAAATTTTAAGTAATGTAAAATATAATTTTTAAAATCAATCCAAACGTGAACTTATTTATTCAATGTGAATTGTGCATTAATATAATTTTTTACAAGTCTTATTTCAGCGGTGGTGCAAAATAGAATTATTCAAGAAGTGTTTATAAGTTCTCAAATAGTCGAAATATATAAACCAGTGGATATTTCATAAATTGGATAGACCATAGAAAAGGTAAGCAATTCCTTTTCTTTCTGCATGTTGAAGACCAGAGTTAATTTTAATTTGAAGAATTTAATATTCTGATGCTACGCGCTTACCTCGTTGGCCTCGCCCCTTCAACAGTGATCATGAGGACTGATTAATAGTATATGAACTCAGAATTTATTCATAAGGATTAATAATTGACTCTAATTAATAAAAATAATACTCAGCTCTTATGCTAGATTAAAAATTCAAGGAAACATAATTGAATTTAATAAACTATTTAAACTAATAAAACTTTAAAACTGTATAAACAAGTTCTCCGAGATGGCGACAATAAAGGAAATGCAATTAGTAGATAAATTAAACAATAATAATTATTCTATATGGAAGTTTAAAATTAATATGTTGTTAATTAAGGAAGATTTGTACGAACTCGTAACTCAGGAACCCCCTACACCAATTAACGAAGATTGGAGAAAAAAGGATGCAAAAGCTCGCGCTTTAATAAACCTGAGTATAGACGATACGCAAATAGTTCATGTAAAACATTTAGAAACAGCAAAACAGACATGGGATAGTTTAAAAAATATTCACGAGAGAGCCAATTTGTCCAGTAAATTGTATTTGTTACGAAAATTGTATAGTGCAAAACTTCCCGAAAATGGGAACATGCACAAACACATTACTAATATACTGTAAATAAAAGATAAGCTCTCCGCAATAGGAGAGAACATAACCGACTCGCATTTATCTGCACTTCTATTGTGCTCGTTACCTGCGAGTTATAATACACTAATAACAGCTCTCGAAGCCCGAAATGAAATCGAATTAACTCCCGAATTCATCAAGAGCAAACTTACTGATGAATTTAATAAACGGGTAGAAAATAGTGAGCAAGTTGAAAACTCACAAAAGGTGTTTAAAACACAAAAGAAATACACTCAAGATTATAAAGGGCAAAACAAATATTGTACCTACTGTAAACAATCAAATCACACTTATAAACAATGCTGGCATCTCAAGAACAGAAACACACAGACCACTACACCTAAAACACAATACAAATACAAAAAGTACACATCGTTGTGTTTTGAAAATACAAAAGGTGATAGTAAAAATAAAATGAATCAATCAAAAACAGATGAACAGGTACAAATAAATAAAAGTGAACATAAAGATGCAGCATTCATAATTGTAAATCCCGCTAATAAAACCTGGTTAATTGACTCAGGAGCGTCTTCGCATATAGCGAACGATAGGGATATATTTACAAAATTCAACGATACAGAAAAAACTACAGTAACAATTGCTAATGGGAATACATTAAATTCTTACGGAACCGGCGAAACACAAATAATGACAAAAACATCTGATGGATGTATAAATAGAATTACACTTAAAAATGTGTTATTTGTTCCACAATTGGAATCAAATTTAATTTCCGTAAGTAAAGTCACAGAACAAGGCTACAAAGTATTTTTCGAAAATGAAAAATGCATACTATCGTGCAATGGAAATATATACTTAGAAGCATTTAAGAAACATAACTTATATCAAGTTGAAACACTAGAAGAAAGTTCTCAAAATAAAATAAACATTGCACATGATTGCAGAAATAAAGATTGCCTCGAAATTTGGCATAAACGCCTTGGCCACAGAAATAATGAAAGTATAAAAGAATTAGTCAAAAATGACTTGGCCAGTGGGATAAAAATAAATAACTGTAATCATAAAACAAACTGTGAAACCTGTATAAAAACAAAGTCAACAAATGCGCCGTACTCTAAATCTATCGAAAATAAAACAACAAAAGTATTAGATTTAGTACATACTGATTTATGTGGGCCCTTTAAAACACCCACAATAGGAGGAGAAAAATTACTTCCTTACATTCATAGATGACAATTCTAGATTCACAGTTATTTACTTATTAAAAGGTAAAGATGAAGTTTATGAAAAAATAAAAGACTATGTACAAATGGTCAAAACCAGACAAGGGAAATATCCGACGGCGATTAGATCGGATAACGGTGGGGAATACATAGGAAATAATACAGAAGCCTTTCTAAGGGAACATGGTATAAAACATGAGTACACAGTTCCATTTTGTCCCAGCCAGAATGGCATTGCTGAGAGAAAAAACAGAAGCTTAATTGAAATGACACGAAGCCTATTATCCGAAGCAAATTTACCTCATAGGTTCTGGGGTGAAGCGATAAATACTGCTAATCATCTCCAAAATAGGCTCCCCAATAAATTGACAAATAAAACGCCATATGAGATTTGGTTCAAAAGAAAACCAAATCTCTATTATTTACGTGTATTTGGCTGTAAAGTATACACTTACATAAACAAACACAAAAGATCTAAACTAGATGACACAGCAGAAGAGGGTATCTTCATGGGCTATGATAATAATACAAAGGGATACCGCGTATTCACTAAAAATGGTGAAATAATAATTTCCAGATCTGTAAAATTTCTGGAACAAAAACTGAACAATTTAAACGAGAAAATTAATGATCACGAACAATTAATTGAAGATAAAAAATACATTGAAATAGAAATAGGTGACACACCCTGTACACCTGACGCGCCCAAACAATCAGAAACACATCAACCTCGTAGATCTGAAAGACAAAACAGAGGAGTACCACCTCAAAGATATACTTCCGACAATTTTATTGCTTTAGCAAATGATTGCGATACAACAGAACCTGAAAACTGGAAACAGCTTATCAAAATAAACAATCCACTAAAAAAGAAAAACTGGCTTAAAGCCACTGAAAACGAAATACAATCGTTAATGAAAAATAATACATAGGATCTAGTCGATCCTCCTCTTAATAAAAGAATCATAGGAAGTAGATGGATTTTCAAACGAAAAATTGATAGTTCAGGAAATACACAAAAATATAAAGCACGTTTTGTTGCCAAAGGTTTCAGTCAAAAATATGGGGAAGATTATCAAGAAACATTTTCACCAGTAGCACAACATTGTACCATCAAAACATTTCTTTTAGCTGCAGCTTATAATAATTTGAATGTGCGACATGTAGATATTGACACCGCTTTTCTTCATGGGAACTTAAATGAAGAAATATATATAAATCAACCTGAAGGCTATGTAAACGAACAATTTCCTGAAAAAGTTTGCAAGCTCAAAAAGGCGATCTATGGCCTCAAACAGGCCGCCAGAGCTTGGCATATTAAAATCGCTGAAACACTAGACAACTTGAACTTTATCCAAAGTACAGCAGACACATGTCTTTTCACTAGAAAAGAAAAAGATCATACATCGTACATAATAATATATGTTGATGATATACTCATTGCCAGCAAAGATGAAATAATAGAAGAAATCGTAAATTCTCTAAAACAAGAATACGAATTAAAGGATCTAGGCAACATTAGTAACTATTTAGGTACTCAAATTCAGAAATTACCTAACGGCTATTATCTTGATCAAAAAATTAAGATTGAAAATTTAGCGAAAAAGTTCAATCTTGAAAACTCCAAACCGTGCAAAACTCCAATGGAACCAGGATATAACAAATTAAATGATGATGATAATTTAATTCCAAATAATATTAAATATCGCCAGGCACTTGATTCATTGCTTTATATAACAACCATAACGAGACCTGACATTTCAGCAGCAGTAAACATTTTAAGTAGACGAAATGAGAATCCTCGCGAAAAAGACTGGCAAGCCATAAAAAGAATAATAAGATATCTATATCATACTAAAGAACTAAAATTAATAATTAACACTAATGAAGAACCAATATTAAAAGTATTCGCTGATGCCGATTGGGCAGGTGATACCAAAACCCGCAGATCAACATCGGGAATATTATACATGTTGGGCAACAACCCAATTCAGTGGACGACGAAAAGGCAAAGTTACATTGCATTATCTTCAGCAGAGGCTGAATATGTGTCCGCAGCACATGCTAGCCAAGAAATAATTTGATTATTGAAGTTACTTGACGATCTAGGCTTTCCACAGCAAAAACCAATCACTTTATATGAAGACAATCAAAGTACCATAAAAATAGTTGAATCAGAAAAATTCACGAAAAGATCTAAGCACATCGACGTCAAATTTAATGCCATTAAACAATATAGCGAAGAAGGCATAATTGAGTTAAGATACCTTCCAACAGAAAAAATGATAGCTGATGCACTTACCAAACCTTTACCCAAGCCTCGATTCATCGAACACAGAAATTCAATGAAAATATTAGTTAATCCCCATGAACGGATTAAGGGGGAAATTGTAGAAAACTAATCCATTCATTTCAATCACTTAATATTTTTCACTCAAAGTAAAATAAATAAAGAAAGAAAATGATGAAGCACGCAGATAAAAACCCAACGATAATTTTTCTCTCATCTCTTCAAAACAAGTGACCTAATTTATGACTCTTAAGTTTCAAGTTTATCAAGCAATAGATATTTATTACCTCGTTATAATCATCTCTTCTAATAATGTGAAGTATGTTTATAATTTGTTATTTGTGATTATGCCATTATAAACTTATTACAGAACTAAAACATTTAAAAGGACAATTATTCAACGTCAATTTGTTTCAAAGAAATGATGCAACTTTACTCGTAACTTTCCAAACTTTGCGAAAATGAGTCAGTGTATTACTATCCTTCGTTCTGTAAAGTCACAGGAAAAAATGTTTCCTGATGCTATAATTAATATAATTCTAAATGTAAACCTTTTAAAATTTTAAGTAATGTAAAATATAATTTTTAAAATCAATCCAAACGTGAACTTATTTATTCAATGTGAATTGTGCATTAATATAATTTTTTACAAGTCTTATTTCAGCGGTGGTGCAAAATAGAATTATTCAAGAAGTGTTTATAAGTTCTCAAATAGTCGAAATATATAAACCAGTGGATATTTCATAAATTGGATAGACCATAGAAAAGGTAAGCAATTCCTTTTCTTTCTGCATGTTGAAGACCAGAGTTAATTTTAATTTGAAGAATTTAATATTCTGATGCTACGCGCTTACCTCGTTGGCCTCGCCCCTTCAACAGTGATCATGAGGACTGATTAATAGTATATGAACTCAGAATTTATTCATAAGGATTAATAATTGACTCTAATTAATAAAAATAATACTCAGCTCTTATGCTAGATTAAAAATTCAAGGAAACATAATTGAATTTAATAAACTATTTAAACTAATAAAACTTTAAAACTGTATAAACAAGTTCTCCGAGATGGCGACAATAAAGGAAATGCAATTAGTAGATAAATTAAACAATAATAATTATTCTATATGGAAGTTTAAAATTAATATGTTGTTAATTAAGGAAGATTTGTACGAACTCGTAACTCAGGAACCCCCTACACCAATTAACGAAGATTGGAGAAAAAAGGATGCAAAAGCTCGCGCTTTAATAAACCTGAGTATAGACGATACGCAAATAGTTCATGTAAAACATTTAGAAACAGCAAAACAGACATGGGATAGTTTAAAAAATATTCACGAGAGAGCCAATTTGTCCAGTAAATTGTATTTGTTACGAAAATTGTATAGTGCAAAACTTCCCGAAAATGGGAACATGCACAAACACATTACTAATATACTGTAAATAAAAGATAAGCTCTCCGCAATAGGAGAGAACATAACCGACTCGCATTTATCTGCACTTCTATTGTGCTCGTTACCTGCGAGTTATAATACACTAATAACAGCTCTCGAAGCCCGAAATGAAATCGAATTAACTCCCGAATTCATCAAGAGCAAACTTACTGATGAATTTAATAAACGGGTAGAAAATAGTGAGCAAGTTGAAAACTCACAAAAGGTGTTTAAAACACAAAAGAAATACACTCAAGATTATAAAGGGCAAAACAAATATTGTACCTACTGTAAACAATCAAATCACACTTATAAACAATGCTGGCATCTCAAGAACAGAAACACACAGACCACTACACCTAAAACACAATACAAATACAAAAAGTACACATCGTTGTGTTTTGAAAATACAAAAGGTGATAGTAAAAATAAAATGAATCAATCAAAAACAGATGAACAGGTACAAATAAATAAAAGTGAACATAAAGATGCAGCATTCATAATTGTAAATCCCGCTAATAAAACCTGGTTAATTGACTCAGGAGCGTCTTCGCATATAGCGAACGATAGGGATATATTTACAAAATTCAACGATACAGAAAAAACTACAGTAACAATTGCTAATGGGAATACATTAAATTCTTACGGAACCGGCGAAACACAAATAATGACAAAAACATCTGATGGATGTATAAATAGAATTACACTTAAAAATGTGTTATTTGTTCCACAATTGGAATCAAATTTAATTTCCGTAAGTAAAGTCACAGAACAAGGCTACAAAGTATTTTTCGAAAATGAAAAATGCATACTATCGTGCAATGGAAATATATACTTAGAAGCATTTAAGAAACATAACTTATATCAAGTTGAAACACTAGAAGAAAGTTCTCAAAATAAAATAAACATTGCACATGATTGCAGAAATAAAGATTGCCTCGAAATTTGGCATAAACGCCTTGGCCACAGAAATAATGAAAGTATAAAAGAATTAGTCAAAAATGACTTGGCCAGTGGGATAAAAATAAATAACTGTAATCATAAAACAAACTGTGAAACCTGTATAAAAACAAAGTCAACAAATGCGCCGTACTCTAAATCTATCGAAAATAAAACAACAAAAGTATTAGATTTAGTACATACTGATTTATGTGGGCCCTTTAAAACACCCACAATAGGAGGAGAAAAATTACTTCCTTACATTCATAGATGACAATTCTAGATTCACAGTTATTTACTTATTAAAAGGTAAAGATGAAGTTTATGAAAAAATAAAAGACTATGTACAAATGGTCAAAACCAGACAAGGGAAATATCCGACGGCGATTAGATCGGATAACGGTGGGGAATACATAGGAAATAATACAGAAGCCTTTCTAAGGGAACATGGTATAAAACATGAGTACACAGTTCCATTTTGTCCCAGCCAGAATGGCATTGCTGAGAGAAAAAACAGAAGCTTAATTGAAATGACACGAAGCCTATTATCCGAAGCAAATTTACCTCATAGGTTCTGGGGTGAAGCGATAAATACTGCTAATCATCTCCAAAATAGGCTCCCCAATAAATTGACAAATAAAACGCCATATGAGATTTGGTTCAAAAGAAAACCAAATCTCTATTATTTACGTGTATTTGGCTGTAAAGTATACACTTACATAAACAAACACAAAAGATCTAAACTAGATGACACAGCAGAAGAGGGTATCTTCATGGGCTATGATAATAATACAAAGGGATACCGCGTATTCACTAAAAATGGTGAAATAATAATTTCCAGATCTGTAAAATTTCTGGAACAAAAACTGAACAATTTAAACGAGAAAATTAATGATCACGAACAATTAATTGAAGATAAAAAATACATTGAAATAGAAATAGGTGACACACCCTGTACACCTGACGCGCCCAAACAATCAGAAACACATCAACCTCGTAGATCTGAAAGACAAAACAGAGGAGTACCACCTCAAAGATATACTTCCGACAATTTTATTGCTTTAGCAAATGATTGCGATACAACAGAACCTGAAAACTGGAAACAGCTTATCAAAATAAACAATCCACTAAAAAAGAAAAACTGGCTTAAAGCCACTGAAAACGAAATACAATCGTTAATGAAAAATAATACATAGGATCTAGTCGATCCTCCTCTTAATAAAAGAATCATAGGAAGTAGATGGATTTTCAAACGAAAAATTGATAGTTCAGGAAATACACAAAAATATAAAGCACGTTTTGTTGCCAAAGGTTTCAGTCAAAAATATGGGGAAGATTATCAAGAAACATTTTCACCAGTAGCACAACATTGTACCATCAAAACATTTCTTTTAGCTGCAGCTTATAATAATTTGAATGTGCGACATGTAGATATTGACACCGCTTTTCTTCATGGGAACTTAAATGAAGAAATATATATAAATCAACCTGAAGGCTATGTAAACGAACAATTTCCTGAAAAAGTTTGCAAGCTCAAAAAGGCGATCTATGGCCTCAAACAGGCCGCCAGAGCTTGGCATATTAAAATCGCTGAAACACTAGACAACTTGAACTTTATCCAAAGTACAGCAGACACATGTCTTTTCACTAGAAAAGAAAAAGATCATACATCGTACATAATAATATATGTTGATGATATACTCATTGCCAGCAAAGATGAAATAATAGAAGAAATCGTAAATTCTCTAAAACAAGAATACGAATTAAAGGATCTAGGCAACATTAGTAACTATTTAGGTACTCAAATTCAGAAATTACCTAACGGCTATTATCTTGATCAAAAAATTAAGATTGAAAATTTAGCGAAAAAGTTCAATCTTGAAAACTCCAAACCGTGCAAAACTCCAATGGAACCAGGATATAACAAATTAAATGATGATGATAATTTAATTCCAAATAATATTAAATATCGCCAGGCACTTGATTCATTGCTTTATATAACAACCATAACGAGACCTGACATTTCAGCAGCAGTAAACATTTTAAGTAGACGAAATGAGAATCCTCGCGAAAAAGACTGGCAAGCCATAAAAAGAATAATAAGATATCTATATCATACTAAAGAACTAAAATTAATAATTAACACTAATGAAGAACCAATATTAAAAGTATTCGCTGATGCCGATTGGGCAGGTGATACCAAAACCCGCAGATCAACATCGGGAATATTATACATGTTGGGCAACAACCCAATTCAGTGGACGACGAAAAGGCAAAGTTACATTGCATTATCTTCAGCAGAGGCTGAATATGTGTCCGCAGCACATGCTAGCCAAGAAATAATTTGATTATTGAAGTTACTTGACGATCTAGGCTTTCCACAGCAAAAACCAATCACTTTATATGAAGACAATCAAAGTACCATAAAAATAGTTGAATCAGAAAAATTCACGAAAAGATCTAAGCACATCGACGTCAAATTTAATGCCATTAAACAATATAGCGAAGAAGGCATAATTGAGTTAAGATACCTTCCAACAGAAAAAATGATAGCTGATGCACTTACCAAACCTTTACCCAAGCCTCGATTCATCGAACACAGAAATTCAATGAAAATATTAGTTAATCCCCATGAACGGATTAAGGGGGAAATTGTAGAAAACTAATCCATTCATTTCAATCACTTAATATTTTTCACTCAAAGTAAAATAAATAAAGAAAGAAAATGATGAAGCACGCAGATAAAAACCCAACGATAATTTTTCTCTCATCTCTTCAAAACAAGTGACCTAATTTATGACTCTTAAGTTTCAAGTTTATCAAGCAATAGATATTTATTACCTCGTTATAATCATCTCTTCTAATAATGTGAAGTATGTTTATAATTTGTTATTTGTGATTATGCCATTATAAACTTATTACAGAACTAAAACATTTAAAAGGACAATTATTCAACGTCAATTTGTTTCAAAGAAATGATGCAACTTTACTCGTAACTTTCCAAACTTTGCGAAAATGAGTCAGTGTATTACTATCCTTCGTTCTGTAAAGTCACAGGAAAAAATGTTTCCTGATGCTATAATTAATATAATTCTAAATGTAAACCTTTTAAAATTTTAAGTAATGTAAAATATAATTTTTAAAATCAATCCAAACGTGAACTTATTTATTCAATGTGAATTGTGCATTAATATAATTTTTTACAAGTCTTATTTCAGCGGTGGTGCAAAATAGAATTATTCAAGAAGTGTTTATAAGTTCTCAAATAGTCGAAATATATAAACCAGTGGATATTTCATAAATTGGATAGACCATAGAAAAGGTAAGCAATTCCTTTTCTTTCTGCATGTTGAAGACCAGAGTTAATTTTAATTTGAAGAATTTAATATTCTGATGCTACGCGCTTACCTCGTTGGCCTCGCCCCTTCAACAGTGATCATGAGGACTGATTAATAGTATATGAACTCAGAATTTATTCATAAGGATTAATAATTGACTCTAATTAATAAAAATAATACTCAGCTCTTATGCTAGATTAAAAATTCAAGGAAACATAATTGAATTTAATAAACTATTTAAACTAATAAAACTTTAAAACTGTATAAACAAGTTCTCCGAGATGGCGACAATAAAGGAAATGCAATTAGTAGATAAATTAAACAATAATAATTATTCTATATGGAAGTTTAAAATTAATATGTTGTTAATTAAGGAAGATTTGTACGAACTCGTAACTCAGGAACCCCCTACACCAATTAACGAAGATTGGAGAAAAAAGGATGCAAAAGCTCGCGCTTTAATAAACCTGAGTATAGACGATACGCAAATAGTTCATGTAAAACATTTAGAAACAGCAAAACAGACATGGGATAGTTTAAAAAATATTCACGAGAGAGCCAATTTGTCCAGTAAATTGTATTTGTTACGAAAATTGTATAGTGCAAAACTTCCCGAAAATGGGAACATGCACAAACACATTACTAATATACTGTAAATAAAAGATAAGCTCTCCGCAATAGGAGAGAACATAACCGACTCGCATTTATCTGCACTTCTATTGTGCTCGTTACCTGCGAGTTATAATACACTAATAACAGCTCTCGAAGCCCGAAATGAAATCGAATTAACTCCCGAATTCATCAAGAGCAAACTTACTGATGAATTTAATAAACGGGTAGAAAATAGTGAGCAAGTTGAAAACTCACAAAAGGTGTTTAAAACACAAAAGAAATACACTCAAGATTATAAAGGGCAAAACAAATATTGTACCTACTGTAAACAATCAAATCACACTTATAAACAATGCTGGCATCTCAAGAACAGAAACACACAGACCACTACACCTAAAACACAATACAAATACAAAAAGTACACATCGTTGTGTTTTGAAAATACAAAAGGTGATAGTAAAAATAAAATGAATCAATCAAAAACAGATGAACAGGTACAAATAAATAAAAGTGAACATAAAGATGCAGCATTCATAATTGTAAATCCCGCTAATAAAACCTGGTTAATTGACTCAGGAGCGTCTTCGCATATAGCGAACGATAGGGATATATTTACAAAATTCAACGATACAGAAAAAACTACAGTAACAATTGCTAATGGGAATACATTAAATTCTTACGGAACCGGCGAAACACAAATAATGACAAAAACATCTGATGGATGTATAAATAGAATTACACTTAAAAATGTGTTATTTGTTCCACAATTGGAATCAAATTTAATTTCCGTAAGTAAAGTCACAGAACAAGGCTACAAAGTATTTTTCGAAAATGAAAAATGCATACTATCGTGCAATGGAAATATATACTTAGAAGCATTTAAGAAACATAACTTATATCAAGTTGAAACACTAGAAGAAAGTTCTCAAAATAAAATAAACATTGCACATGATTGCAGAAATAAAGATTGCCTCGAAATTTGGCATAAACGCCTTGGCCACAGAAATAATGAAAGTATAAAAGAATTAGTCAAAAATGACTTGGCCAGTGGGATAAAAATAAATAACTGTAATCATAAAACAAACTGTGAAACCTGTATAAAAACAAAGTCAACAAATGCGCCGTACTCTAAATCTATCGAAAATAAAACAACAAAAGTATTAGATTTAGTACATACTGATTTATGTGGGCCCTTTAAAACACCCACAATAGGAGGAGAAAAATTACTTCCTTACATTCATAGATGACAATTCTAGATTCACAGTTATTTACTTATTAAAAGGTAAAGATGAAGTTTATGAAAAAATAAAAGACTATGTACAAATGGTCAAAACCAGACAAGGGAAATATCCGACGGCGATTAGATCGGATAACGGTGGGGAATACATAGGAAATAATACAGAAGCCTTTCTAAGGGAACATGGTATAAAACATGAGTACACAGTTCCATTTTGTCCCAGCCAGAATGGCATTGCTGAGAGAAAAAACAGAAGCTTAATTGAAATGACACGAAGCCTATTATCCGAAGCAAATTTACCTCATAGGTTCTGGGGTGAAGCGATAAATACTGCTAATCATCTCCAAAATAGGCTCCCCAATAAATTGACAAATAAAACGCCATATGAGATTTGGTTCAAAAGAAAACCAAATCTCTATTATTTACGTGTATTTGGCTGTAAAGTATACACTTACATAAACAAACACAAAAGATCTAAACTAGATGACACAGCAGAAGAGGGTATCTTCATGGGCTATGATAATAATACAAAGGGATACCGCGTATTCACTAAAAATGGTGAAATAATAATTTCCAGATCTGTAAAATTTCTGGAACAAAAACTGAACAATTTAAACGAGAAAATTAATGATCACGAACAATTAATTGAAGATAAAAAATACATTGAAATAGAAATAGGTGACACACCCTGTACACCTGACGCGCCCAAACAATCAGAAACACATCAACCTCGTAGATCTGAAAGACAAAACAGAGGAGTACCACCTCAAAGATATACTTCCGACAATTTTATTGCTTTAGCAAATGATTGCGATACAACAGAACCTGAAAACTGGAAACAGCTTATCAAAATAAACAATCCACTAAAAAAGAAAAACTGGCTTAAAGCCACTGAAAACGAAATACAATCGTTAATGAAAAATAATACATAGGATCTAGTCGATCCTCCTCTTAATAAAAGAATCATAGGAAGTAGATGGATTTTCAAACGAAAAATTGATAGTTCAGGAAATACACAAAAATATAAAGCACGTTTTGTTGCCAAAGGTTTCAGTCAAAAATATGGGGAAGATTATCAAGAAACATTTTCACCAGTAGCACAACATTGTACCATCAAAACATTTCTTTTAGCTGCAGCTTATAATAATTTGAATGTGCGACATGTAGATATTGACACCGCTTTTCTTCATGGGAACTTAAATGAAGAAATATATATAAATCAACCTGAAGGCTATGTAAACGAACAATTTCCTGAAAAAGTTTGCAAGCTCAAAAAGGCGATCTATGGCCTCAAACAGGCCGCCAGAGCTTGGCATATTAAAATCGCTGAAACACTAGACAACTTGAACTTTATCCAAAGTACAGCAGACACATGTCTTTTCACTAGAAAAGAAAAAGATCATACATCGTACATAATAATATATGTTGATGATATACTCATTGCCAGCAAAGATGAAATAATAGAAGAAATCGTAAATTCTCTAAAACAAGAATACGAATTAAAGGATCTAGGCAACATTAGTAACTATTTAGGTACTCAAATTCAGAAATTACCTAACGGCTATTATCTTGATCAAAAAATTAAGATTGAAAATTTAGCGAAAAAGTTCAATCTTGAAAACTCCAAACCGTGCAAAACTCCAATGGAACCAGGATATAACAAATTAAATGATGATGATAATTTAATTCCAAATAATATTAAATATCGCCAGGCACTTGATTCATTGCTTTATATAACAACCATAACGAGACCTGACATTTCAGCAGCAGTAAACATTTTAAGTAGACGAAATGAGAATCCTCGCGAAAAAGACTGGCAAGCCATAAAAAGAATAATAAGATATCTATATCATACTAAAGAACTAAAATTAATAATTAACACTAATGAAGAACCAATATTAAAAGTATTCGCTGATGCCGATTGGGCAGGTGATACCAAAACCCGCAGATCAACATCGGGAATATTATACATGTTGGGCAACAACCCAATTCAGTGGACGACGAAAAGGCAAAGTTACATTGCATTATCTTCAGCAGAGGCTGAATATGTGTCCGCAGCACATGCTAGCCAAGAAATAATTTGATTATTGAAGTTACTTGACGATCTAGGCTTTCCACAGCAAAAACCAATCACTTTATATGAAGACAATCAAAGTACCATAAAAATAGTTGAATCAGAAAAATTCACGAAAAGATCTAAGCACATCGACGTCAAATTTAATGCCATTAAACAATATAGCGAAGAAGGCATAATTGAGTTAAGATACCTTCCAACAGAAAAAATGATAGCTGATGCACTTACCAAACCTTTACCCAAGCCTCGATTCATCGAACACAGAAATTCAATAAAAATATTAGTTAATCCCCATGAACGGATTAAGGGGGAAATTGTAGAAAACTAATCCATTCATTTCAATCACTTAATATTTTTCACTCAAAGTAAAATAAATAAAGAAAGAAAATGATGAAGCACGCAGATAAAAACCCAACGATAATTTTTCTCTCATCTCTTCAAAACAAGTGACCTAATTTATGACTCTTAAGTTTCAAGTTTATCAAGCAATAGATATTTATTACCTCGTTATAATCATCTCTTCTAATAATGTGAAGTATGTTTATAATTTGTTATTTGTGATTATGCCATTATAAACTTATTACAGAACTAAAACATTTAAAAGGACAATTATTCAACGTCAATTTGTTTCAAAGAAATGATGCAACTTTACTCGTAACTTTCCAAACTTTGCGAAAATGAGTCAGTGTATTACTATCCTTCGTTCTGTAAAGTCACAGGAAAAAATGTTTCCTGATGCTATAATTAATATAATTCTAAATGTAAACCTTTTAAAATTTTAAGTAATGTAAAATATAATTTTTAAAATCAATCCAAACGTGAACTTTTATTCAATGTGAATTGTGCATTAATATAATTTTTTACAAGTCTTATTTCAGCGGTGGTGCAAAATAGAATTATTCAAGAAGTGTTTATAAGTTCTCAAATAGTTGAAATATATAAACCAGTGGATATTTCATAAATTGGATAGACCATAGAAAAGGTAAGCAATTCCTTTTCTTTCTGCATGTTGAAGACCAGAGTTAATTTTAATTTGAAGAATTTAATATTCTGATGTTACGCGCTTACCTCGTTGGCCTCGCCCCTTCAACAGATGTTACGGTTCTTCAGAATTTCAAATTGTGTTTCATATTTCAATACAGCGATTAAACTTAATTTTTGTTATCAAATTAAATAAAGCATTTTGTAACAAAATAAATAAAACATCTAAAACTAATCACATAAACATCCTGTAATTTTTGTATGCTTTAATTAAAATAAGCATATTTTTTTATTTAATGTCAAATATTTGTGGTGTAATGAGAATTCTTAGAATTTGTGAGCTTTTTAATGTATAGACAATCAATCTATCAAAATGTCCAAGGTCAATTTTATTGCAGACATTATTTTTTTATGAATTGGATCTTCCGCATTTCTGTAGCATTCATATAAAATTTTTTTTTCCATGATTGAAAAACGATTGCTTTCTGGAAAATATAAACGGACATTAAATGAATTTTAGTGGAACTGATGAAAGTATTTTCACGATGATGAGCTATTTTTTACATCAAATATCAAGATTTTCTTTTCCATTTTGATAATTCTAATATGTGACTGACGAGGAAAAATATGAAAATTATTTATTCATTTTCGAAAGTATGATTTTTTAACAAGATTTTCTAAGACGAAACATATGACATGAAAATTTTAATTTACTTACGGTTTATCGCTAGATGAAATCAAAGATGAAAATGCCATTTGAGAACCATTTCATACTTATTTAACAATTACAGTTCCCGTCAGTAACTTTGAAGTGGAAATTAAAGCTATTTAAAATACACTCATGCATATGAATGAATGACAGGTTACAGTAATTGGATTTGCATTAAACCTTCAGCTGAATGACTTGCTAATTGAGCATTCTCTGTAAGAGAACGAATCGTAGATCAAAGTAATTCTTTATTTTAAAATTCTCTGCTTTGAAAATTTAATTATTCATAGCTCTGAAATGAATTCGCTGAGGTAGGGTGTTTGTTTTATTTAAAATAAGTAATAATCTTGTTGTATGTTTACTGTCATTTGAGGAGCGCAATGACAGAGCATTGAAATTTCCTAGCTGTATTGATTTAACCTCAGACAAGGCCAAAATATTGATGTAGATTTTTAGGATATAAACTTTTTAACAACAAATTTAAAACGATATTAAGTATTTTCAATGTTTTTAAACGTTGTGTTGTGTATTGCCAGGATCAAAATCAGCATGAAATGATATAGACATTATGTTGCCTACCAAACGACTATTTAGAACCTTAAAAGTAATTGCCTCCAATTTATTAACCGGATTATTTCACTAGGTAGTTAAAACTTTCATGGGGAATAACTCGAGAAGTAAAGAGATAACGCTGTAATTTGGTTGTTTGTCAAAAGATAAAAGGTAATCAATGAATAACGTGTTCAGCATACTCATCAATTACTGTCAAATGCTAACGAAGAAAAGTGCTACGCAGAATGCGACGAATATAGACATCACTTGGAAACAAATTAAGAAATAGCCTCAAACGTTTTGGATGTGCTTCTTCACAAGAAGTACTGCTCAAGGATCATCTCAAGGTTTTCCTGCCTCCAACGATTTTTCATGATTTTTCATCGGTATCTTTTAGTCTCCACACAGTTTTTTATTTAACAACCCCTGGTCCTTTTGTGAGAGCATCTAAACATTTATTGATTTCTGACGTGCCACAAAGGAGATAGTTCACAGATCCTGCAAGAAACTTTTTCATCCCCAATAGTGCACTTCGTGTTATATATTCGTTATTTCGTAACAGTTGTTGATCATCATGTAGATCATGATGATCATCAAATTGTGTTATCCACTGATTAGCTTTTGTCTCCTTACAAACATATCTAAATAAGAATCACATGTTTACTTTATCTCGAGCTACTCCCCGTGGAAATTTCAACTGCTCAGTGAAACACCCTGTAGTTAACCTCATTTCCACCAGCGAATACACCATATTCTTATTGACTCAGGAATTCAAACACGAAACATTTGCAAGTACGTTATCTATGTGAATTTCATGGCCAAAGAAGGAATTCTATGCTTTAGCCGTTTTATTATTTTATAAATGATGATATATCTACTGTTCGATATCAGAAACAAACACGTAATCGATAGAATGGGAAAATTGTGGTATTATGATTATAAAAAGATTGACATAGTTGTGATTAAATATATATAAAATAGTCTAGAGATGGAATGCTGTGCCTAATAGAAAGTAAAGTAGCGTGGATAGATAAACTTGCACATGGAATATTCATAGTTGTGAATTTAAACATAATCACATAGACTCACATTTAAAATAATATAACGTAAAACGCATACACATAGTATTTATATTAAATATAAATAATAAGAGAAAATTGAAAATTGAAAATACTTACACATATCAGAGACAGCTCACGCACACACACAAACTGTGCAAAAGTATGCTACTTATGATCACGCAATACATACACGGGCAGATAAGCACACAAACACACACACACACATACAAGGTGTTTCAAAAATGACCGGTATATTTGAAAAATCAATAAAAACTAAACGGGCAGCGATAGAAATACACCGTTTGTTTCAATATGCTTGGGACAACAGTAAATTTTCAGGCAGACAAACTTTCGAAATTAGTTACAATTTTCAACAACGGATGGCGCTGCAGTCTGGAAAAATCTAAACCACGATATTTTCCACATATCCACCATGCGCAGCAATAATATGGCGTAGTCTCTGAACGAAATTACCAGAAACCTTTGTAAACCTGCAACTTATTTCTGTGGGGACACGTGAAAGACCAGGTGTACCGCCACAATCCAGAAACAATTGAACAACTGAAGCAGTACATCTCTTCTGCATGTGAAGCCATCCCGCCTGACCCGTTTACAAAGGTTTCTGGTAATTTCGTTCAGAGACTACGCCATATTATTGCTGCGCATGGTGGATATGTGGAAAATATCGTGGTTTAGATTTTTCCAGACTGCAGAGCCATCTGTTGTTGAAAATTGTAACTAATTTCGAAAGTTTGTCTGCCTGAAAATTTACTGTTGTCCCAAGCATATTACAACAAACGGTGTATTTCTATCGCTGCCCGTTTAGTTTTTATTGATTTTTCAAATATACCGGTCATTTTTGAAACACCTTGTATTTACATATGTTTGTGCGTACACACACACACACGCATACAAATTTATTCGTTAGGCATATTCCTGGCCAACCACCCTCTCTTCCTCCCCCTGTAAACTGAAAGCCTAGCCGATCAATTTCACTGAAAGTGGACTCCACTAAAAGAGACTTTACAAAAAATGCCCCTGGGATTTTTCTTGATGCACTTCAAAAATCTTAATTTTGGGCAGCTATTTTTTATACTAGCATGCTCATTGGTATAAAATTTTAAGAAACTGCAATAAGCATTATTAAGGTTTTTATTTAAAAATGAATTTCCCTATTGTGGTTTGTACAGGTTGTTTTATATAACAAAAATATCATTTATATTAATAGCTTTATTCTAAGATAGTTTTCCCTCAATGTTTCTCCAGCATTCCTGAAAAATAGCGCTTAGTCTAATTTGTGTCTCTTACATTTTTTCATCAGAACGTTTTCCATAAAGCTTGTCATAAAATGACAATTCTCAGCCTTTTTATAGTAATATGATGAGAATAAACATCAAAATAAAACAGTCATCTTAAAATGCTTTGATGTACTCCTGCGACTAAATTTGTGAAGATGCACATTTTGATTTCAAATGTTATTTTATCATTTACTAGTCTCAAAATATAATTTAAGCTAACATAATAATATATGCAAACATATATATTTGTTTTATGCTTAAAAGTTTTCATCTGTTGAATATAAAACATTGTTTTTAAAAATTTAATAAAATTTAAATTTTAGTCTTAGAAACACGAATTACAATAAACATAGAAAAGTGTACCTAAGTGTTCAAAGCTTATGTTTTCGGTAAAGAAAATATAAAATCAGGTGTTTATATAATATATATATATAGGTGTTTATATTTGGATTATTCATACACTGCAAAAAATAATTGTTGATTTTACAGTATAAAACTGGCATCCCAGCTGCCAGTATTATACCGTAAAATTAACAGTATTAAACAGTAAAAAAAAGCAGTAATACGCTGCCGTGCAAGCAGTAATACGCTACCGCGCATGCGCGGTAGCGTATACTGTTAATATATATATGTTAATACTGTTAATATATAATGTTTAATACTGTTAATTTTACGGTATAATACTGGCAGCTGGGATGCCAGTTTTATACTGTAAAATCAACAATTATTTTTTGCAGTGTAAGCTCTATATAGAAACACTATAATGCTTTTTTCCCTCTTCATTCTGTGACATTTTTATTTTAAAAAGGCTTTATTTCTTTTTCATAATCCTATTCTGCCTCTCATTTTATTATTTTTACAAACTCCTATATATTACACTGAACACAAATATCAAAACATTTCCGACATTCCTACCATAATTGCGAAAATGCATATCATTACATAAATAAATATGCATTAATCATATTACTTCATTTCACGCTTAAGTGTCTTCGTTTCTCATTTTGAAGATAAATTAGTGCAATGACAAATTAAACATTTGGATTATTTATATATATTCATTTACAAATACTCCTGAAAAAAAAAAAAAAAAAAAAAACTCCTGGAGAAATCCGTAATGGACGAAAGATGCTAAAAACGATAAATGACGGTGTGAATGAATGAAAACATTACTTTATGAATAAGGAGCGAAGCTTAATAAGCACTGATGTTTCTTTCTGGTTTATTCATAATTCAAAGACTCCATATGCAAGATGGAGGAATTCTCTTCCTTTTTTTTTTTTTTTTTTTTTTTGTCTTGGTGGTGTTTTTAATATATGGAATTTTTTAATAAATGAGATGAATGCGAGCATACGTCTTCAAATACTTATATATTAATATATAGAGTTTTGTTAATTATACATTATTAGTAATATGATGATCTATAATTTATTACAGTTTAGTCAAGTAGCAAAAAGGGTTACAGTAAAAAGAATGTTTAATGCAACACATAGCTTTATAAAAAAGTAAGTAAGTGAAATAATTCAATAATTTTTCTTTTGAAATTTACCTTCATTTGTTGGTTTTATATTGTAAATTAAATTACAAACTGGATGCACCAAACTTTTTGCGTTTAAATACGACATTAAAATAATAATAAATGTATACAGCGAACTCGCTATGAGCATTAATGCGATTATTATAGGTAACTATTATAGGTATATGCGATAACAAATTAAATATTCGTAGAATTTACATGTATTCATTTATAAAAGCTGCAGAGGAAAAAAAATATTCCTGGAAAATCATTAATGTGCGAAAGATACCAAGAAAAAAAAAGGGACAGCGTAAATGAATGACAACATTACTTTATGAAAAGGAGGCGAAACTTAATAAGCAGTGATATGTCTCTCTGGTTTATTCATAATTCAAAGAACTCAGGACTCCAAATGCAAGACGGAGGAATTTTCTCCATTCCTTGTTTGCTGGTTAAAAAAGATGATTTTTCTGAATCGTGTTCTTTAACAAATGAGATGAATGTAAACATATATATTCAAATGTATGTATGTTAACATGCATGTAAAGTTTTGTTAATCGAATAAATTTTTCGTTAATGATAATAACATATTAGTGCTTCGTCAAGCATAATATTGATTTATAGTAACTATGAGAGAAATGAATAAGCTATGAACGAAGCTACACGTGACGAAGAAGCCACATAGGTAGTCGATTCATTAAACGCCCAAGTGTAGCTAAACGTTCCGACACTAGTCACTAGAATTTGGAAATGAGTACTTAAAAATGATCCGAATGTTTAACTTGTTATAAAATTAATATATTTTACATCTTAAAACTTAATATCTGATTTGGCCGATGTTTTTAATGACCACCGACCAAAAATAAAATTCCACCGGAAATATTTTTTAAAGCGCTTTTCGTTAAGTAAAAGCCATTAAGAGACTACACCAGCCACGCAGAGAAACTTGTAAGCTAATGTTAAACCTACGAGAATATTCTTTTCAAAATTTTCTCTTGTATTGTAATATTTTTAAATTATTATTATTATTTTTTTTTTTTGCATAAGATAGCTGACGTTGACCTCTGACCAGGTTAATTTTTACTTTTTTGATTTTGATTGCAGATTTTTAAAAGTTACTTTCACTTTTGAAACCAGTTCCGAAAAAAGTAGCCTCATTAAAAAAAAAAAAAATGCAACCAAAATCGAGAAAGTACAAACTAACAACGTTATAGATCGACATCAGCTATCCTATGCAATACATTTACAAATATAGAAATTCAAGCTAGAAATTTTAAAAGAACGGTCCCATAAGTTTAACATTAGCTTGCGAGTTTGTTAGTGTAGACTCTTAGTGGTTTTCACTTAACAAAAATAGCTTTTAAAAACTTTTCGGTGGGCTTTTCCGTAGTCGGGTCATTTTTTCAACTATCGTCAGAAGTCGGGATACATGATCGGTGGTCATTAAAAGCATTGGTCAAATCAGATATTAAATTTTAGATATATTAATGCGATGACAAACTGAACATTTAGAGCATTTTTACTTAAAATTCTCCAGAAAAAAAATGGAGAGATCATTAATGGTCGAAAGGTGTTAAAAACGATAAATGACGGTGATAATGAATAAGAACATTACTTTATGGAAGGGGAGAGAAACTTAATAAGCACTGATATTTCTTCCTCGTTTGTTCATAATTCAAAGAACGAAGGAATTTTTTCAGTCCTTGTTTACTGGTTGAAAGAGATGTTTTTTTCTTTTTTAATGAAGTTCTTTGATAAATGAGATAGATATTAACATATATTTTAAAATATATATATTTAAAATGCAAAGATTTGTTAATTACGTAAGTTGTTCATTAATGATAATCAATAAAATATTAGTACTCCATCGATAAAGCAAAATGTTTACAGTAAAGAGAATAGTTAATGCTGCGCATATCTTAACATAGAAGATTTGTAATATTTGAAGTAATTTTCATTAAATAGGTCGTTATTTGTTCAACTTGAATTGTATATTAAATTATAAACTCTGTGTGCCAAAAATATCGTAATTGAGATTGATATTAGTAAAGTGATAGAGATATGCAACGAATTGGACATGGATAGCTAGATTTCAATAATTACTGAAAAGTGGGTATCGGAAATACATTGTTTTAAAGATTTAAAAAAAACATACGTTAATTAAATTAAATGATATTAAATGGAAAAGGGCATTTTCTTTGTTTTTAAACAAAATAGTTGATTATTAAATTTATTTTCAAAACTTGTTTTTTAAATCTTTTGAAAAACGCAAGTAATAAATCTTTTATAAATGAAATACTTGCAATGACGGTGTATTTTAAAGTACGTGATTTATTTTTCTTGGTTTAAATTATAACACAGTCTGATTGCAAATGTACAACGTATTTATTTTTTTAAACTGTTAGAAATAGCTAAACGGTAATCCGGAGATGCAGTCTTTTGACACTCAGTGATTGACCTTTAATATACAGTTTCTTCACTTTCGAAATACATGTTACACAAACAACAAATTGACATATAGATCGCGGACCACTCTCTCTAAGTTCTCATTCAAGACCTATTATATTGCACAATATGGCGTCATTGAGGATGAACAATACTGGCGTGCATTTTATTTACTATATTATTTTCCCTATCTACGTACACCTTTTATGAGTCATTATTCTATTAACATACAAAGCGATGTCACAAAATATTTATTAAAAAAGTAATTCAATTGAAAAAATTGCTATAATGAAAATGAGGTATGGTATAATGGAACACTAAATGCAAATAATTAAATAAAACATTATTAATTTTTCATATAAATAATCTGTTCACAGACCCTGACAAATCATGCAACAGTTCTTTTTTATATCACTTAATCTCTACCACCTAACTTGATATGTAAAGTTGGTTTAATATATTTTGTCTATGTTATACTATTTATTTTTAATTACGTGCTTTGTAAAGCTAAACTCAGGCACGTTTTCAAACTATAATCATGTATGTTTGAAAAAAAAAATATTTGAAATAATTTCTGTCACAAAAAATTGAGTCTGGTCCATAGACGGAAAATTAATAACCTCGGAAAAAATGGATTATAAAGACGGAAAATTAATAAAATGTTATATATTTCATTTTAAAATACTGATATCTTACGTTCTTATCGTTTGCATATTAGTTATTCACTATTCATTGATGGATAAAAAAAATAATAGAAAATCCTCCCGCGAAAGAAATATGTGAACTCTATAGATCTGACTTTCCTAAATCTAAATATGGCATACAAATTGCTCTAACAAGTACCAGTTTTCCCCAAAACAGTTTTCTAAGAATAAAAAATAATAAAGGATTGTTATATTAATTCAGAATGCTAGATAATATTGAAAATATGAAAAACGTAATTACACTATCTTAGATAAAAAGTCAATAAAATATGTCCTGAAAATATATTTTGGTGATATATTATTTGGCCCTTTTTTGTGTCCAGCAGTATGCACGAACATATTTTAATTCCTTTTGACACCATATCTTCGCTAGTGTTTATATAAATTTATTTATAGGTTATTTACTTGTTATTCTATTCATCTTATTAATTACGCAATTTCCACTGATGATACAGTAAGACAAAAGTACATCAATTTTAAAAGTAAGCACTCCTACCTAAAAACAGGTACGCAGTACAGTAATTTCATTGCCATATTTTGATTTAGTGAGGCAAAATCTCTATGGATCAACCATTATTTTTAGAAGGGAAATTTTGCTGTAGAACAGTGATTATCTGCTTCTGTTAAATTCATTTTCTTTCTGGAATTTTTTTAAAGTAAATATTGGCTAGTTCAAAAAAGTGCTTTATTCGATATTCGAAATTTGGAACAATGTAGAATATATAGAAATTTATTTAAATTTTTGGTTCAATTTTACTTTTATATTAATTGCAAGTAACATACTTCAAGTAAAACGCACACTCAGAAAAAGGAATTGATTAAAATTACAAAACATTTTTGTTGAGTACATTTTGGTTGTTTTAGCAAAATTAGAGTAAAATTGAACCATTTTACTTCAATTAACTTACATTTTTGCTGACGATACAAAAATTTTTTTGGAATTGCAAAAAAAAAAAAAAAAAGTGTTTTTTTTTTTTTTAAATTTTTTGTTGATTCAAACAAAATTTCCATTGACCTATATTTAAACAAAATTTTTGTTTAAATATGGGTCAATAAAAATTTTGTTTGAATCAACAAAAAAAATTTTTTTTTGCAAGTCCAAAAAAAAAAAAAAAAATGTATCGTCAGCAAAATGTTTTGTTAATTGAAGTAAAATGGTTCAATTTTACTCCAATTTTGCTAAAACAACAAAATGTGCTCAAAAAATATGTTTTGTAGTTTTAATCAGTTTCTTTTTCTGAGTGCAAGTAAAATAAAATGCAAGAAATTGTATCTTGGAAAATTGATTTATTTTGATATATTTAGTTAAAGTATATAATCAGTTGATAAGTATAATGTGACATCCTCGCTAAATTTATTCAGAGTAATAATCCAGTGTATGGTAAATAAATACGTGAACAAAATCATTCATTTCAAATAGTAATGAAAACAATGCAACACAAACTGATCATAAGATTTAAAATTAATGATGAAAGATGAAACAGAATACGCGTTTCATTTATTGGTTAATGTAGGAAGGGAGCTTTCTAGTTTACTCTCAAATCTCTGAAATTTTAATATTTTCATTTTGTTGAATACCACAAAGATGATAAATGATCTATTTTGGAAAAATGAAGATTTTGAAAAAAAAAATTATTATGACGAAATTTTTTGTCATAAAAATCATAATAAAACTTATTTCGTATAAAAACTGATTAAAATATAAATTATAGAAAATAAAATATCAATAAAAATATAAACACAAAAAGAAGTTTGTATTAAAACTTGATTTATTGTGATAAATTGTAGTTAAAATATGTATTCGGCTGGGAAGTGTAATGTATAACCCTCGGAAAATTTATAGAATCCAGCATATGGTGAATAAATACGTGCACAAAATCATTCATTTCAAATTCTAATGAAAACAACGCAACACAAACGGAGCATAAGTTTTAGAATTAATGATTTAAGATGAAACAGAATGCGCATTCCATTTGTTAGTTAATAAAGGAATGGAGTTTTCTAGTTTTCTCACAAATCCCTGAAATTTTATTATTTTTCTCTTGTTAAATACCACAAAAAAATGATATTTTAAGTCAATTTATAGAAAAATGAAGATGATGAGTTTATTTTTTGTACTATGAACGAAGCATATTGTTACAAAAATCATAATAAAGCTTATTTCGTATAAAAAATTTTAAATATAAATTTTATCTTGGAAATTTGATTTATTTTGATAAATTTAGTTTAAATATATGATCACTTGGTAAGTCTAATGTGAAATCTTCGCAAAATTTATTCAGAGTATGAATCCAGTATATGATGAATAAATACTTGAAAAATCATTCATTTCGAATACTAATGAAAACAACGCAACACGAAATGATCATAAATTTTAAGATTAATGATGTAAGGTGAAACAGAATTCGCATTCCAATTATTAGTTAATAAAGAAATGGAGTTTTCTAGTTTACTTTCCAATTCCTGATATTTTATTATTTTCCTTTTGTTGAGTAACACGAAGATAAATGATCTATTTTGTAAATTTATAGAAAAATAAAAATGATGATTTTTTTTTCTTTTTTACTATGACAAAACATTTTGTTATAAAAATTATAATAAATCTTATTTCTTATAAAAAATAACTAAAATAAAAATTATATAAAACAAAATATCAATACAAAATAAGAATAAAAGTAAAAAGGGTTTTTTAAATACACACTTTTACAAACATTCAATGTTATCTTTCAGATACTGCCTGATTTCATGACTGTAATTCATGATTCTTCCAAACAAATTCCATTACAATATATTAATTTAACATGGGCCCCGAATCCGATTATGGCAAATTCATCACTATTTTCTAAGCTTGGTAGAAAGTGCGAGCTAGCGAATTTTTCAGTATATATTATTATTATTATTATTATTATTATTATTATTATTATTATTTAAAGATATGGGAAAGAGAAAAAAAGCACTATTTAAACTACGTATTCGAGATTTGCAAATTGTTTTCTTAAAGTTATATTCATTATTTAATTAATATAAAACTATTATTGATAAAAGTAATTTTTTTAAACATGACTTTCTTTATTTTAATTTTTATTTAATTTTCTATTTTTTAATGTTTACAATATTGTATTGCTAAATTTCACATCCAGTGGGACCTTTTTGGCGCGCGTGGTTTGGCGGATAATTTATATCCATTGTTGTTTTAACTCGTATACAGCAATTGCAACCACAAACAATATTTAGCGATTTATCACCTGTGGAGGACTAATGGAAAAATGCCTTAATTAAGTTATTAATTTGCAATTAAGTTTTAAAAATATTAAAATGTTGTATTGTCATCGGAAACACACATATGTATATAATTTTTGGATTTCTAACCTACCAGGAAGTGAGTTAGAAACAGATTACAAAAATTAAGTTGTTGTAATAAACATAGTATGCATCGCTTATATTAATAATACTACATATTATCTATACACAAATAAAATTAAAATTCTCATTAATTAATTTATCGATATTTGTACAACACATAAATTATTCCCTAAAAATATAAATAAAAAGACAGATTGCGACATTTCATATCCATTTCAAGATTTTATCTCAACATTTTATTGCGCATGAAATACGAAGCAAGTGATGCATATAAAACATTAACAAATGTTAATAAACACAGAATGAGTCAAGAGAATGCCAATGGAATTAAATATTCTGCGATTAGATTTCAGAAAATAATATCTTTTGATGTAATCTTTTTAATCCTTATTTTTATTTATTTAGTTTTATTCATTTATTTTTATTTCCTTTATATTAAACAATATCATTCGAGAACGTGATTATGTTTTACCTTTTCATTTTTGCTGGACATGTCTTTAATGGAAACTTCTATTGGATTATTCAAACCATCTATTTTCTAAATCATTGTTATGTCCATATAATAATGAGTTATTTTCGAGCATCAAAGCTCCTGTACCACAAAACAGAGTTAGTAAGCGAGTAAGAAAGTGAATTTTATGAGCCTAAATTATGATGAATAATAAATAAAAGATTTAACCCTACAATGTACGAATTGTTCTTCAGGAAGTATATTTTTTTATACTCACACGAGTAAAAAACTTGCTGTAGGTAACTGTTACAGCATACTAAAATTTCATTATCGTTAGCGTTCTACAAATCCCACATTTAATCTATATTCGTTTCATATATTCGTATTTTTTTTGTGCCGGACTGTATAAATAACTATAAATGCGATTTACACCCTCTTCTAGGAAAACATTCTGTAGGTTACTGTAACAATATACTAAAATTAGAGTACTGTGAACGTTCTACAATCCTACGATTAACATACACTAGTGTGCACAACTTAAGCAACAAATACAAAATGCTAATTTCTGAACACGTGAGTACTCAAAATGAAATTCTATAAACAGCAAGTGTAGAAAATAGGTACTACCCTAACAGCACAGACAGTCGATGTGAAGTCTTGTTGACATCACAAATGGTCGCAATTGTAACAGTCACTACAATGAACAGAAATGTGATATATTTAATTCGTCTCATTTTTACTCTCATTTGGTCACTCCACTGAACAGTCACCATGACTGCTGCTTTTTGATGAGTCACCAGGTGACTTACAATGAAGTCATCTTGTGACTCTCATGTGACTTTCATTTTGACACTCCATTGTAAAATCATCATGATAGCTGTTCTGTGACGAGTTCCCAAGTGACAGAAAATAAAATCATCTGGTGACTTTTCACAAAGGAGTCCAGTGATTAACTTCACAATAGAGTGTCGATCACCGGAAAGTCACCATGCGACTTTATTGTGACATTATTTATCGACTCATCACAATGCAATGCTCACAATGACTTCAAAGTTCAGTCTTCATCTGACAGTGACTTGAGAATCCCAAGGTGACTTCATTGTAATGTCACTTGGTGACCCATCACAAAGCAACAGTCACAGTGACTTTTCAGTTTTAAAAAGTCATTTGAGAGTAATATTGAGACAGACAGACAGCGCCCACCCTAAGGACCAGCTTTTGGCTAATGGCGAGGACGAACCCCTTCATATTTTGATTCACCGTAGCAATTGTGACACTTCTAACCATATGTGACGTCAAGGAGACTTCACATCGACGGGCCGTGCTGTTAGGGTAGTACCTCTTTTCTACACTTGCTCTTTATAGAATTTCCTTTTCAGTACTCACGTGTTCAGAAATTAGCATTTTGTGTTTGTTGCTTAAGTTTTGCACACCAGTGTATATTCGTTTAATCATTCGTTTTATTTGTTTAATCAGTCGTTTTATAAAATCGTTTCATTAGTATTTTATATATATAGCGTAAATTTAGTGTTACAGACCAGACATTTTAAAGTGAATATGTTCGTTATTTTAATATCAGGCTTCTGCAATTACATAAGGCTAATTTTTCTATGTAAATATAGTGGTTATTGTTACTAAATGTATTTAATAAGTGAAATTTTAACTGATTCATCTATTCATCACTGCACAGTGAAGGGTTAAAACAGCCAATTGTCACTTTAAACCAAGCCCAGTTGCTTCTGTTACTTCTTTTCATGCCAAACTTAAAAAAATTATCGTTACTATAGATAAGACATATTCAACAAACAGTCTTAGATTATCTGACGCCCCGGGGCAAGCATCATTCTGGTGAGCCTCCTTTTGTCTAGTTAATGAATTATGCTGAAATAACTAGCACCAAAAAACATATCTGTTTTATTTATAGATAAATTTCGTACTAGGTACTATTCACATCTGTATACAGAGTATCAGAGAAAAAATTGTCACAACTTTAACAGATGACAGAATACACCATTTTTTCTTCTATAGGAATATAAGGTCTCATATGAGCCATTGAAGTGTAAACACAGGAGTCTTTCTGTCACTTTTGGCTAGTTGTCATAATGTAAAAATTTCTATTACATTACAAAATTTAATATTTGTATTGCCTCAATATGCATTTGGGGTGTTCCACAATAAGGAAAAGCATGTACAGGCATGCATTTATACTAATAGCAACACATTTCAACACCTGTTATGTTATTACTGCATTGCTCATGCACGTACTTTTGCATACAGTTTTAAAACATGAGTATTCTGATATTGTAGTTCGTTCCTTTTTGGGGAGCAAAAGTGAGGAACATGGGGTATGGAAAGAAGATGGAAGGGGGGGTGGAGTGCGCTCTCTCTTCTTAAATCTTTAAAATGTAAGAATTGTGATCATGTTGGACAATTTTAACCATTTGACACCATCTTAATAAAATTCCTGATTAATCCCATGGGGAACCCCTTCAAATGAGGGAACCGGGGCATCTGCCTGCATGACTCTGCATTAGTCAGGCCATATCAGAAAATGTATCTTTATGGACATGGCAATGTTTATATATTTATATATTATTAAATAATTTATTTTTCTTGGAAATGTTATAGTTCGATAATGTATATGATATTAAACAAAAAATAGTTTGTAGTTTTTAGTTAATGTAACATAAAATGTTTTACTCAAGAGAAATATAAAATTCGTGTCCTTAAAAATAATGGAAAATGAAAGAACTTTACTAAAGCCATTTTTTATTACTCTAAGGGGTAGATAAAAAAGAAAAAAATCTTATAAATCCATTTTAATGCAAGTATATTACATGCGAAAATTTAACTGTAATATGTATATAAAAAATTCCTATACATGCGTGCTTAATTTTTATTAGACTTATTATCTAATTGCATACACACTTAAACTTACTTTTAGAATATTTATCCTTTTATCAATACATTAAAATATAATTTTAATTCTTAACTAACTCAAAATGTCCCGAGCACACATAAATATCTAATTGAAAAGAGCTTAGAAAACAGTATTATTCTTGTCATTTTATTAAACAAAAATACTGGATCATCAAATACTGCATTAAAATAGAAAAAAAACTATAACAATGGCATTTTCCAAAAGATTCAAAAAGAGAAAAAAATTGTATCTCGCAAGGGAAATATGAATATCGAATTCGATAAAGAAATAGGGTTATTTGAAAAATGACATCTATAGAAATATTTTTTCCGACATTCTTATTATTTCTGCTCATAAAGTAAAAGAAATATTTTGCCCTCTGGAGTGGGATTTAAAACTACAAAAGATGAAAGAAATAACTAGTTTAGTGTCTGTTTTTCAATAAAATCAATTCTATTTTATGTTTCTTCTATATATGCTATTATGGCTACAATAAAATTATTTGAAAAGGATACATCGGGGGGTGTTTTTAGCAGTCTGGAAGTGTTGGTGAATAAAGTAATTCAAAAGTGCCCTCAAGGGATGTTTACTTGAGGTGTAAAGAAAGCCAAGAAAATTCATTTTCAGTAGATATTTATTTCTATGGCTGATAAAGGGAAGTCGCAGAAGAGAAATGCAATATTTCATTCTTCTTAACAATTGGAGAGTTTCGAATTCAATTTTGTTTCTATTCCATCTAAATCGGAAAGTTCACTTATCCTTATATATTTGAAAACAAAATATCTTCCTTGTTAAGGATAATTATGTTTCCCTGTTTTTCAAATCTTGTCTTGTAAAATGCTAAAAAAGGATGCAAAACGTAGAATAAACAAATGAATGATTCGTCTGAATCACTCAAAATGTAACCATTTATTTTTTATTTAAGCTTAGTAAATGAGATAACTCCTAAATGATATATAGAGTTTTAATATTTAGATTTAAAAATATCATTTATTTTTAAAAGTAAGCTTCTGCCAAAAGAATGAAGGGTTAATAAAGGGAGAAAGGTATCGCATTTTTAACTACATTATTGGATAAATTTTCGTAGTAAATTTATAGCTCCATTAGTTAGTTCGTTTTTAATGGTGTTATCGTGTATACTTTGTGTAAAGAAAACTGGGATTAGCAAAATTGAATATTGTTAGAATTTTAATCGTTTAGGTTTAAAATTTACTGAAATTTACTTACAATGAACCAATTTTTCTGAAAAATATATGACACTTGTAAGAAATTTTACGTTTCATCTATTACATTGTTAAAAATTTGCAGCAAATTGCGCAATCATTCAACCGTTTTTATAGAAAACGATTACCTAAATATTACATTCATCTATTCATCTATTACATTGTTAAAAATTTCCAGCAAATTATCCAATCATTCAACCGTTTTTATAGAAAGCGATTACCTAACCGTAATTTATATGTAGTATAACCAATGACAATGCTTCAAGTTATGGACAAGTAACCGTTATCTGTAAAAACGGTTGAACGACTGGACAGTTTGCTGCAGAATGTTATCTGTGTATGCCATTATTGCTACAACAAAATTACATGAAGAGGATATTTCGGGGAAAGGGTGGTGGTAGTATTCTGGAAGTGTTGGTGAATAAAGTAATTCTAAAACGCCCTCTAGGGTTGTTTAATTGAGGTGTAAAGAAAGCCAAGAAATTCATTTTCAGTAGATATTTATTTCTATGGCTGATAAAAGGAAGTCACAGAAGCTAAATAAAATATCTTATTCTTCTTAACAATTGAACCGCTTCGAACTGAATTTTGTTTCTATTCCATCTAAATCGGAAAGTTCCCTTATCCTTATACATTTGAAAAGAAATATTTTCCTTGTTAAGGATAATAATTTTTCCCTGATTTTGAAATCTTTTATTGTAAAATGCTAAAAAAGAACACAAAACGTACAATAAAAAATGAATGGTTAGCCTCAAGCACACAAAACGAATAAATTTATTTGTGATTTAAGCCTAGTAAATGAGACAACTCCGAAATGATATACTGTTCTAATATTTAGATTAAAAAATATCATTTGTTTTAAAAAATAAGAATCTCGCAAAAGAAAGAAGAATTAACAAAGAGAGAAACGTATTGCATTTTTGAATACATTATTGGATGAATTTTTGTGGTAACTTCATACCTCCCTCCATCCATTTGGTTAGTATTTAATAACGTTATCATGAGTACCTTAAATAAAGAAAACTGGGATTGGCAAAGTTGAATATCGTTAAAGTTTTCAATCATTCAGGTTTGAAAGTTACTGAAATTTACTTGCAAGGACCAATCATTCTATATTGATTTCATCTATGTATACCATTACTGCTACAACAAAATAATTTGAAAAGGATACATCAGGGGGTGTTTTTAGCATTCTGGAAAGGTTGGTGAATAAATTATTTCAAAAATTCCCTCAACAGATATTTACTTGATGAGTGAAGAAAACTGAGATTGACAAAGTTGAATATTGTAAATCGTTTAGATTTTAAATTTACTGATATTTAATTGCAATTGACCAATTTTTCTAAACAATATATGGCAGTTATGAGAAATTTTATGTTTCATCTTTTTAAGCAATTATTGCTACAACAGATTATTTGAAAAGGATACTTAGGGATGTGTATTTAGTATTCTGGAAATGTTGGCGAATGAAGTAATTCAAAAGTACACTCAAGGGATGTTTACTTGAGGTGTAAAGAAAACCAAGAAATTATTTTCTAGTAGATATTCATTTCTATGAATGCAGAAGAGAAATAATTTTTTTTTTCTTCTTAACAATTGGAGAGTTTCGAATTCAATTTTGTTTCTATTCTTTTCAAATCGGAATATACGTTTAACCATCTATATTTGAAAACAAAATACTATTCGTCTTAAAAAGCATTGCATTTATATGTTTTTCAAATAAAAATTCTATAAAGGATGCTATAGAAATAAGCAAATCCATGAATTATTAGTCTAAATGACACAAAAATATCCGTTTATTTGTTACTGAAGCGCAGTAAATGAGACACTTGTGAAATATTATACATTTCTATTACTTGATAAATTATCATTTATTTTAAATAGTAAGATGTTGACAAAAGAAGTAAGAGATTTATCACCGAAAGAAATGCATCCGAGTTCAGAGTACATAATTGCATGTAATTCACTTGTAATTTCATATTTCCCTTCGATTTGAGCTAATTATTTTAAATATTGTTATTGTGAGTAACTTTAGTTTAAGGGTGCAGCGGGTAATCGGGTAAGTTTGACTCGAATTTTATGTATTCTTCCTTATTTTCTTAGTATTCTCAAAGAATATTATTACATATATATATTTTTTTTGAGTACAGCAAGAATTAAAAAAATAATAATAGCAATAATAATACATAAATAAATATTAAATTGTGTTCAGGATTAAGAAAAATATTTATATAAAAGACTTAAAAATTTTACAAATAAAAAAGGTTTTTGTCACAGCGTGAGTAAAGTACGAGTATTATATTTAAAAAAAATTCCCTCGAAAAAGAAAATCCGGAAGGCAATTCAAGCAATATATTACTGAAGAATATTCTGCAAAGTTTCATAGCATCCTTTATGAAAATTTAGATACATCAATTTAAATATAACATAAATACTTGAAAACAAATTACGAGATAAATGGTCGTTAATCCTGAAAGAGAATTATGGATATCACATATAGTACAATTTAAAAAATGTTAGATATTTAGATCTACCTATTTCATTTACATTCTGTCTGCGTAAATTTATTCTAAAAACTCCAGCGAATCTTTTAATACGAAAAAGTAAACACTGGAATCAATCGAGTTTCTTTTTATGACGTATTCTTTAGGAGATTAGAAGAAATTTCTCTAACATGGAAATTTCTATTCAAATTTTTTCATTATTTGTTTCACAAAAAATTTGCGATTTTAGAGTGTTTTGAATGTTTTATCTTCAAAGTTCAACGGTCACGTGATCAGATACCTCGTTCATTAGATATTTAACTTTTCTCAAAAAATAATGTCAGGGGTATGAGGTATCCACGAGAGTGAGAAAATGATAGGCTCACATTGCATGGGCAAATTATTTTAAGTAAAACAATTTCACATAATATTATGAAGTCTTCTGAAATTAGAATAAACAAAATGCACATAAAAATGTGGAAAAAAATTGGATTAACACATTTCAACCCAGTGGTTGTATTACTAGATTAGATTATAAAAATGTGTTCTGCCTCATGTTCTGAACTAGGAATTTTATTTGAGAAAAGAACTTAAATAAATGCATACAAAAATAAGTTACATATTATTAAATAAAATTTCTAGAATGTTAAGGATTATGTTTATATGAGATTTATAAATTTCCTTCCCACGGTGAAATAATCATGGAAGTGAGATTATATTTCAATAAAGTCCATTATGTTGCTCTGTCAGTAACGTGACTTTCCGGGACAAGATAACCGATCCAAATGCTCAATGTTACACTAAAGTAATAAAATATCACTTACTGGTAATGCGTAAAAAGGTTAAAGAGTAGTAAGGACTAAAAAAAATCAGATTCCGTTTTGAAGACATATTTTTAAAATAAGAAGTAGAGAAAAGAATTGGCGTGCGCGGAATGCTTTGGTGAAAACAAGCAGTACTTACACACACATGGGAGTGCCGAATTTTTTTTCTAAAATTATATTATGCTAAGTTAGTAGATTTAGACTAACTAAGGCACATCCCCAACTGTTGGTTCTGGATTTTGACGTGAGTGGTGTCGTTCGAACGGGACGATGGTCATGTCACGAGGATCACGAAATGAGTACGAGCTATATTCCCAAATCAAATAATTTGTGAGATATTGAAAATTTTCCTTTTCGAAAGAAGAGAAATAAAGAAAGGGAAACGGCACAAAATTCCTTCAAACGCTATCAAAGGCATGCATTTTCTCTTATAATTAACTATGATAGTCTGTTTTCGACGTACAAGTGGTGAAAATACAAGTGTTTTCAACCTCAGGCGGAAAAGATGAAGGGCATTATTGCTCGACTTACTGTCGAACAATAATGTCTTCAATATATGTAATGAACAATAATGCGCAGCTTTTTTTTTAGTAAGAGTGAAGCAAATATCTTTAACCGATCGGAAAACTGGAACCGTGTTTCTCATTAAAGCCTTTTGGAAAACAAACTGACGCTTTACATCGAATGTTGATGAAGAAAACAGGTTGTAGGCCAGAGGAGATGAATTTTTAATATGCGTTCTATAGTAATAGTGTTAATGTCACAGCAAACAGTTCGATGAGTTTTTGAATTTTCTCCTATTTTCTTTGCCAAGTATTTGTAGTCTTGGAAAAAGAAAACGTCCAGTGGCTGAAAGTATTTTGTCGATCTAGCTGGGAGAAAGGATGGTTATATAGCAGAACATAGTTTTACGAGGCATACATTTTTATCTGTTTGGCCACTTCAATTGTCCAGTGCCAGGATAGCATTCACATTACCACACTATCATGAAACCCTATTGTGAAAATCACTATCATGATTATATTATAAGACAAAATTACTGCCTTCGATAGTTTTCCAAGAAATTTCATGCTGTGTTTCCCTTCTTTATTTCTCTTCTTTCGAAACAGAAAAGGATCCATATCTCTCAAATTGTTGGATTCGGAAGTAAAGTCCCTATACATTTTCTGATACTCGTGATAAGAGCTTTCAAACGATACCACTCTCGTCAAAATCAAGGACTGACAATTGGGAATGTTCCCTGGTAAGTGTCAAACCGCGCTAACCTTCACGAACAGAAATAGCGAATCATATAGAATGATATGCCAAAGTACAGTTTTCGGGCTTTGAAAGAATTACGAAAATGAGATTTTTGAATTTTGGGTGCAAATTGCAGTTGTCGCACGACTCTATCATGTTTAGATAGTAACACCTAAAGTGTTCTTCCATTTTACAAAAGAAAATTATAAAAAATAACGCGTCGGAGAATCAGAATTGCTTTGGTACCAAAATTTTAATGTTAGTGAAGAATTACCCAATTACTTACTAAGTTTTTTGTTCCGCACGTTCTTCCGTGCAAAGGCATGGTCAGAGCGACTTCGCCATTGGCCCTGACAGACACGGCGTAACACTCGTACGGATGACCAAGAGCATATAATCTTCCTCGGAAAGGAGTGATGACTTTCACTATAGCCGTCATAGATGTTGCTTCACAATGCATTTGAACTGAAATAAATGTAAAAAAAAATACATGTTAATTTGTTAATTTATTGTTATACGATCAACAGCATTATCATAACCATAAATTATTATGTAGGATTTTATTTAAGAATGATTGCTTCAGCAAAATATATCAAAGAAAATAAGTGTATTTTCAGTAAGATATACATGTTATTGTATTTTAATGTAGTTTCGTGCATTATCCCATAGAAAGATGTTTATTTGAGAAGCTTTTGTTTATTAAATTCTTAAGATCATATTTTATATTTAAACAAATAAGAATCCATGTTAACAAATCAGTAATTTTTTAAAACTTTTTTTGTTAAATAGTAAATTACAAAATAAATAATTTTATTTTAAAGATTATCAAAACAAGATGCATTACGCATCACATCAAATTCAAAAACGCACGAAAATAAAAAGAATTTGTTAGTGGAACGTACATACACATTGACATATACGGACAGACCCCGCTGTAACAAATCTTCAACAGTGTGAATGGTTGGTTCCTGATGTACAGATGTGTGTTATATCCAATTTATGGGATACGTATAGGAAACTGAAAAGGATAAATATTTTGTTCGTTACATCTGATAATTCATTATATCGATAAACTGGGTTTCCGTTCAACCGTATTTTAATATATGCCGACAAAAGAACGAACGTTGAGAACTTAATATGAAAAAAGTTAATATCAAAAGTTTTCAATTAAAACACAAAATTAAATTAGTTTATAATGTTTTAAAAGTCTGTTGGCTAATCCTTCAAAAGACTTCAAATAACACATTTGGAAATTAAATTTTTTATAGAAATATAATCATTTACTATATCTTTTCAAATGAACGAAAAATAATTGCATTATAACTATCAGAAGAATTGAACACAAAACTCAAACTAGGCAAATATTTACCTCGAAAATATCCTTTAATTAAAATAACGAAAGCTTTGTGGCTAAAACAACTCATTAAATATAAGACAAAATTAATTATTTAAACCATTTTTTATCGAACGAACATTATTCCTATTTTAAAAATAAATCATTGTAAAAAATAATTCAAATATTTTATTGACATTATAAAAAACGATACGTTGAATACATTAATATTTTAATCTAATTTTTTTTAATGTGAAATCGCTTAAATATAACAAAACACAAGTTTTTGCTTCGTACGAAACGTTGATGAGGCTTAAAGGAATTATCGACGAATGTATGGGAAATCTATTTTCTATTTTTTTTTCACTTTTTAAATATTCAGAAGTTATTTTCGAAAAAAAAAATATTTTCTTTTTTTACTGAAACAAATGGTTAATAACGTAAATGTCAATGGTCCAAAGCAAATATGTAATCTCGTTTTTTTTCATTCCAAATGCCAATATCAACAAAAAGAACATTAATACTTTGTACTTAAAAAATAATTAAATTATATTAGAAATATTTTAAACTTTTAATATGAGTTTTTTAAGTGTCTTACATAACTAAAAAAAAAAGGGGGTTAGAAAATACATTTAGAAAATGAAAAAAAGTTACCTTTTTAATAAAATACTGATTATTATCTATCAAATAAAAATACTGAGATGAGGATATATTTAAAAAAATTATTTAATAGATCATCATTGATATTACTAATAGTGCTATATTTTTCAGTTTGATACAAATGTACATAATTCATGGCGTAGTGAACATGCGTAAAATGCCAATAATTATTTTTTTTAATGATAAAAGTTTATTCCTTTTATAAATTTAGGAGTCACGATACTATTAAAAATTTTGTATGTAGAGCAATTCAGAACAGGAACACTGACTGCCATATTTGATTGATTGAAGTTAATTTGTGCATGAATATGTGAGGAAAATTTCTGGATAAACTTTCTTGTATTTGTCTTATATTTAAAGATCTTCTGAAAATTTTCATTGCTTGAAAACGCAATTAACAAAATCCTTTTCATTATTACACAGTTAAAAAAAGATGTTTCTTAATCTAGGATTTTCATGTCCAAGAAACATGTTTTACAGACAAGTATGATAAATTAACAGCATTAAATTTAACATTAAAATTAACATTATTTTGTTACTCTTGCATGTATAAATTCAATTACGCAGCTGAAAACGTTTAATTGAGAATTAATATCATATTAAAAATTGATTTTCAGGTTTGAGAAAACTCATTAATACACAATAAACAAAATTCTTAAACGTTTTCAAAAACAGTAGCAGCAAAATAAACTTTGTTTTTATAAATGATTCTTTAAATTTCAAACTCATAATAGTTTCTTAGACTGCTGATGATAAATAACACTTTTCGGAATAATGAGTAACACGGAAGAGGTTATTGTATATTATTGTTTGTGGTTATATTATATGTTGTTAGATAAAGAAACATTTTTTTTTACAGTGTACATACATTAACTTTCTAGATTTTCTAATTCAGATAATCAAAAAGCGTCTTTTTTTTTCTTATACATGTAATACATCTTTAAAATAAGCTTTCTATTATCTGATGACTACTTTTATTGATTGTCACGTCAATTGATACACTCTCAGAAAAAACTGTAAATTTATGAGCGTTTGCCCTTCAATTTTTATGGACAACAGTATTATTTGATGCAAAAAGGTCTGATCCACTAAATAAGCGGCCTTATCCCTTAGATACTTAGAAACTTCAGGGCAATCCACATATTCTTACAGTTCTCGCCCATATGTTAGCAAAAATACAGTACGACCCCATACATTGTCCTCCGCTAGGGTGTAACTCTTCATTTTACTCGTGTTTCGAAAATTTTAACCCGCCAAAAAACCGATTATGTGATGTTTATCTAACGTGCTACGTGCTACGGAGCAGTAAGTAAAGTGTTATTGTGTTTTAAAGTGCATTATATCCTGTGCATTATAATGCTGTATTACTTTTCCCCGTAAAATTACGGCTGCACAAAATGATGGGCATGGATTGTTTTTTTACGGGGTATGACTGGAATGTCTGCTGCCGGCCTCTGCCCGTAATTTTACTGCAATTGTTTTTTACAGTGTACTGGTTTAAAAAACCAACTTTGACAACAATTTTTTTAAATTCATGTTTTACAATTTTTATAAAATAAAAGAAAAAAAAGTTCAGATCTTGGAAACTAAATAAGTACGTCTGGAAATTTTAGGTATGTAGTAATAAAAAAAATCTTAGTTGTGTGACAAAAAAAACAAGGTTACAAATTGTGCACAATTGGGGATTTACGATAGCAGAACAGTCTTTAGGAAACAACCAAGAAATCAAAGAAATTAACTCTGTTTGGAATGATAATAATAATAAAAGCAATGCTTTATAAAAAAAATGGGGGGTTATGAACCAAAATCCATTCCCATATATTAAAATTTGTTATTCGTAATTTGCAATTTGTAAATACAGTAGCTGCCTGGTTATCAAACCTCCTCGAATTTTAGGGACATCCTCAAATTGCGGACTGTAGTTACTAAATTTCCACAATTTTTGACTTGAAGAGCTTATTTCATTTTAAATAGGTAATATATTCGTTGGACAAACAAAAAAAGCTTTAAAAAATATCAACATTATAGTTATGAAAGATTTAAAAACATTCCGTTATAAAACCGTTATAAAAATTAGTCATCCTAGTAACTGGCACATAAGAGAGTGGTTTAAAATAAAATGCTTCTCATACTAAAAAGTTTTCTTTAAAGAAATAAAAATTTTGTTCTATATTTTGGAGATAGACAGAGCTATACTTAAAAAATATATATATATATATCGAATAGTTATCGAAACGCTCGAACATCATAAACAGCAGTTAATTTAACTGGAAGTGTTCGCTTGCATTGATTGTGAAAAGATTGCATAATAAAATAAAGTATTTGGTTGTGCAAAATAAATTCAAAGGCTTACCCTAAATTTTTATAGCTTTTTTTCTGTTTTCACAGCTACAGCACCAACTATCAGGAGTATCAAGTATTTTTTTACTTCTTTAAACAAAATATTTCATCATGGTAGCATTTTAATCGAAATTGCACTCTCGTACATCAGTTACTGAATTTTTACATTGAATTTTAAAATGTGTCAGAGTTCTTTCAGTTAGGAAATAATATTTTCATACTTAAGTTTAGCAGTTTTGATAGCCAATATGCTTACCACAGCAGAAAAATATTTAATCTTATCTTAACCGATTGTAATTTTTTAAAGAATTGCATAAATATTTGTAAATAATTAATTATAATGTTTAATCTGAAAAAAGGCTAAATTGCAACAAATAGATAATATCGCCAATGGGAACAATGGAGACAACACACGACGAGCAATATGAGGCTAGATATGGATTGTAACTTCACCTTTAACATCATCTGCACTGTTGAAAATTTGCAGCAAACTGTCTAGTCATTCGACCGCTTTTACAGAAAACGGTTACTTAACTGTAATTTAACTCTATTGTGACCATATTATTGTCCATATTAAGGTCAGAATAGAGTTAAATTACAGTTACGTAACCGTTTTCTAAAAAAAAAACGATCAAATGACTGGACAGTTCCTGCAAATATTTAACAGTGTGTAACATCACCATTAACATCACCTGTAATATCACCTTCAATTGCGAACAGGCAAACGTCCTATTGTTCGGGTATGAGAAACCGCCTCGCTCAAACACATCTCATGTATAGTTTTTCCGTAACCAACGCGTGCGTGGCACCCATGATATCAACAATACTTTTTTTTAATGCTTCTACACCGTAAAAAAATCTGTAATTTTGACAAAAACAATATTGTATTTTTTACAGAAAAAACTGTTTTAAAGAAAAACAATTTTTTACTGTAAAACAATATGGATTTTGTAAATTTTACAGAAAAAATCTACATTATTTACTGAAAAAAACTGGTTTAATGAAGATGTACAGATTATTTTCTGTAAATTACACGACACTGGTGCCAAAATTGACAGTTTTTTTCTGTCAATATGAGAGTTATTTTTACTGAGCAATGTTACTCGAGTATCTTCTCTGACTATAGCAGCTGCGGTGTTAATGGTGATTTCTGTAAGTGCAGTGACACTTCATTTTCACTTTCCTTTGTAGTATTTCTTCTTCAAACATCCCAAACAATGCTCTAGATATGCTATTGAGACTCTACATAAGCCTCATGTAGAATTTTCTAGATTTCGTCTGATGATTTCATTAGGTGGAATCAAAATTTCATATTACTCATCGAATATTGCCTCCATCGTTTCCGTAAACCATGCACGCCTGCCTCACACACACTACTAAAATGAAAGAACATTCAGGTATCAAACATAGGACATGAAAAACTTTCCAACCCTTTCAGAATACTTTAACAAAACTTCACCGCTTAATAAAGTGAAAGATTGTGTCTAAGTAAACAATTTTGAAAACGCATAGCACATTTGAAAATCCAATTTCAGGAATTACCATCAATAGCTGGAAAACTAGCCGACTTCATTTGTGCAGTACTGTTATATGATCTATAGATTTATATATACAGTGAAACTCCAGTTATACGTTTTGCCCGGGACCGGACAACATTAACGTATAACTCAGTAAAACGTACAACTCAATTAATGGTTTACCGGAACCTTTTTTAAACATATCGTAAAATCATTGTTCCGCTGAGGCGTTTCAGTTACCTTTTATATTGAATATGCAGGTTACCTACGTATTACTGCACCCGTGGCATAAATATTCGGAAGTGGTACAGAGTAGAAAAAAGGTACATAAGAAAAGTACACTTGAAGTTATTTTATCATAAAAGCTTTATTAAAAATATTTTTAATACACATAGAGTACTTAAAATAAATCATTGGTAACGTATTGGCTTGTAAATCATTTACCAAAAGACATTTCAATAGTTTACTAAACCTTCTTGAAATAATCACTAATCTTCGATTGTTTCTTTTCAGCAGAGCCGACATTGAATAGCAAACTTTGCATTTCTATTAATAATGCAGCCGCACTTATCATTACTGCTTTACTATGTCAAAAGCTCTCAGAGCAGATCCGAAGTCTGAGTGGGATGTTTCAAATCGGACTCATTAGACGCGTTGCCAGAGTTTCTGGTTACAAGATGTAAAAATGAGACAAAATTTCGTCCGGGGACGCAAAAACGTAACGTATAACTGAGGGAAATGTATAACTCAAAACGTATAACTGAGCTATTTTTTAATGGCAAGTGGCCGGGACCGCTGAGTTGAAACTTATAACTGAGGGAAACGTACAACTCAGGTAACGTATATCTAGAGTTCCACTGTATACTACATAATATTCTAAAATTTAGTTCAGTTAGGAAACGCATAGCACAATTGTAAATTCCACTTCAGCAATTTCCGATAATAAACGGAAATTTACTCGAGATCTTTTGTGTTGCCCTGCAAATCATCTATAGAATTTATGCACACTAAGTAATAGGCAAAAAATTAGTTTAACTTAAAAACGCAACCAACTTAAAACGCACTTCTAGCAATTATTGTTTTTTCAATTGTTGTCTAGACAGTACTGTATACGAAATATTTTGTGTGTACCTGTAAATGAATGATGAATGCTATACACACCGTATTCTATATCAAGCTTCTTGTAGTGCACCTCGGTGATATATATCAATTTAAGTATGTTTGAAATAGTGTAATATCATTAAAGTATACCACAAAAAGTTTTCCCCATAGACTGTAATGTAACGGAATTTTTTGTACCCCTGTAAATGAAGTATAAACCCTACTAACTTCAGTTTCACTATCAAACATGCCCTCATTAACATATATCTATTGCATGGCAATCCGGCTGTACTTACGCGAGTTAGTGTACGGACAGACAGATAGACAAACTGAATTCAGATACACTTTTCAACTATGTTGGAAATTGTTAAAAAGAAATAAAAAAGGAAATATTACCACATATTTATTATATATTGTTAACATATATTAAGTACAACATATAACACAACATTGCAACATAAAATTAAACTTGTGTTCGATAAACTATACAGAAGGAAAAATAAGATCATTCTTTATTGATCAGCCCTCGTATAATATTGATTTCATTACAATTTTTAGAAAAAAGTTTGGTAATAGCTTCAGAAAATATTAACATTTATTTTTATGCAAAAAGTGAATGTATATATAAAAACAGTAAAAAGGGTTCGGATAATTTATTTTTTTCAAAAGTGAAACTGTGAATATGTGCAAAGGGAATTAAGTAGCATTCACTAATGTATCATCATATGTATTGTCAGGCATATTATCCAAAAATAAACAAATGTCAGGGCTCCCACTGGTTTTGAATACCACTTTCTATAAACAATAATCTTTATAGTAGGATTCTTCAACATTTCAACTCAATTTCAACATGAAATTATTGTTTAAAAAAAGCAATATTCAAAAAGGAGACCAGTTGGACCCTCGAAAGGTATACTTGGAATAAATACAAAAATCAAGATATTTAGAAAATACTGGATTTTTTTAGGAAATCTGGACAAAACTTTTAATGTTTCTAAATAGCATTTTAAAAATGTAGATTGAATTAGTTTTCACAATTTATATTGCTCCCAATTTATATAGCTATTACAATCCTTTATGAGAAAATGAAATATTCATTTTTTTTTAATTAACAAGTTATTAAAATACAGCATATGACAGATTATCAATGAAACAATCAGAGAAATTATGAAAGAAAATTATTACAATGGAAAATAAATTTAGGAAGTTAATAAGTACTTCAATTATCAATTAAACATATTGACTCATTTTAATGGTATTGAAAAGTGCGCGCCAATGAAGGTAATTAATTACTCACAAATTTACACTAAAGCCGAAAGAAACAAAAATAATGGATTAGCTATAATTTTTTTCCCAATAGTATTATGACATTTAAAAATAATATTTCCAAGAAACGTATAAGCTATATTCGTTACATAATTTCTTCAAACAACTAATTACTTCTCTGACAATTTTTGACAAAAAAAACCATAAAACAATTAAAAGGTATTAAATTATTATTTTTTTCAAAAATGGAACTTTGGATATTTTACTAAAGGGAATTATAAAAGAATTTCGAATGTATCGTACGTATTTCCATATATATTCATCATAAATAAATATATATATAAGTGGAATAAACACGAAAATCAATATCCTAAATTATACTCTAACGTTTACAAAAATTACGCAAACACTTTTATGTTTTAAAATAACATTTAAAAATGTAGATTCAATTAATTTTCACAATTTATAAACTTTCCTTTTACTGCAGTTGCTCCCAATTTACACAGTTATTAAAATTCCTCATTAAAAATGAAAAATTCAAGCTATTTTTAAATTAGCAAATTAATAAAACGCACCGTGGGATAGTTTATTAATAAAATCACTGACATTATGAAAGCACAATTACTACACAGGAAAATAAATTTACAAGTTTAATAAGTACTTTAATCATGGCTTAAATTCATTGAATCATTTTAATGATATCGAAAACTGTGCATCAATGAAGGTAATTAATAAGTCGTAAATTTATAGTTAAGTTGGGCGAAAAATTAATGGATAGTTATAGGAAAAATTATTGAGTTCGTTATATAATTTCTTTAAAAAATGAATTACTTTTCTGACGATTTATATGGAAGGAAATAAAAGATAAAGAATATATGCACCTTTTGATATATATATATATATATGATTCTCTCTCAAGCATTTGGTGCTGTAAATTTTATTATGTATAATAATTTTTCATCTTAAAAAAAAAAAAAAAAAAAAAAAAAAAAAATGAAAATTGTACATGTTATGTGGAGTTAGATGGAGTTTAGAACTAATATTCGACAAGAAAATTATGATTTAAAAATTATTTTAAACAACACTTATCAAAATGCAACATACTTTCATAAATGCTACATATAAATATTAAATCACAAACCACAAACCACAAAGAATAAATATAAATTGAAAATTTTGTCGACACTCATTTTCGTTTGAAAAATTATAAACTTATATTAGGATTATACGTTCGTTAAGTTAAATCTTTCATAAAAATAATTTTATGACTATTTTTATTTTATTTTATTTTATTTTATTTTTTAATTGTTTGAGAAAAATTAATTTTCACGATATGAAAATCTATCTTTTTCATCACAGCTGCTTATTACATGTATAATGGCATATATTTCTTCCAAATTAATACTAAATTTATGTAATAGTAATATATGCATAATTTTATTCTTAATCTATCATATTTATTTATTTATGTATATATTTATTTATTTACTTTTAAACATTTCAGTGGGGCGTATAAGAAAACATTTGAAGTAAACTGTTTATCGAAAATAAGTTGTTTCACTGCTGTTGTAGAAAGAAAAATTTAATATTGGTCTGATGAACAACGAAGTTCAAGGCAGATTACGGAAGTAAGAAATGAAGTCGCATTTAACTTTCTAAAATGCAAAATAGGTAACTTGAAAATTGTAGCAATAAAATACGACAATGTAAAGTGAAGTAAAGTCAAGTAAAGTAAAGTAAAATAAAATAAAATAAAATAAAATAAAATAAAATAAAATAAAAGCAATAGACCTGTGCGAAACATTTACACTGCAGTCTTGGAGTTAATTTGCCGATATGTTATTATTTCATTAATTTTTAATTAATTGCAATTTTTTTATCAAACACATTTATTTTAATGAAATGTGAGTATATTATATAAAAAGCCTATTTAAAGCCTTTCGAATGATTTCCGTTGTGTGTGTTTGCATGTGTACAGAAACAGAGATATTATCATCAGAAATAATACATACGACATAGTAACGAAAGATATGAAATATATTAATTAATACAAAGAATGTGAATTATCACTTTACTACACACTGCGTACAACCAACATAGTGAAAAAATGTCCAGACAGGGGATCAAACCCGGATACCTTGATATGGCGCTCAAAGTGCTTTACCATTTCAGCCACCAGGACGACATCCAGTCTAGAATTCTCTCACTCTTACGTGGTAAGGCTACAACTTCTGCATCACAAGACGGAACGTCAATTATCAGCACAACTTCAAACGCTTTGTATGGTAAAACGATAATTCGCATCCTTTGTATTCACTAATAGCCAGCGTAATTTTAGCTCTGTTGAAAATTTAATTAGATTGACGTTCCATCTTGTGCTGCAGAAGTTGTAGACTTACCATATAAGAGTGATAGAATGCTAGACTGGATGTCATCCTGGTGGCATAAACGGTAAAACTAGGCTGCGCCGCCAGACGTCTGAGGGGAGCTCCGGCGCGTCTTCGACCACCGAACCCAAGTCCTGAGGTACTTGTAACGCGCACGACCGGATTTGTCTTTCCGTATGCGCTTCGGCCTGGCTTAAATGGTAAATCACTTGTTGCGCTATACCAATGTATCTGTGTTCAATCCCCGGTCTGGATATTTTTTCACTGTTGGTTGTACGTTGTGTTTAGTAAAGTGATAATTCACATGCTTTGTATTTCATTAATTCCCAGCGTAATTTCAGCTCTGCTGAAAATTTAATTCGTTATTAATTATTCTGCATTTAAAAATGAAATTTTGAGTTTTGCTTAAGTAGGATAAAAAGCAACTTTATGAATAGAGTCTACTTACACAGAAAGTTTAAAAGTAATTAATTCAGACATTTTGACGATTTTGGTAGAAAACGGATTCTATTCATTTCCAGAAATCGACGTTATTGCCTGTGCCCGAAGCCATTTATTTTTTTCTCTTACATTTTTTTTTCATAATATTTTAAATTAACTGTAATTTTAAATCAAACAACAAGTTTCAGAGAAATGAGAGAGCACTATGTCAAAAGTTGTTCAAAAACATTTCGAATGATACCTCATTCATCATTGTGCGTTTTTATGTGCATAGTAGAAAAGGATGTTGACCGCCTAAATAACATATATGATATATCCATTTGAAAAGTTAATTTTGGTTCATATTTTGTCTTTCACAAGTTTAACATTTTCAGATTCCTTTTTAAGCATAGAGTGACTAATTTATGTGTCATGCGTGATAAGGATTGGTAATCTGTAATAATGTACAACGCACACCCTATAACGCCCAATTGTCAGGTTACCTCACTAGGAGTTTTAAGATGACGATTTAGTGTCAGGAGTCAAAGAATACACCTTAAACTAAGTACAGCTGATCAGTCATTACATAAAAGGAAGGAGAAAGTTTATTTACATCTGTAAAGGCCAAAGCTTGTTATGATGTTCCACCCGACACCCTTTAAAATGATAATTGAATTCATCCTCCATTTGATTCATACTCGTTTTCCAAACAAAAATGGTACAATGCTTTGCTATATATTGTATTTCCCCCGTATTTTTTGCACCTAGTTTGTCATTAGTTTGGTAATAAAAGTAGGGGATGCCAAAAATACGCGAGTTATTTTCTTTAAATAATTTTTTATACCTTTTTTTCTTCGATGGAAATTTGGAATCTAGTAAAAAACTAATATTGGTTATATCTTGAATTTCACCTATATTGGGGAGTTGATATTTGGCAATATTGCGCCGCTATAGGCAAAGAATATTTAGCCAATGTAAAGATATCAAAGTAACATTGGCAAAATATTGGCGTTTCTTAAAACCAATATTTGTGCATTATTGGCGTTTCACTACGAATGTTTACAAAGCAAAACCGATATTAACCAATCTTGTCATTATATAAGAAAATTTTAATTTAGACAGATTCATCAATTTTCAGCAGAAAACTCTATAATATACCACGCGTTTTTTGATCTAGTATTATCGATTCGAAAACCACCTAAATTCAGGTGAAAAAAATCAAGTAAAGCTGTACAGAAAATTTGACATCATCGATATACATAACCAAACAGAAAGATGGTTTGTTACATATTCTTTTTGCGAAAATGATCTGAATCTTACCGGAATTTCTTTTAAGAAGTATGTATAATGCGAAAAATATGCAAAAGCGTAGTTTATGCAAGGCAATATGGTAATTTCCAAGTTTTTTAACTACAGATAAAAGGACTTTCATTCTTTTAGTATAATGAAAACATAAGCAAATATGTTGTAATGTATCGAAATTATGGGAATAAATTCAAAAAGACTAACTGATAATTTCTTTATGATAATCTCAACATCCTGTCAATCAAAAATAAAGAAAAATGAGGATATCAAGTTGTAAACAGTATATTTTAAATAAATCAAAAACTAATTTATAAATTCCAAAAGGCTTACCATTGAAATCATTAAGATAATCTCTGCCTCATATTAATCAAAAATAAAAGAAAGCAACATCTGATTTTTAGTTTCTTTCTCTGCTTGGAGGCCAATAAAATCAAGCCAGTAGAAAGTATCCCCCACTAACGAAGTTTCAAACTAGCCCCTCAGCACATTAAAATCACATATGAAATATTCCTTTGTTCTCTAATACACACGTGCTGTGAATAATAAACAGACCCCGTTTAAAAGTCAAGAGACTAAAAAAAGTGCATCCAGTTCATCACCATCGCGGTATTAAAAGAAAGCAACATCGGAATATGCTAATCGTGCAATTAGCTGAAACCGGTATCGAAGGGTTATGGGTGAAGAAAGGGAAGTCATTAATAATATGAAATGTATATTTTTTGTCGACTGCGGAAGAGTGTTGGGATAGAATGAAGCACACGGGGATTTAAACACGTGAAGTTTGGATGATTCGCGGGCAATAATGAGTGTACGGTATTCAATGTTAGAAGGAGAAACAGAGATTTTCAGAAAATGCAGCTAATTAAGTAGAAAAATAGAATTTTAAATGATAAGCTTGAAGTTTTTTTCAGTATCTTATAAAAAAAGTACAGCCGTTTTCAAAAATAAGGCTTATTTCCTCACTGAAATACAATAAGTATTAACATTTTTAAAGCATAAAGTTATTTTTTTATTTCATAAAAAAATCTCTCAGCGCAATAAATATACACAATCGAAGGTTATTACTGAAATAACTTATTATCTGAAATTTTTCTAAATATTTCATAGTAGACATTTATTTTCAAGAAAAAGAAAAAAAGGAAATTAATGCGGGATAGAATAGTTTAATTTATTTAACTATTTGGAAAATAATTAAGAAATAATATTAGTTTTAAAGATACTGAAAAAAAAAAAGAACTGAGGAAAACTATAGCATGTTAAATGATTGATACATGTGGATTTTTTTGCTAATTTCGATCACTTATTTAATGATATTTACTTTCTAATTTTAAAAATATCAAGCATTTTTACTATATGTTTCTGGTAGATGAAATCATAAATGCAGAAAAAATATCTTTCATAATTCAATATAAAAGCTTTTATAAAAGACAATAATCATAATAAATTTATAATAAATTAAAATATACATTCTGTTGACATTATTGTTACATGTAATTTCACAAATAAAATAAATATAAAAGTAAAAATAGTTTTTTTTTTTTTTTAAATACACTCTTTTATAAGCATTCAATATTCATCTTAAATATGACGCGTAATTTCACGACTGCATTTGATGCTTTTCTAAAAGAAATTCCGCTACCGAATTCGATTATGGAAAATTCACCACTTTTTTTTACTGTTGGTAGAAAGTGTGATCTAGTAAATTTATTTAAAAAATATATAATTTTTGCTCTGTTTCTTTTTATGATATGGCAACAGGAACGAAAAAAAAACATTAATTAAAGTATCTATTTAGTATTTCTAAATTGCTTTCTCAATGTATAATCATAATTTAATTAGTATTAAACTAGTAACTAATAAAAGTAATTATTAATATAATATATTAAAGCGTAATATATTTAAAAATATATCACGCTCTTATTTTATTAGTATTTTGTTTTCTACTTTTAACTATTTAAAATAGTAAATTATTGCAGTTTCACAGACCGTTGGCCTTTTTCGGCGAACTCAATTTGACGCATCATTAAGTCCATTGTTGTTGTAAATTTTATACAATTGTAACCATAAAGAATATTTGGAGATTTATCACTTGTGGCGAGCTAAAGGAAAAATGCCTTAAAATTAGTTTATTATTATTTCTAACAGCTTCAAAAATATTAAAATATTGTAATATCATCGTAAACACCCCCTTTGTACATAATTTTTATAATTCTAGCCCATCAAGCGAAAAATGGATTACAAAATTCCATCTTTACATATAAAAACCAAGTTGAGTTAAATAAAAGTGTGTAAAAAGCTTCCGTAACACAGCAAAGAAAATAATAATACTTAAAGGCTAGAAATAACATTAACGAAAATGTACACGAACAGTAAATTCCACAATTCTTTTACAAATATATAATACACATTTTCTATATATGCAATACTAAAAAAGTACAGATTTATAAATACAATGATATATAATATTTATAAAAAGACAGATGCTATTTGATATACTTTATTTTGTTGTAACAATGATTCGTCTTCAAACAAAGAGAATTATACTCTTTTTTCCCCTATAATCGCATTTGCATCTGTCATAACATTATTATAACTGCTCTCTTGTGTAAAATGTAAATACATATCCATCATATCATTCCACACCATCTAATCTACTTCATCTTTTGAAATCCTTTATTCAATATCAAAATCATTTTTCCACAAAATATTATGACGGATATTTAGAACGAAACGATAAGAATGGAGAAAAACATTTCATAATAATATGCTGCATTTAATAAAACGCCTGAAATTGTTTTTGGAGTGGACCGATAGTAAACAAGGAATGGAGTGCTTTTCTGTTTTGAACCACCTCATATTGTATTCAGTGCAAGCTTTAAACGTCTTTTATATTGCATTTCCTGATTTCTGCGTTGCAGGATTGTTTAAATAATACCTTTCACATCTTTAGCATGTATTTAACTTGATGGTAGGTTATGAGATTTAACAATATCTACATCTTTTTTAGATCTTATCTCCCAACTTCATACTTAAATTTAAGATGGTTGAAATTGTAGAAGTACCCTACAATGAAAGTTGTAATGAATGGGTATATGCTCATCTTAGGCATAGAACTATAACGTTACAGTTTAAATATATGATTATACTTCTTAGATGTAAATGGTATGCCATCGCATCAGCAATACATTATTACCATATTAACAGGAAACGAATCAGTGTTAAGGGAAAGTTATAGTTTGCTATCTACACATGTTGCGAATTCTACAAGCATGCATGCATACATATCTATAACATAAATTATGCCTTTCAGAAACATAGCGTTGATAAGATATGTATGTTTAAAGGTAAATATATCTGCGTAATCCTTTTACGTTTATTGTAAAGATAATTTCACAGTCCGCTAAAATTTAAATCAAAAGCTGCATGAAATTCAGGTTGTATATTAAACAAATTAGAATTAAAAAATATATAATTCAGATGAATTCTTCCTTAAATAATTTTACCACATGTTGATAGCATGCTAAATTTACAAATAAATGATGATGATAAATAATTTACTTCTCATTCCGGCGTCCGGCAGTTTGATGAAAGGTAATGCCATTAGGGAATTCCACATAAAATCTAATATATTCTTTATTAAAATTCCTTTATTTGATTATTTTAGATTAACCTCTCAGTTATTCTTTCCTGTAACAATATACATTTCTAAATAAAGTTATCTATTAATTTATGAACTAATCATGTAATTTCCAAATAATGTACGATGCCATTAATAATTGAATAACTAAGAATTCGTGCAAAATTATATATTTTTTCATTTCAAATTTATACACAACATCAAGTTAATCTTATTTCTTTGCGAGCATATGTATATAAATTAATACAAAAGAAGTTTTTGTCTGTGAGCCTGAGTGTTTGTTTGTTGGCGATGGTTAGGGAAATGTATTGCCCGTAGAGATAAATAAATTTGGTTCCGGATAGACGAAGAAAGATCCGATGAAACGTGAGCATTTCTGATTTCTTTTATTAATTTTTTTGTTATTTTTTATTGAACTGGAAAATTTGCCTATTTCCCTGATTTTCCAAGTTTGCCGGTGTTTTTGGGTCACTGTGAAAAGCAATCTAAATTCAATCTTTTATCCCAATATAGTAAATTGTGTTCTCTTTTAATAAAGTTCATTTCGAATTCGTACAGCGATTTTGAGTTTTTCCGAAAGTTTTTTTAATATCCCCATTTTACCGACAATGATAAATTTGTTTTTGTTTCTATCATCTAGTACCTTTTTGATATTTTATCCATCCAATCTTATATTTTATACCCGTGTAGGGAGCAGACATTAGGGAATCGACTAAAAGAACAAAAATATGTTAATAATGGTTATTAATATCAATTTTTTTAAACTTTAGGAAACGAGACAATTTCGACGGCCAAATAAAGTTAAGTTCCAAGAGAGTGTGTAAAGTTATCTTTTCTCTCTCTCTCTCACACACACACAAAAAAAAAACGTGTTGTTACGACGACCGTGTACCTTCGTAAGTGAGAGATAAGTGATTAGGTCATGTGACTTTACGGAAGTCAAAATTTTAAAGTTAGTTTACTTTTTCTTATTTTTTGCGAAGACATTTTTTATTGTTTAATTTTATAAATTTACATTATACATTGCGCGTAGCCAGTGAAAAGGGAAAATGAGTTCGTTTCTATGGAAAATTTTTATGACCAAAGATTTATGGCATATTGATTCCGTTACATTTCGTTACATCCTATACATCATTCAGAGTTTTTAAATTTTTGTTCTTACACCTCGAGGTTGGAAGCCTTTTTATTATATGTAGCGTGGACTGGATTCCCACAGTGTATCCCATGGAACTGTAAAAAGCCCTCTCCCGAAGAAAAATCTATGCGATTTACAATTCATCACGAATTTTAGGTATATTTAAGGTTATTACCCAGTAGCCGGGAAACACCGGGTGGTTCAACTAGTGTTAAAATTAAAAATGTCTTTGCAATAAAAACAGCAGAATAGATAACAAGTAATCTAGCAAATATATTCATATATACCAAATCCTTTTATACACAGTATGGCTATAAAATAAGGTGAAGTGTTCTGAGCCCTCTAGCAGGTAATGTACTGGGGAATATATAACAATATTTGGTGTATGTGTACGGAGAAGAATGACGTTTCGAATTCTAAAGAAAATAATTAGCACGAAACGTCGCCACTAAGGGAATTGCTAGCGCTGAAAACGTATAATTTGTGATAAATAAATGCGTAATTGCAAAATGAAATTGAAAACATACAATTTCTTTGAAATAAATGATAATGCTAATTTTTAATTAGAAATGTGCTTCCGTGTGAAAGCCCATATGGTCAGTCAGCCAGTATTTGTTTTCCTCAATCACATGACTTGCGCTTTTATATTATAAATATCCCAATAATCGGATAAAAAATGCATATGAAATTACTGAATCTGTAATATATATAGTCGAATGATTTGGTAGTAGTGAAAGGGAAAGCGAATGAAAAGTACATCAGTTTAACGCTATCATAGAAACAATTTGAAAATTTATTAATTTAAATTCACATTTCCTTTTAGAATTAAAATAATTAATGCATGTTATATAAATAAACATGACTTCACTTTCTCATTTCAAAACCTTATTTTCATGACTCAAAATTTAATGCATTGTTAGCAAATATATATATATATATATATATATTTATTTACTTTCTCTTGCAACAGGATGTAAAAAAAAGTTTTAAATGAAAGATGTCAATTGTTCTGCAATGATACAATAAAATTTTTAAAATTATTATAAAACTCTACATGCTTAAATGACATAAAAAAAGCCAATGTCCTTTTCTCGGTTATAATTCACTTACGTATATACGGGGTGATTAAAAAAAACGTGGACAAAATGACATGGTAGATCAGTCATACAAAAAGGATCAAAAATCGCACAGGAACAAAGGGTCACGACTGCGATTCTGAGCCGCTACAGGGCGTCTAAAATAATACATAACACAAAGAGAAGAAACAAAATCAAATCATTTTATTGATAATTACTCACTCACATGTGACTAATGCAAGCTAAATGTTGAGCCTACAGCAGATGCTGAAAGTTTTTGCCGGATACATCGGAACACGCCTGGCATCTACGTTGCATGGAACGGCACACCGTCTCAAAGATACCAGGTGTATCTCGAACACATCCTGCTGCCGCAAAGATTCTTCCTACCAAGTCTTCCGGCGTTTCAACAGGTGTTTCATACACAAGTCCTTTTAAAAATCCCCACAAGAAAAAATCCAAGGGAGACAGGTCTGGTGATCGTGGTGGCTATGCGATTGGCCCACCGCGACCAATCCAGCCGCCAGTAAAAGTAGCCTGCAGATGTGCTCTGACGTCTGTTCTGAAATGCGCAGGAGCTTCGTCGTGTTGAAATCAAATGAGTCGACGAATAGGCATCGGAACATCATTAAGCATTTCTGGCAGAACCTATCTTGCAAGAATGTTGGATAAATGGAACCGTTAAGTCTTTCTGGGAGAATGTACGGACCAAGTAAACAGTCTCCCACAATGCCAGCCCATACGTTAACGGAACATTTTTGTTGAGTGCCGTTCGGACGTGTAGCATGCTGGTTTTCATCCGCTCGGCTCTAGCGCCCTCTACAGGCATTGGCGACCCCCTGTTCCTATGCGATTTTTTATCCTTATTGTATGACTGATCTACCATGTCATTTTGTCCACGTTTTTTTGAATCACCCTGTAGATTTAAAATACATTTATTTAGCCATTTTGACGAATTTAAGTTAGTAAATCTTGAGATCTATGATGTCATTTGAACAAATCTATTCTATTGGCTATGCCGGAAACTATTGCATTTTTTCCTTACAGTTCTATCTATAAGATAATATAAATCACAGGAAATATATTTTCTTTTACTTTACCCTTTATGTTACGACGGTACATTAAAGTTACAGTTAAAACATATTGTTATAAAAATATTTTAATCATCCATTACCAAGGACATGCTTCAGAATCAAAGTTAAGTACTTAACGCCATCGATAAATAGCATTAGTAGTTCTCTGAAGAGATAAATGTTTGAGATGGATTTTTTCCCACCTATGTATCTCATTTTAGATTCCGTTTTGTTATGTGAAGTGTGATAGTAAGTTTCTACTGTGACACATCTCAACATTAATAGATAAATCCTTTGTATATTTTTTTGCTTACTTTTCAAAGTCTGAAAAGTAATATTATTTGTCAAATTAAAATATATATGCCATTTGAATTTATTTTTAAAGTGTCTTTTGAAGTAGTACTTTTAGGTGTCGTACACAATAAGAAAAATTGCTAATGTATTTACTTTTAGATTAGAATTAGAAAAAAATAGTACATGCCTGCAATTTTTTTTCTTTAAAATGAAGGATGTTTCTTATATATTTTTTACGTTCATTTCTGATATTACTCAAAAATGTCTATCATGTACAGTGTTGACACGAATGAAGAATTTCTGTCTAATTGGTAAATTATAAATTTAGCCATAAAGACACCAGACACTCATAAATGTGAAAGCAGAATATTACCAATAGCTCCATTGAAAAGAGACGTAAGCAGTGCACAAATAAAAAGAAGAGGGGGTGGGATGGGACATCTCCATTTGATAGGAAGAAAATACATTTTATTATTATTTAGCTTAGTGGCAACTGTATACTGTGACAAATGTATACTGAAAAAGGAAAGATACAGCTACATTTTTTTTTTTTTTTTTTTTTTTTTTTTTTTTTTTTTTTTTGCATTTTTTAGATTTTTTATTTTAAACACTTTTCAACATAGTTGAAATTTGGTTTGTCTGGCCGTTTGGCCGTGCTCTAATTCACGTAAATTTACTGGAATTCCCATATAATTGATATATGTTATTGAAGTTTACTATGCCAAGTTCGGTATTGAAAATAATGTGTGTAGCATTTATAGTTCTCTTAGAGGGACATTCAAAAGATTTTTGTTACATTACGGTCTATGGGAAAATTTGTTTGGAATGTATTTTAATAATGTCACTCTGATATACAACACGGGTGTCCACAACAAAATGCTTATTCTGGAAAATGATGTGAACATTTTACTTCTAATGATAATTGCTTGATTGGTATTGATTTCCGACTATTGATGGTAATTACTGAAATTTGGTATTCAAATGTGTTACGAGTTTTCAAAATTGTTAAACTTAGGTATCATCTTTCATCTTGTTAAACGGTGATGTTTTGTTACACTATTCTGAATGTGTTGGAAAGTGTTTCATAATCTATGCTTGACGCACGATTATGCTTTCTTTTTTATTCTGCTACAACTACTGTGTTTTTTTTCTTGAATATTCATCCTCAATTTGCCAGAGGTAGTGGTAAAAGTGGTAGGGGTTGGTTGATGGTTGGTTGATTTATGACGGCCGATTATCTACTCGAGGGATATAGGCCCTAGGGGGAAGTGCCCTCCGTGGTGGTCTTTCTAAGGGATCCTAACCCGTATTTACGGCAAGGTTAAAAAAAGTGGTAGGAGAAAAAGCTCGTTATTTTTTAACTCAGTGCATTGAAAATTTTTAGAAACACTTGAAATGGTGCAGAAGAAATGAAAATATTTTTTTTCAGGCCTGCAAAATAATAATTAATTAATACTACCACTTGACTGATAAATAATAACGCTTATTTATCAAAATTTAGTTGTGCGTAGTGTGTTTTTATGTTTCACTGAAGAGAAAAATTGTTTTCTTAATTTTCATGAAAACTAAAGATATTTTGTTATAAAGGCTACAACAAAAGTGCAATGCAATGATTTACAGTTTCCTTATTTTTTTAGAGTTGTGAGATATTTTTAACTATATTGACCTATATAACTTATATTGAATATATTTTTAATTTAGTGCTTTGAAAACTTTTAGAAGCATCTAGAATCATACAGAAAGAAGTAAAATTATTATTTTTCAGGCCTGTGTAATTAATTGTTGTTTACTTATCAACATTTAATTGATGTGCAATGGGCTTTTATGTGTCAATGAAAAGAAGAGGTATTTTTGTAGGTTTCATCAAAGAAAAGTATCTTGTTATAAATGCTATAAAAAAGTACAATGCAATATTTTACTGTTTCCTTATTTTCAAAGTTGCGAAATATTGTTAACTATACTGAGATGATGGTACTTAAAAGCATTGATTCTGTTTATTAGCTCTAATTACCTAATTGTTTTTTCATTTTAAAGAGTTATTGTATAAATCTTCTCATCTGTTCTTATAACATAATATTATTAAAAAAATGAGAATATATTTTTTTATTTTACAATTTTGGGCATGAAGGGTAAAATACTGTAACAAAAACTAAAAGACTGTAACAAAAACTACTGTAAAAAACTATAAGATTCTTTAACCTTTGATCTGTTAACATTGACTTACATAATCAGATCTATATTATCCATTTAAAAATAATACTATTGTTGATGCGGTTGAAAAATAGGTAATTATTGGAGAGAAAGGTTCTGGCAATAGTCTGGTAAATAAATGTGACTTCTTCCAAAGAAATGCTAGTGACCTGCAAACACTATTAACCGACATCTACTTACATATTCTCTATGTAAATGAATGTGAACAGTTCAAAAGATAAAAGACCTTATTGTATTCCATATTCCTTATTGTATTTAATAACATATCATATGATTTATATTCTATTGATGATGCTAAATCATTTCCACTTTTCGCGACTCTATATGCTCCTATGCATAGGGTGGATGTTCAGACTTCGCAAAGAACAATGTCAAATAATAAAGCAAGCTTGTTTTACTGAAGAAGATCGTCATTATCATCCGGTGAATGACATGAGATAAATCATAAAATGAGGCGTTCAACCTTCGCATTAAAAAGCGATATTTATCGCGTGCAGAAACTTGAAGCATCATGCCCACTACCCATGCTCAGATGACCGGATCAAGCAAACATCTACAAACATGTATTGTTTTTTCTTATTTTTGTTGATTTATTTTATTATAACACGCAGACCTATTTCCACATTGTCTCAAAAAACAATATTATTAAGTTTACGAAAACGTTAACCGCATTAAACCATAAATATTAAAAAAATGTATATATATTTCTTTTTTTTAATTTATAAAAGAAATATTTTATTATTTAGCTAACATGACAGTTGTAAATCAAGTTCTACCATGTTGAACTCCAGTTGTAAAACAAGTAGCTTACAAAAGTTAAGTCAACACTTTAAGAACAATTAATTGCAGATCAAAGTACCTTTTAGGAATTATATTATTATATGTATATAAATTATGTAGATCACCTTACAATGTATTAATGTGACTAAAATAAAAAGATTTGGATTTGTGAAAAGGATTATAATAAATGAAAGAATTAATCAAACAGATATTTACTAAAACATGATATAATTACATTTAATTCCTTTTTGAGAAATCACAACATCCACTTATCACTGATTATACAAATTAGCAATTGAATCTATTAAGAATCTCATGGAGATGAAATAAATTTAAATTCATTTTTGTATTGCTGCCATCTACATTTAAAATAGTTAATCATTTTTAATTAGTTTGTTAAATAAATTATATAAAAGAATAAATAAAAATACTCGTAGCATTTAAAATAGAAGAACTTTATGTAAAATAATAAAATGTAATTAATATTATAATTAAGAAGTATAAAATATAATTGAATTTGATTAAAAATGGTAAGTCTATATGAAACTAAAGGAAATGAATATAAATTAAATTTATTCATATTACTTTAAATGTATTATTACACATTACAAGTGAATGACAAATGTAATCTAGAAATTAAATTCACACGAGTAATTGAAGAATGAAACCTCAATATTATAAGACTGTAAATGGTGTAGAATAAATAAATATAAATTTCACCAATTAAATTTAACACTTGTAATAAATAACTATTTGATGGAATAATAAAATAAATATGTATATTGATATATAAAAATATGTATAAACATATCCCTACATTAACACACAAACCTTGTAATTAATCTGTAATTAAACATAATATAAGGATATAAGAATAATATTGTAAATAATGTTAAATATCTAGGAAAATTTGAGATGCATTTACAGATTAAAATATATTGATATATATTACAGATTATATGTAAGAACAAACAACTAATGTATATTTCTATACTATATCATAACCATCGTTATCATAAAATACACCAAAACCTAACCACTAGAAACCAATAATTAGCAACTTAAACTTCCAATTTGTTTTCAATAAGTTAAGTATATAAATTAACCTATACAACAGCACCCCACCTCCTTAATAATTCAAAAGAATGCAGCCGTACATAACTAAACTTACATTAAGTCCTCTAGGCAACATCACCCTACCTCCATAATAATTCATCTGAATCTACCTTCCTAGGCAATAAATTTAATTTTCGGAAACCTGAATAGCGCCAAGCTTTTTTTTTAAAGAAAAAATCAGCCCTTATAGTTGAAAACTATAAAAATTTCTATAAAAATAAATAAATTTTTATAACAAATTGATTTGAATAGTTAAATGATAGTTAACCTACATAGCCTTATAATAATTTATTGTATATTTAATTAACATTATATGAGATATATTCAAATATATAAATACTATCAACTACATTTAAATACCATTAACTACATTAAATTGCTAACGACGTTTAAAAAATAATTTATGTAAGAAACGACATTTAAAATAAAATAAAGTGCAGTAAAGTATTAAGAACTCACTAAAAAACAATGACCAAAATTCTGTAAAAATGAAACGTTTCTCGCAAGTATTATGAACACTCTGGGACGAGCTTTTTTAAAAAAAAGGCTGAATGTCGATAGGTCATTCACAGTAAATGTGCTTGAACCGAAGAAGCAATACTCCACATATATTTTCACAAAACATCAAACTGAATAGTGTATGCATCCATTGAATACACAATGATCACTTCCAGAAAGATTTCGAATGTCAGATAAGACGCTATCACTTAAAACAAATCTTTGTTCTGTCACCAGTAAAAGAGAAAAAAAAAAACTGAGTTCGTGCAGTGATTGAATGAAGCAGCCAGCATGCATTCGTGACATATTTTCCATTGAAAAAGCTACATGAGAAAATATAATGCACCACTGGCTGAGTGACAATGAAATGTATACTGTGTTACTTGAACATGAAACTTCGTATGCAAGACGTTTTCTTCTGCATGACAAGATATTCATGTTTTTTTCATTCTGTCTATATTTAAACGATATTAAGGGAAAGAGCAGCTAAAGTGATTCAGTATTCGGAGTTTTTCGAATTTTGAAGCTTTCTCTTGTGAATTGTTTTAATATTTTTATTTTAATATTTTTTCATTTAATGTAAGAAAAAATATATTAGTTGTTGTACAGAATGTAATGAGTAATCATTTTAGTAACATTTTTGTTTCATTTGTCATGAAGTATCGAACAAAATCGTTTAACTCAATTGATATTTAAGTAATCTGATATATATATATATATATATATATATATATACAGGGTGATTATAAAAAAAACTATCCCGATATATGAGTCCCTAACTATTATACTGTTCACAGAAACTGGATGAAATTTTGGTATAAAGCATTTTGAGGTATGCGCTCAAGAATGATATGACAAACAACAGGTTTAAATTCTAACAGTTACGGTTGCAGTTACAAAATTTCGAAAATTTCAAATGACAACACCTACTTTTTTTATTGGAATGCGATCTTCATAGTGAAAAACCATTAAAAACGTTGAAACGTTACCTGTAGTACGAAAATCGCCAGCGCGAGACAGACTAAGAAGAAAAGTGAAAACAACCAACAAAGGACAGAGAAGCAACAGAAAGTTAAACATTTTATTGTTCAGTGCTATCCACCATCAGCCGCATGCAAAGCGTCATCGTGTGTGAAGTGGAAAATTTGTGAAACACAATAAAATGTTTGGTTTTCTATTGCTTCTATGTCCTTATCGGCTTACCCTACTGTCCTTTAGATGCAATCCGCTAGATGGGGCTTGTGAGTGTTTAAGCCATTTGGTAGGCCTCCCCATCCAGCTGACTCTCTTAATTCTCTTGGTTGTTTTAACTTTTCTTGTTAGTCTGTCTAGCACCAGCGATTTTCGTGCTGCAGGTACCATTGCAACGCTTTTTATGGTTTTTCCCTATAAAGATCACATTCCAATTAAAAATAAATAAATAAATATAAAATAAAAATTAAAAATAGGTGTTGCCATTTGAATTTTTTCGAAATTTTGTCACTTTAACCGTAACTGTTAGAATTTTACTGTTGTTTTTCACATGATTGTTCAGCGCATACCTCAAAATACTTTAAACGAAAATCTCATTCAATTTCGATGAACGGTATGATACTTAGGGGCTCATATATATTTTTTTTAATCACTCTGTATTAGTTAAAAATTACAATAAGCATTTGTCAACCTTTTGATTACGGACCAGGACTGGCGACTTTTTTCATATTCGTACCACAATTTACATTTAAAAAAATTGTGGTAGATTCCTTTTGAAAATATCCTAATATAAGTGTAGGGAAGAGATTATTTTTCAGAAAATGGTTCGAATAGAATAAAAAAACAGTCGCTTGGCGACATATGTCGCATCCCCGTAAACAAAGGATCATTAGTTGGAAATTAGAACAGTTATGTACAAATACAGACACTTTAATAAATTATTAAAAAAAAAATATGTCATCTACAGGGCCCGCAAGGTTTATAATTTTGAGTGACATTATTTCCGAATAGTTATTTTTGCCTTATTTGATGACAGAAATTTTGTTATTAAATAAGGTGAAAATTACTGTTCTTAACTAGTTGCGCTAAAAAGTAAAAATATTTTGAGCCTTGTATACAGAAAATAATTAAATGCTTTTGAGTTTTTTGAAAATAAATAAATAAATAAATAAAATTAAAAATATATATTAAACTGATGGTGTTGAAGATTTATAGGTAATAACATAAATAAAAAAATACATTGCCAATAAATTAATTAACCCTTTGTGACACAAATATTTCAATTTGAAAAATATTTACTGAGATGTTAAAATACAACATTTTAAACATGCAAAAACAATTCTTTAAAAATTTAACACAAAAAATATATTGACTAAAAGGTCCTTTTTTATTATCTGAAATAAATAGAAAATTAGATACTTTAAATATTGTTAATTTTCTAAAACAAAATTGTGCAGTTTACGAACTTACTTTGGTAAAAAATCTAATTTTGGACGACACCATCCTTTTTTAATTTTACAAAATTTACGAAGTTCGTTTTAGCAATAACGATGCGAAACTGCTCAAATAATAAATAAAACTTTGGCATAAAAAATTAATCGATTATCATCGTCAGTTGAGAATTCTATGAACAAGTTGTCTTAACTTGCTGTGTTGGAAGGTAGTAGAAATAAATAAAATCGTCTGTTATAGACCATTGTGTAAGTAACATTGATGTTTGGGTATGTTGCAGATATGCAACCCAGTTATACAAAGGGTTAAGAAAAACAAGGACACTAATATTGCTGTTAAAATTCGCTGAAAAGTTTCTGATATTTAGTTATGATAAAAATATGTTTTATGTTAAATCATCTTTTACATCGATTGTTATATTGATCATAAAAAATAGTATTAATAGTAATTATAAAAATAACAAAAACTATCTTTCAGAAATTTAATTTATGTGTATTAATAAAAAGAATTTCATTTTCATATGTTAATAATGCCTTTCTGTTATTATTAAAATGTCTTAGTTGCGAAAAATAAATAAATAAATATAATAATAATAATAATAATAATAATAATAATTCTAGAGGTACAGAATGTATTTCAACATCATAACAATCTTTTTCAATTCATCAACCGGGAAAAGATTTTTTGAAAAGAAAAATTAATATAAACTGAGAACAATTATTTTTTATGAAAAAAATCATTTGAGCAGTTTTTTTGCGAATGGAAAAAATAACTTTCGAAAAAATTTCTCAGGACCAAAATTATTTTGCTAAAAAACATAATAAACTTTCTAAATACAAGTTTTATTATTCATATTTCATCTTTTTCAATTCTTTTTTCAGTGACACAAAAGGCTTCAACAGCATCTTTTTTTATCATATTTTGTTATGTTTTTTTTTCAAAAAATTATTATGCATTGTAAGCTGTCGATTCATTTTACTAATTAACCATTTTAGCTTTTTTGCTATAATGTTACTTCATGTAAATATTACCTTGATGGAAATATAATATTATTTTAGAAATTGGAGATTTAGCATAAAAATAAAATACTCTTAATAATTTAATTAGGTTATAGGATATCTATTTGTAAAATTTTGAAACATTGAAAAGTACTTTCTTAGCTTTCTAATTGAGCTGTTTGGATTGAAATTTATTCAGAAAACTGACAACGAAACATTTGGATTTTAGTATTTGAATTAGAAGCATGTTTCTGTGAATAACTATTACTATTCTTATAACATATCTTTGCAAAACGCTCACAATGTTCAATTCAGACGTTTTTCTCAGTGAGAGTGAATTTAAACTGAAAAAAAACAAAAAAAAAAAACGGAAAATGTACTGGCAGCAATGTAGCTCTATTCCCCGTTTCTTCACAAAACTTTCGGTTTTTATTACTCCATTTTCAAAATAAAATTGGTTAATATTTATTATTTAATTTTGTAAAACTATTTCTATATGACTCACATTTATTTCTAAAAAAGGAAATTTCCTGTTTTCAAAGGTGGAAACACTATTGAAAACGGGAATTTTCCTTTTTTAGAAATAAATGTGAGCTATATAGAAATAGTTTTACAAAATGAAATAATAATTATATATACTGATTCTTATTTACACGGAACAGTGTTGTATTGAATATTACCACACACGTTTTTTATCGCATTGCCTTCCTCGATATTCAAACCTCGGTACTCACCACGTAAGGACACCAACTGGCCGCATCCAACGATTTGGTTATAGGCTAAAACACTAGTTACGAAAATTTAACTGGAAATTTTCTGTTTGACGGATAAAATGACGAATAAAAAGGAAATTTTCCGTTTATTCTTGGAAAATTCAGGACTTCCACTCAAAATGGAATGTTTCCTTAAAAGACCGAAAAAACACTCACATAAAATTCACAAAAAATTCCGCATATATATACGACATTTTAATTTTACAGAGTACAGCCAATGGAGGAGGGAATAAATTATGCAGTTTCGGGGGGAGAATTTGCACTCATAATTTTCGTGGGGGCAATTACGTTGGCCCGAGGAAAATGACCTTCCTTGTATTCATTACTGTATGCACATATTCTACAAGAGTTTGAAAAGACATTAGTTCAGCGCACCCACAGTATGCATTTTTATAACACTGTTTCAGTTCATCCTAATAAAATCTCTGATGTAAATATAAACTTTGTAACTATATGTAACCTGTATTATTTTGAAAATAATTTATTTTATCATTTATTACTAAATTTTTCATATGAAAAGAGTCTCTGGAGTATTTAATAGAAAAAGTTTGGGTTTGTTTCAACTATTTATTCTACAAAAAAAAAAAAAAAAAAAAAAAAAAAAAGAGGAAAGGCCTTAAGTTTTTTGTTAATAAAAAATAAAATCGAAGCAATTGCATTACAAATACGAATTATATTTTTTATGCATCGATAGAAAATTTGAAATAAATCGGCAAAGCAATCATAAACTCATAAATGGAAACTATTCCAGTTTATTTCTAAGTTTTTATGGATAAACTATGATGATTATATATGTTTTCTTTTATGTAAATTAAAATCCTTTACTTGAATTTAAACTGAAAATAAAATTTAATAACTCCAAATATTTGCATCAACATAGCAACAGTAAACTAACATAAAATAAAATAGATCGATAAGATTTTACACACTTAAAAAATAAGATGTAATGTCGAATTAAATTTAACATTGCTATATAATAAAATTCATACACTTGCAATATAAATGAAATAGATCTTGCTATGCCTACAAATTAAATTAAAAAGTCTAATACTATCGAAAAAGCAACAGTGAAAGCAATTTTTTTCCCGTGAATACTCTTTTAAAGAAAGCTGCTTCAAAACTACTTAACTTTGCTGAAATTCTTTCCTATCAACTATAAAAAAAATTCGACCTTGAAATAAAAGAACTACTTTTCATTCTTGCACATTATATATTTATATTTTAAGTTAAATTTTTGTAATTATTTTAATTTTAAAACACAATCTTGTCTACTGTTGCTGCTGCTGCTTTAAACATTTCTTCAATGTGGAGAAAAATCTAAGCACTTGAAATACAAACCAAAATAACCTTTTTATGCTTCAAAAGAAATTTTGAAGTACATATGTACATCCATAAAACAATCGTAAACTTATGAACAAGGAACTATTCAAGTTTGTCCCTAAGTTTTTTTTTTATAGAAAAACTAAGATGATTCCATAAATTGTCGTTTATGCAGATTAAAATCCATGTATTTGTATACTAAAAATCAAAATGAAATTTGGCCCCACCAGTGGCTGAGAGGCTCTGCTCTCAAAGGCTGTTAGACGGGAGGTGCTGGGTTCAAACCCCTGTCGCACTCGTCGACCTAACCGTTTGGCGTTTTCCGTGGTTTTCTTTTAACCTTGCCGTAAATTCGGGATAGGATCCCTTAGAAAGACCCCTACGGAGGGCACTACCCCTAGGCCTATATCCCTCGAATAGATAATCGGCCGTCATCAATCAATCAAAATAAAATTTATTAACTTCCAACATATGTACATCAACAGATCAAAATCCATATAAAATAATATATATAAATTGATTTTTAAGCATTTTTTTAAATTCGAGTGTGATAACAAGATACATTTAACTACGATATGGAGTAAAAATCACGCACTTGCAGTAGAAATAAAATAGTACTTTCTTTGTATCAAATTGATATAAAAGTCTAATTTTATCGATAAAGCAACAGTAAACTTTGGCATAATCTTCCAGTGAATATTACTTAAAAAGTCCGCTGCTTTACAAATATTTGTAAATTTCACTAAAACTCTTTCCTAGCAAACGTAAAAAAAAATTCGACGTTGAAAGAAAGAGCTATTTTTTATTTATCTTGTAACATTATTTATTTCAATTTTATGTGGAATTTTTGTAATTATTTTCATATTGAAACGCAATCCAGGCTAGTGCATAGAGGTTGTAATTTTCCAACTGGACGAAAAATGTCCGGGCCAGGATTCGAACCTGGGATCCCTTGGCTGAAGCCGCCACGCTCTACCAACTGAGCTATCCCGGTCGAATCTGGAGGGGGGGGGGCATAATTCATCCAGTTAACCTTATTGATCTTTTTTCGTCCAGTTGGAAAATTACAACTTGTATGATTTCTTTACCAATTTGAAATAATTGTGTTAAAATTAATCTAGTGTAGTGCATAGAGCTTTAAACATTCCTTCATTGTGGAGTAAAATCCAAGCACTTGCATTACAAACTAAAATTACCTTTTTATGCATCAAAAGAAAGTTTGAAGTATGCACATCAACTAAACAATTGTAAATGTATGAAATTTTATTATAAACTGAGGAGATTCCGTAAATTTTCTTTTATGTAGATTAAAATCCTTCTACTTGTGTACTGAAAATCAAAATAAAATTTAATAACTTCCAATATATATAATGCATCAGCAGATAAACATCAAACTCATATAGATTAATATAGATTAAATTCATTTAAGCATTTGTTTTTAATTCAAGTATGATTTCAAAACAAATGTAAACATTATAGAAAGAAAACCAAGCACTTGCGGTACAAATAAAAAAGGCTTTCTTTGCATCAAATTGATGCAAAAGTCTAATTTTATCGATAAAGCAACAGTAAACTTGGGCAAAATCTCCCAGTGAATACTTCTTAAAAAGTCAGCTGCTTCATAAATATTTGTAAACTTCACTAAAACTCTTTACAAGCATCCATAAAATATTCGATGCTGAAAGAAAAGAGATATTTTTTATTCATCGTGTACATTATATGTTTACTTTTTTAGTGACTTTTTTTTTCATTTTGAATTTCTTTGAAGTTGAATGTTAAGTTAAAGTACATCAGAAATAGTACTTTTATAATCTCAAAATCTTTATTAAATTTTCTTTCCTCTTTGGGAATCTGTTTTCAAACGAAAATTAACTTTGATGTTTTGCGAAACCGACACAAAAATTTCAAAAATATTTCTAATGGAAATCATCTCAGTAGTCGTTCTTTTCTCTGAAAAACCACTTTTTTTTCTCTTTTCCGTCTTCATACTAGACATTTTAATACGATGTAAAGAAGACGCTAAATCGACCCAAATATCTTTGAAACTTTAATACTTTTCAAAGACACTCTTCCAGGGATTTTAATTTGCATTTCTTTAACTGTAAGATATTGGTTCTAAAAACAGAAAGTAATGTGAATTGAGTTTCCGAAAAAGGTAAATCACGCATAAGAAAGATTCGTATGTTCCCCTTTTATCCTATAAGACCAAAGAAAATACGTTTTTGTGTAATTTCAATGTTATAATTTGATGGCTCAGACCCTAACTTCAAATATATGATTGGAAAGATAAAATGAGAAATTCTCAAACATTTTTGAAATTGGAAAATAGGATCTTAAAACAATCGCCTAAAGACTTAGAAATACATAAGGGATTTTTTTCTGTTTTGTTAGATTCGGTAAGTTAACACAAAGGCTTAAAGTCGTTTTACTTTTTAATCAAAATAAATTGCTTCTGACTGGAAAATTTTGTTTAAAATGTCTGAGATTTAAAATTTATCCTGTTGTTTTGTTTTATTTTTCAATCTTCTTGCTATTTTTATTATTTTCTTTTAAATCAATTTTACAAAATTTAAACGAGTCTTAACTCAGTGTTAAATGAATAATATATTCTACTTGTTTTCATGTAAATTGCGTTGATTTTCATGTTTAGAATAATTTATATAGCTGTAGTTTGATTTAAAACGTTTTGTTTTAAATAAAATAGGTTAAGTACAGATATTTGCAAATCTATAAGACAAATCTATTTTTAAAAAGTCCTTCCGGCCTGTACCGGGAGGAAAAGGTAGCTTTCCTATATCTTCGTTTTAAAATTTTAGCTAATGTTACACGAAAACAGCAAGTTAAAATGCAAAGAAACGTTTACAAAAGATTCGTTAATACTGAATTTGAATAAGAAATTCGCCAAATTATTGAGCAATAGCCAAATTGGCTTCATTTATGAAGACTTATTTTGGTCGCCAAATTTGGCGATATTTCGCCAAATGTGGCCATTTTTGCAAATTTTGTCGCCAATGTCGCCAATTTTGGCGCTAACGGATATGAATATATAGTTTTATGCGTATGATTGGGAAAATTATTACAACAATGAAAGAAAATAATTTGCGAGTAATCGCGTTAATGTGCTGTTTTGTTTCAAAATGTCAGCCACCCTAGAATTTCAAACTGCTCTATCTCAGCCATTTTTTAAGATAGAGGTAAACCAAAAAATGCTCTGGAATCCTTGTATCAAGGCCTAACACGTAATTAAAAAATAAATTTGAATTATTATTATTTTTTTATATTTATTTTAGTTTTAAATTTTTAAATGGCCGCCATCTTGAAACAAAATGGCGGACCAAGCTGGCCAACGAACTCGAGACATTGGTTAGCTTAATACACACAATTAGTTTCATCAAAATTGATTTATAAATACGAGCGTTATCGTATGACATAGGTCAGATATATATATATATATATATATATTATATATATATATATATATATATATATATATATATATATATATATATTAGGGTGTCCCAAGATACAATGGCAAAATTTTTTTTTGCAAAATCGAATACGCATACCCTCTATTTTTTTTCTATTTGACCTCAGTAACATAAATAAAAAGTATTATTGCAATAAAATAATAGTAACCCGTGCCGACTTTAGGTCAAACTTGAACATGAAATCTTATATGGGGAATACTATGGAAAGATTTCAAAATGTACTTTTCCTTGGTACTTAAAACACCATTTTATTAAAATCAGATATTTATTAACATATTACAGTAAAAGAAGCATTAATGAACATATTTCCGTTTCAATGTTTGCTTTTTACAGTCAGGATTAAAGCTTAGTATGTTCTTGTACGCAACGTAACAAAAATAGTTTTTGATTCTCCTCAACCGTTATTAAACCATGAAAGTCCTGCATCAATTTTACCGTTCTTTCAGCTGTATCATTCACTGCTCTAAGCATTGATATAGTCTTTTTCGCGTCTAGAAAAGAATCATTATTCTCCCATGAAGAGGGACTCTTTTTGAGAAAACTATTATCGATTTTGAGTCTAGAAAACAAAGAAATGCCTTTGACTGATATGAAATCCTCCATTTTTTTTCTGTAAAAAAGAATATAATAATAAATAACAATTGCATGATATAAATAAATAAATAAATATACAACTACAAAATAAATGTATCAAACTCACCATACAATGAACCACAAAGTTCTTCCTTCGATGGAATGTATCTTTTCTCATGGGTCAAAATATCTTCTCTGTTTAAATTTGCCACCATTTTTAATTTTGTTTCTTCGTCAACATCATCATCAAAAAGTGCTAATATTGCTATTTCATCAGTCAAATACCATAAATGCTTGAGAAATTTCTGTAAAGCAATTTTCGAGATACATTCATTCACATTTTTGTAAGCTTTCAAAGATTTCAAAAAGCACAAATCTTTGTAGGGCGCTTTAATTGCTAAAATGCATTGAATCCATGGTTTAACGTAGACAATCACGATAAATAAGCAGACATCTAACAGTGCCTTTTTATCCTTGATGTTTAATTTCAGTTGAGAACTAAATTATGATAGTTTTAAGGAGTAAATCGCTCGGGCCATCCATCTAGCTTGGTGCATGGCACCTGGAGGTCCGATTTTAATTTTTTTTTTCTGCATTTCCACCTAAAAATACGATAGAAAGTTCGATCAATTCTCGATAGTCCTCTCGGATCATAATATTTTTAAGTTCAGTGCGGTAAAAGTCAATCAAATTTTCAATTTCGGATACGGTTCGGAACGATTCCACTGTTTCTCTATAGCACTGTATTTTGGTGGGATCGATGTTTTTCCAGTTCTCTTTAAGCTTTTTAAAAAGAGGAATATCGGGACTTGTTGTCACTTGTTTAATTTTCGCTTCGAATACGGCCTTTAATACTAGTTCGTATACATGATGGCGGCAAGCGAAAAAAAGCATTTCCCTTTCAAATTTGTGCTCTAGGAGCGCACAAGCACCAATAAAACGACCTGTATTCGAAGCCGTAGTATCACAACAGAGAATTTGGACTTCGTTTTCGAGATTCCAATCTAAGATCGCCTTCCAAATAACCTGCGCTTGTTCTTTGCCTGTAGAATTATAAAGTCTCGGCACAGCAATGAGTTGTTCTTTAACTCCATATGAAATAACTATGGGCAAGCGTTCTTCTTTCGATTTTCGAACACTCAAAGCAGGCAACAGTTTGCCATCCCAATGTAAAGTCACAACATACGGTACCTCATTTTGGAAATCAATTTTTATGTTTTCCGCGCGTTCCTTCCGTTTTTCTGTTCGAATTCTTTGAATCGAAGATTTACTTATTGAAAATTCGTCAGTGTTAAATCCAAGTGCATCAATAGTAGCTTCAAGAATAAACACAGAATCTCGGACACTTAACTGACACCTGTCTAACGCAGCAACTAACTTTGGAGTAATAAAATTACTCCTTACTACTGGTTTTGAGCTTTCATTGTTCGGAGCTTTCTGACTGTTCTGAACTTTCATAGATATAAATGTTGGGATATCTTCTTTATCCATACTTTCGGTAGAATTTGAAGAGGAATCTTCTTGCAATGTTTCGTATGTTGACGAGGAAGTTGAAGCGGAACCATATTTGATTCGCCGATTTTCTTCTTGGACAGCTCGAAGTCGCGCCCTTTCTTCTTTTTTGGCCAGTTTTGTATCCACTCCACCTAAGTGACCGGGTCGGCCAGGCTCTCTTTGGAGTTGCAAGAACATCCTATCTTCCTCTATTTTCATTATTTGAAGTGCATCAGCATGTGCGATGTCAAACAAATTTTCTAAATTACTTACAAAATCCTCTTAAATACGTCTTGTAATTTCTTTGCATTTTTTTGTAAATCTCTCCAAACTTGATACATATTAACAAGCTTCCTCACGCAATTTGGCAACGATTTGGTAGGTATGCGTGCCTTTTCCCAAAAGATAATGCATTCGCAAATAGCGAGATTTGCACTTTCATTAACAGTTAAATTCACTTCCCGAATATTGTAAAACAAGGCAGCGAGAACTTGTCTATTAGACGGAAGTTTTGAGCCCGTTATTTGATGTTTTACGTTCCCTACTAAAAATATAACATTTTTAGAACTACGCAATTCTACTGCCATGTTCTGTTCACTGATTCAAAACTGTACAAACATTTGCTAACAAAACAAGTTGGAACTATAAGCACATTGACACGTGGACGTGCGCTGTTCTGAGTAAACTGCGCGTTATGGCTGTCGAAGCATTCCAAAACCTTTCTTTTTTTTTTTTCTTTTCCTATTGCAGGTGGTGGATGCTCCTCTACGGTCACGTGACAAGCTGACACGTGAAACCGTTCGTTCGCTTAAGTAAACAAGTACTCGCTGCGATGTTTAGCTGGAAGTCGGCACGGGTTACCGTGGTTCAAATTACATGAAACTTTATTTACAATTGTTTTGACATAAAAGGAAAAAAATAAGAGGGTATGCGATAGAAAAAAATGACTTTTATTTTTTGGGACACCCTAATATATATATATATATATATATATATATATATGGATATATCTATATATATAAATCAACATTTGAACGGAGGGTGGTTTTGGGGTCTGGGGATCATGATCGGTGAAAATATATCGAAATTTTCCGGAACTGTTTTCCTCCGAACGGCTGCAATAGGTAGCTTTATACTTTTTTGTATTGAAAGCTACCTAAAAAAGAAAATCATGTTAGTAACTACTAAAATCTTCTTACAGATATTTTTGAAGACAAAGGTTTTTTTTGTTGTATTTTTTTAAGAAAAAGAAAGAAAACCAAGTTAGTACATGTTAAAATCTTCTTGCAAATATTTGCAAAGACAAAACTATTAAAAAAAAATAAAATAAAATAAAAAGAGAAAAAAGAAAAGAAACCATGTTAGTAAATCTTGTCTGCGACATTTTTTAACCTGGAAAAATAGTAGCAGAGCAGGAAGCATAATCTAGAAGTCTGTCGAGCCGGGACTGGTTCGGGCAAATTTTCTTTCTTTTGAATCGGAATCCTTCGTCTCTTGTCCTTCAAATGTAACACTCCACTCGGTAAATATCTGAGATTTTCCCAATAATTCGTGTCGCATCACACTCCACACAACCCCAGGATCGCTACAGCGGTATCTGCTAACACAGAAAAAAATAAAACCCAATTTAGGTCGAAAGAGTCTTAGGTATGTGCCCAAATTGGGGCATGCCTGTTTTGTTTACCACTGTGTATCCATTTTGGGCACTGTTAAATACCCATTTTCAAAAAAAGGAGTATTTAACAGTGCCCAAAATGGATACACAGTGGAAACCAAAACAGGCATGACCCAATTTGGGGCACATACCTAAGAATCTTTCGACCCAGATTGGGTTTTATTTTTTTCTGTGTTTTACAAATCTATATAAGCTACAATAAAATTTTCGGTACTTAAAATCACATGGCATACAGTGAACGAAAATACCACCATGCTGCTATTTACACATTTCGAAGCATTGAATTTTTATATTTTCGGTTACTATTTTATCGCCCTCTATTTATAGATGTCGCCCAATAACACCTAAAAGTGTGATCCAATTATAATACATATCGTTCGATGATAAACCACAGTATGCATATAGGACATACATAATCCGGTGAGACAGGAGTCAATCACTATGATGCACAATAGGGAAGAGATGGGCTCAACCCCAGACTAAAAAGTTTATTCACAAACTTAGAAAACGACAGAAATGCTTGCTATTTGAGGAAAGAAAATGCAGTCTAAATTTCTTATAGTGGTTTACAATCCTTTAAAAATCAGTTTCAAAGAAAATTGAACTGTTATTTATGGGATATAAGGAGGAATATTCTATGTAATTCTGAAGTTTTGAACAGTGCTAGTAACATAAATGAGCCATGGCGTTTCCCTTGTCTATCTTCGCTTTGTCTTTGGAGTGCTGTTCCAGATTTACTGGAAAACTCATTTCTTTCTGCCATAGATTTACTATGATATTTTAAAAGAATAATAGTCGTGGGTTTTGCAGATTTCTGCCAGTGGTTGGGTATAAATAACAAATTTGCAATTTTAGACAATTTTTCAGGGACACGAAAATCAAGAAACATTTTTATGAGGGGGTATTTAGGATTAATACCTATTTCCATGTAAGAAGAGATTTTTAAATGAAAAAAATCTTGAAACTGTTTTATGATTTTATACTGTGTATTTTCGACATCGGGCTCAGACTCTGATGTCACAAAATTTTTCGGGCCAAGGCTCCAAAAAGAAAAAAAAAGAGCCCGAATTTATCTTTAATATACATTGCAACTAAATTTGTCTTAAAACTGTGAGACGTAGGTGGTGCACGCTGTCACACAGAAGAAACATATGCTGCGGATCACCAGTGGAATGAACTGCTGTGAACAATCCAAAGAATTTTTCGTTATGTTATACTTACAAAATATTCCCAGTGTTGAGAATTTTATGTTTATCAAACTTTACTTTGAGGGAAATAACTATGATTTAAAGGAAATTTTTCTATGTTTGACTAAGGTCACTAAAGACAAGAAAACAAAATTAGTTTTCTTTTTCTTTTTTTTATAAATAATAAAATCTGCATCAATTTATAATTCATAACATGCGACATCGTATTTCACTATCGCAGAAGCATTTATTTCTGCTTGGCTAGCATCCAAAATATTGCTTAGAATGACAAATGAAATGTTTGTTGGAAATAATAAGAGCGGCTATCATGTGGAAAAATGAAATCCATTTATTTTACAAAGCTTTCACTACAATTTGGTCGGCACAGTCCTTTTAAAAATCATTTAAAATGACTCTGTGTAGATGTAGATCGGGTTAAAAATTTGATCAGAATTTTTGAGTTCTAAATCCGATTTAAAAAATTAAACAAAATTAAGCAGTTTATGAAATGTAGTTGTATTATACATATAAATGTGTCCATTCGTTATGACTGATTAAAAAAAATTCAGTCGGGTGATTTTTGTCGAAAGATATAAATTAAAGTCTGTCAAGTGAATTAAACATCAACATCCTCAAAATTTCATCTCCACTAACTCTGCGAAAAATTAAGTGAATATATATATCTAAACTATGCTTTTTACCGAGCTATCTTGAACGAAGTATTATAAATTTGGTGTCAAAAGTGTGTATTACTTTTTAAAATGTTTAATATGTAAACGACCTTATTCAAAAATTACATTAATATTCGATAAGTAGACACAATTGTCGAATGATACCCATCGCATCTTAATGGAACGATTTGGAAATGATATACCCTGGACTGGTGCGTTTTGTTTTAAGACTTATACTTATTTTAGCGAAAAAAAGTAACTTTGGCTTTCCAAAAATCACAACATACCGGCATTTTGTGTGTATGACACGTCTACGGCTTTTACGAATTCTGAAATAACTTAGTAATGTGTTATTTATAAATTACTATTAGCGAAACCTTTACATAGTAGTAAAATATTAGTAAAATTTTGAATTTACAGTTTTAAAAAAATAAGGTTTTTCGGACACAGCTAATTTATATTTTCTTAAATTAAATCTCCGAACACTTTATTTTCATATGATTTTCAGTTTGGCGAGTCACAAAGTTTATTTCGGCTCTCCAAATTTGTTTTTAACAAGTACGTTTTGTTACACCCAGGTTACATTAACCATTGACTTATAAATAATAAAAAGCAGCAGAATTTCTTTAAAATCAAAAACTACTTTTGGTGCCATATTGTTTAAACTGAAGAGAACGTTCATGTCTTTTGAAGAAAACAGTACTTTTTGAAGTAAAATAGATTTATATTCAAAAATCAAGTGGGAATATTCAAGAATTATTTCACAATTATACAAATTTAAAATTTAGATATTTCTAAAAACTTTAGTTAAAGGAAACTTGAGACTCTTTCCTTGCATTCTAATTTTTCCAATTCAAATTATTTAACCAAATTTAGCTTACTGTGCAAAAATTTTCCAAAATGCTGCTCAAAATCCGGAAACAAAAGTCACAATTTTCTATAAACGTACAACATTGTTCTTAAAATATGTTAGCTAACTTTTATTGCGTAAATTGAAGCAATTAGATTTTATTTTAGCTCATACTGTCGGGATTTTGAATATTTTGTAAATTAGGGACCTTTACTGTTGAAAACGATACACTGAAAATTAAGGTTTTAAAACAATAATATTTAGTACTTTTTCAGGAAAAATGTAGTATCAGTAAGTTTTGGTCGTAAGTATTTAACAATTTTTGAAGAATATCACCAAAGAATGGGCAATTTTATATTTTTTCTTATATATCTTGTGACATACCCTACCGGGCGATGCACTTGAAGACTAGTAATGACAGAAATTAACAATAACAATGATAACCAATAATAAAGGTAATTTAGCAGTGGAGCGAGCAGACTTAAATTAAAGGTGATCAAAAATAAGCTTGAATTACTAAAAAAATTGAGGGAGGTAATAATTTCCCCAAAACACTCATAAATTCAAACACTTAGCTCAAAACAAAATCACCTCTTTAATCACTCTGCAGGAACCGAAGCAAATCACTTTAGCTCACTGAAAATTATCACTAGAAAAACTATAAATATGAGATGTCTCTTTAAACACGGCACTGTCACTATGAAAAGTAATCCCACGAATTCAATGCCCATTTATTTAATTTATTGAATCTTAACAACATACCACGCTGGCAAACTCACAAGCATAGATTCTGCTCCAAAAATCTCTAAATAGAAACTTCGCATGACACAGAATGTGGAAAACGTCTACGTTCAGGAGTATAGGCAGTGAAAATCCAGACCAATTGACCACTATGGGCGAAATGCGTCTAAAAACATCGAATCTAATTTCCTACCGCAGTTTTTATAGCAATTACGCAACCACAGATACCTCATTATCATATCATGGCACAAAATAACCGTGAAAATCTGATTCCTGGAGATTCAGGTATACTTTGCTAAACTTAAAGAAATGATAGAATAGATAGCTCATTCACACTCAAATGTTAGTATTCAGGACACCACGATCGCACAAATAAACTCAAAGCTCACTCGAACACAGAGAACCTTTATAAAGCAGTAATAAGAAACTATGCTACAATCTTTAAGAAAAAGCATCACATCCAACCGAATCCAGTCGAATTAATAAACGGGAAAAAGAGTTTGACATACCTTTACAACAAGATTAATTTTATTTTCAAATTTTGCTATTTTGAGAAAACTGTACTGTTTAATTTTTAATTACTTGCCTCAGCAAATGCATGGAATGTCTTGAATTTTCTGATATTCATAAAACTATACACTATAGTGTAACTGTGAACTCTTCGATTCATAAAATGAAGATCCTCACCCCCTTCTCCCCCCACCCCCTTCACAGATATTTTGTTACGCAATTTGGCATTCTAAGTCTTAACCTGTTTTCGTACACAATTTAGAAAAAAACGTAATAAAATTCGAGTTTTTCCAAAGATTTCGGAGAAATTTGCAACGGTACATTAACTTGAAACATTGACCCTTTAAATCATACCATGTTTTAATAACAAAAAATAATTTATCTATAATAAGAATGTTGGTTTAATAAATTATTTTTATATTATCTATCATTCCTAAAACTATCTTGAACAAGGAGGAAATATGAATAGAATATTCTATGAAGTTTTTCTTGTTTATTTTGTGTTATTTTTCATTAAATTTTAATGGGAATGCAAAAAATTTTACTATGCATTTTGCCAATTCACTTTAAAAACTGCGTAGATAAAAAGAAAACACCTTGAAAATATTATATTTTATTTAGCCTTTCCAGTGTTTAACTTTTTTTTTGTTAATTTGTGACATATTTGTAAAATTTTCTGGCACTCAATTCTTCATTAGAATTTGAATGAATCAAGAAAAAGCACTTAATTACTTTTTGCTTTCAAGCTCATATTTTAACTTATTAATACATGATAAAAACTAATTCTCAATGTATAAAAATATTTATAATTGCTAATTACCATACTGAAAAAAAATCAAAAGAGATGTTTGATAATTGACTTAAGACTAAACATTCGCTAACAAAATAATACTATCTGATTTACATAAAAATACTCTTTAATATGAGTCTTCCAACGGACAAAGTGGCAAAATAATAGAAAGAGCAGACTATGGAAATATGTTCAAAGTTTAAAATTTATTCTTTTATTCCTTCTAATTCATTAAACGAATAGGCCACATTTGCATCTGAATAGACAGTATTTCTTTTCTGCGTCTCCCTCTTTTACTAAATGAAATTACGTATTTTTTAAAGTATATCATGAAAATTTCTAAGAACTGTATTTTTCTCTAATATAAAAATAACTGCTTGCATTTACTGTGAAAAATTTTCAATTTAATATGATAATCAAAATGTTTGCATATATTAATACTTTCTAAGGATAAAATAAATTTTATATTCGCCTTCTGTTCTTCTAAGGAATACTTGATTATCTTAAAATATTCCTGCTTCTTACCTTTAAATAAGATAATAATTTTTAAAGAGTTAACATTTCAGAATTTCACTTAATTTTTTTGTCCGAGCAGACACGTAATACATATTTTTGCGTACTACTTAAACTTTCTACATGCGCGCATAAATATAACGAATATTTTTGTTCTACAAATTTTATATTAAAAAAACAAGACACAGAATTTAGTTATTTTCCTTGAAGAAATGTTTTAACCTTGTGAATATGCACATTTTCCATTGAAAACACAGATAACCACTAAACGAGTTTGTTTTGCGTAATCAGTGATTTGAAAATTGCTGTGAAGTGAACAGTGAACAATCAGTGAACAGTCAGCGAACTATGTGTGAAAAGACATGCGACAGTCGTTTAAGATCCCAGATGCAACAAAGTTTTTTTCTTTAATTTCGCAGTTACTAACATTTCTCTAAAACGATATTTGACCAATACTAGTATATTAGGCAGGATCAGCCATTCTGTACTGCCACGTTTAATCCCTGCGTGCCGAGGAGTTAGCCGGGGAAGACATTAAACGCTCAACGGCTGGGTTCGCCCTCAGCTGAGTGGTCTTCCTCAGGCATTAAAATTAAAATACTAGTATATTAGTTTTGCATAAGCAAGAACTTGCAAAAAGCTCTGAAAGCTATCGCGGCAGTCACTTAAAATCACAGGATGCAACAAAACTTCGACTACCTATAACAGTGTCACTTTAGCAAAACGGTATTGGACAAAGATTGTTTGAATTGGTTATATATTGGCCAGTATTTACAATATCGTATCTATTCTTTGCCGATATTGACAGCATCTTCCCAATATCCTAGCCCATATTGCACTAGGGTGTTTACATTTTGCTAATATTCCACCATTATTTTAAATAAATATTCCGCCATTTCATTAACAATATTTCCAGTACAAAGCCTATATTCCTGAAATAGTGGCATTTAATTGCAAATACTTCAACTGTAAAGCCAATATTTTACCGATAGGGTTTTTTCTTTTGAATCATTTTTAATAAGTGCACTATTGACGTACTATTTTAAGTATACCTAATATTGATTTGCTATTAAGATAATTATTACAATGCATGTAACTTTGATTGTTATCAATATCAACTCTCACAGGTCACTTTTTATCTATTGTGGTACTTTTAAATCTGTTATTCATCTTTAAGAGCCTAATTGCTATAAAATTTTAATAAAAAAAGATTTTCCAAAACTCTTCTCATCAAATCACACCCATTGAAAGCCATTGAATGATAGTGAAGACAAATCAACTCAAAATTTTACGTAGTGCTTACATTAAATGCATTACAAGTATTCCATATATAATAAATCTATTTAAGCAAAATTCATATATATATATATATATAAATGTACAAACCATATACATAATAAATTTCGAAGCAATTAGTCTATTTTTTTTCTAAAACTAAAAAGGTATAATTCATGTTTTGTATCAGAACCTTTCATTTCCCAGGCATAGTTTATTATTAGGTAGCTTTCATTACAAAAAGCTACCTATTGCAGCAGTTCGGAGGAAAGTAATTCCAATAAATTTTGATATATTTTCACCGGTCATGACCCACAGACCCCCAAACCACCCTGCGTTCAAATGTTGATATATATGTATATATATATATGTATATATATATATATATATATATATATATATGTGTGTGTGTGTGTGTGTGTGTGTATGTGTGTGTGTGCATATCCATATGTATATATATATATGTATATGTATATATATATATAGATGTATGTCGTATGTCATGCTGTAACTCTCTTATTTATGAACCGATTCGAATGTGACTAAGTATGTGTGTAGAACATACCAAGGTCTCGACCGAGTTCGTTGGCTAGCTTCATCCGCCATCTTGTTTCGAAATAGCGGCCAGTTAAAAAATTAATTTTTTTTAAAAATTCAAAAGGATGTACGAAAAAAATATAAATTGAAAAAAATTGCTTCTGTTACGTGTTAGAACGTGATACAAGGATTCTGGAACATTTTTTGTTTGGGCTATATCTTAAAAAATGGCTGAGATATGGCATTTTGAAATTCTAGTGTGGCTGAGATTTTGAAACAATCTGATATTTGTTATACTGGTTGATGGTTGATTATTGACGGCCAATTATCTACACTAGGGATATAGGACCGGGGGGAGTGCCCTTCGTGGGGGTCTTTCTAAGGGAACCTAATCCGTATTTACGCATGGATAAATCCACGGCTCGAAGAAAACCACGAAAACTCCGAACGATTAGGCCGGCGGGCGCGATTGGGATCGAACCCAGCACCTCCCGTCTACCAGCTTCGAGAGCACAACCTCTCAGCCACTGGTGGGGCTTTGTTATACTGTAACTCTCGTATTTATGAACCTATATGAATGTGACTGATCATGAGTACAGAACATACCAAGGTCTCGACCGAGTTCGTTGTTCAGCTTCATGTACCATCTTGTTTCAAAATAGTGGAAAGTTAAATTTTTTTAATTAAAAAAATCAAAATGATGTATAAAAAATTATAAATTTAAAAGGTTGTTTCGGTTAAGTGTTAGATCGTGATACAAGGATTCCAGAACATTTTTTGTTTTGGCTTTATCTTAGAAAATGGCTGAAATGGAGCAGTTTGAAATTCTAGGGTGGCTGACATTTTTAAACAATTTGATTTTTGTTTGCTTCTCTAACTCTCATGCTGAAATTCGCATTCAAATTCAGTATTAACGAAAACCGGGTTCAATCTTTTATAATCGCGTTCCAAGCATTTTAGTTTCGGGTGTTAGGGTAAAATGAGCTGAATTTTTATAAACTTGGACTATGAAAGCTACCTTTTCCTCCCAGTACAGGTCGAAAGGACTTTTTTTCAATACTAATTTACATGAATATTTTTCTTATTTGAACAGAGTGGTACATGATTTTGTAGTACAATCAGTATACAATGATTTGCTATGAGCCTCCGACATATTTTTTAAGTTTGAGTACATGCATACATACACTACGGCATTCAGTGATTATTCACTGTAAATTACTGCCAGAACATACGATATTTCGGCTTTAGTTTATAAGTTTTAATTTCATATGAAAATAAATTACAATTTCAGTAAATAAAAATATTTAAATTATATTTTTCTCTTAAATTGATATGTAATCACAATAATATACAATAAAAACATTTTTTATACATATTTAGAAATTTATCATAACGAAATTATTGTATACAAAATTATATCATTATACATATTTTGCAGCTAAAACAAACATTTCCTTCTAAAAACATAAGAAAAACTGATTTTTATAAAAAGTTTTTTAATGTTAAATTCCGTGAACTACACAGGCCAAAAATGCATGGAGAAATGGGAGAGAAAATATATTCAGAATTTTACATTTACGCTTTTTAATGTATTTATACAAATAGACCACATATGGGCCTCAAAGTAATACAATTTCTTCGTATATTTTAAGTACTTTGCCAAACAAAATATATGCAATTTAAAAAATATATATTTTGAGCATTTCTCTTAGCTGCATGTTTTCTTAATATAACTATAATTTTATACAATCATTGACGGAATTTCTAAACCTAATACAAGATAATCAAATGAAACCAAAATTTATAAAGAAATAACATAAAAATTCGTAATCGTCTTTTTTTTTTTTTTTTTTTTGGTACATTCTGGGTCTTAAATTTATTCTATATTATGTTTATTGATGAATATTTCATAATTTTCTGCATTACCTTTAAACATATTTTCCAGTTTAGTTGTAAATAAGGTATTATCTAACAAACGGTATAGCGTAAACTTTCTCTCTTTTTTAAATTTTACATTGAAAAAACGAAGAAATAAAAAAAAAGAGAGAAAACGGGATTATGATGTTTACAAAAGAGAAAAAAAATATTACAAACTAGAGTTTGCATTAAATGTATGTTGTAAATTGTTTTCTTTTAAAGAAAGAAACTTATTTAAACAAGCTTACGTTTATAAATACATTTGGAACATTTTCATAGTTTTGATAATATATTTTGTAAAAACAATTTTATGTTTATAAAATTGTTGTTTTATCTACAAATTTTATCCATTTTGCATCTTAGCTGTTTTTTTAAATATATAATGTTTCAATTTATTTTAAACAAACATTTTTCTTTATATATATATATATATATATATATATAAAGAAAAATGTTTGTATACAATATATATATATATATATATATATATTGTTAAGTGTGGGTGATATACTACAACGACAATATTTAATTCTTCTAACGAAAAAAATAATTTATATATATTTTATGACTAAAGTTATAAGATATATTAAAATGAAAACGACTTTTTGAATGTTTAATGTAATAAATTCATAAAAGTATTTAAAGAGTAAAACTGAGCATCAAAAGCAGGTTAATTTTCTAATTGATATGGTTGTTCTTATAAAATGCATTTAATTCTTCTAAGACATATTAAATTTGAATAAAGAAACGTATGCAATTAAGAAACTACGCTTGACGTAAAATTTAAAATTTCCAAAGGAAAACGCCACGTTGCCAGAAACAAAGAAGAACAAAATATGCCATTAAAAAATATGTTGATTTAATTACTAAATAGATTCCAAAGCATTTTAATACGAAAAAAATTGCGCTGAGTAAAGAGATATGGGAACTGCATTACGTTAATTATGTGATTCGGTAAAGCGAAAAATAAATTCGTATTTGCCATTATATTCTTATTAGGTTAGGGAACTTAGAGTTTAGTAGATTTCCAGAAAGTACGATAAAAAGTTTAAAATGGCTGTTTCTAATTATTAATATTTTATGTGTTCTTATTCTTCTTATTACTATTATTTTGTGAGTATAATTCGTAGTTAGATGCTGAATTCTACTTCTATCAAGCTGAGAAGTATCGATGTTTAACTAGGAAAATTGTAGGTTATGTGAATATTTTGCGCGTAGTACGTTTGAATGTATTTAAAAGTTTCTTTGCTTTTCATTTTAGATTTTTTTTTTCAGTTACAGGTCTTTAACTGACTTCAATTAAATAGCACAAAATCATTCATTGGACAGAAATAATTAGTATACGTTAATATAAATAAAATATATATATATATATATAGAAAGAGAGAGAGAGACATTTTAAGTAAACGGAAGACATATTATGAGATGCATATTGACTGTAAAGCATTTTTCTATTAAATTCCAAAACAATATGTACGTATAAAGTATTAATGGAATAGGATTATTATGGAGTAATTAAATAAATTCGAGCCATTAAAGCTTAATAAGAAACACGAAAATATGCTTTCCATTCTCTAGGTTATTATTAATACAGATTTCACAATCAGTAGTCTTAAAATGAGCAATGATAAATCATGGTAATTTTTTTAGACTTTGCAAGTCGTTAAATTCATGATTTATTCAACTTTTTTAGCGGACGTACTTCGGTCGTTTGAAATTGGAAGGTGTAGCTGGTCAATGTCACAAAATTCAAATTTGATAAATTGCATAATAATCCGATCTAAGAATTTACTGATTGGTCTATCACTATTTTCAAACAACTATCTTCTTGGCGAATTTCTACTAAAAATTTAATATTATTTGAAAAGCATGGTAAACAAAATACAAAAAACATAGTTGCCACATGGACACATTTTTATTCTATAAAATTTCTAAACTTTATAGCTAATGTACAAGTCCGGTCAAAGCTAATAAAGCTAAAATTTATCTTTTAAAATTCCATTCCATTTTAAGACTTATTTGTAATTGTCTATGCAAATTTTGTTTGAACGACTCTTAAAGAATTTTTGACATTGTGACGTTAGATTCATATTAAACATACGGTCAAATTATAACTTTTGTAAATTTTGATTGTTGTTTTAATTTATTTTCTTTAACTATAAACCAGCTGTTAAACATGTAATAACACAGATCATACATATTTTCAAGTTTATGCAGTGCCTTTGTTCCTTCATGTAAGGTAAAACACCGGAGAGATGACGCGGTCGGAGAGATTGCGCACATAGAAGTTCGGGGCGAAAGAATAGACTGAGCGCGCAGCGACTCCAGGTAGTTGTACAACAGCAGTAGCGGGGTGTCTACTTGCAAGTGCACGTTGATTGTTTTGAGCGTCTAAGATAAAGCATTGCTATTTTGTTTTGTTTTCCCAAAGTAAGTGCTTGAATTTTCATAGCTATTCATCAGAATTTCTATGCAATGTCAGTAATACAAAATATTTTAAACTTAAACGATTTCTCATAAGCTACTAATCTAGACTAACAATGTGAACATCAACGGTTCGTTTTAGTAGCGTCCATGTATAAATAAAAGGCCGAGCAATCTCTCCTACGGAAATTGGAGAGTTTGTGCATCTGCTACTTAGGAGAGATGGCGGTTGGTTCCCATTAGTTTCCATGCTAGGAGAGATTACGCAGCTTATTGGTAAATTTGCATAAAAATGAAAAATTAAAATGGACTAATTTTAAGTTAAACGTGTTATCAAGTAACTTCATGTTATTTTTTAATCTTATCTGGCCTTGCTTTTTCTGATTCTTTAATTTTTTCCCCTTTAATTAAATTTTTTTAATCGTTTTTAAAATTATTTCCTTTTTCTGATTCTTTAATCATTAGACTGAAATATTCACTCCTAATCCTCTTTAATAAAAAGGTATGTGTTGCTGACGACTGGGATCGTTGCCACAGATTAATCTCAGAAAATGAAACATTTGAAGTTACTGAAAAAATTAATTGCTCGAAAAGTATTTGTCAGAAAATTGTTAGACAACCTGCGTTAGAAAGGTAAAAAATTGTATTTTTCTTGATATAAATTTCAAATCCACTGATTATGCCATTTTTCAAATATTGTATTTCAAAAATGACCAAATTTCACATTGAATTACCATAGCGAAAACTTCACGCGTAAAAAACTAATAATAACAGCAAAATGTCAGCACGAGTCCAAATTATAGTAACCGTATTATTCTGTTAAAATATAAAAGTGAATTATGATGTCACGAGTGCATGATTTTTATTTAATTCTCGATAAATACTAGATGCGCCATTTATATTTAGTTGTGAATAATATAGGTTTATTTCCGTTATTAAATAATGTAGCTATAAAACATATAAATCAATGGAAAACGGTAGGTAATAAATTGTAAACGTAATAATAAACCGTATTAAAAAAACATAACTTAGTGAAATAAGTATCCGTTTTTATGTTATTATAGGATATCTATAGGTAAAGGTACAGATTACTTTAAAATACCAGGTTAAATTCACCGATATATTTCATTTGATTCAAGGTTCTTTTGGAGAAACCGACCAGCGCAGCGGGCGTAGTCTGCTAGTACAATAATATTTGTTCACAAAAACCATACAACAATGTCATTTAAGTGTAATTATTATTGTTAACAATCTAATTGTAGTTATTATTAGTAGCAATCTCCCCTACCCATGTGCGCAATCACACCAACCCTGTAAGTACAGATTGCGCAAAATAACTTTCCTGGTTTTATTACAACTGTTCTATTAAATTGCAACATAACAACAAAATAGCAATGGAAATGCATAAAAAACAAATGAAGTAAAAATTATTCACTGATTGTTTAGCAAAAAATCAACATTTAGATTTTTTATTGTTATTCTTTTTAATTGTGCGCAGACTCTCCTAGCTTTACCTTACGCACAAAGGCAAATATCAAATATAGTGATCTTACAGTCATTTTTCCACGCAAAAATTACATAAAATTTTTATTATCAGTAGAAATTTTAAAACAATTTATCTAAAATATTGAATGATTAGTTTTATGGGTATTCTAATTAACAATCTCATTGTTATGATTATATTTTACTTTTTACCAGAGTTTGTTTTGTATACCTCCAAAATATTTAAAAACACATCACTAACTTCAACCTTCTACACTGAAGAATTCTGTTTGTATGGTTTTAATTATATGTGTATGATTTTAATTTTGTACGTGTACATTACGTTCATATTAAGTACCTATACTTGCGTTAAAAAATACATTTCGAAATTTATTACTTACTATACCCGTTTTACTGTATGTATACATGTATGTGTTCAAAGTTGTACAAGTTCAAAAAGTTTTCGATGAAAAAAAAATGTTGTACTAACAGATACATTAACATGTTCAAATTAATATCTACACTTTTGACAATTATGGTGACCTTGTTATAAAATTTGCTAAATAAGACAAAATACTCTCAAAATTCAAAGTCATTAGATAAATATTTGACAATTTTAATGCCATATATTTAAATGTAATACAAAACTTGTTGTTTTTTTTATAAAAATATTTTAATTGAAAATATATTTGATTTACGATTTTCATATTTATACCTGGGGTACGTGATTGAAAGATGTGTAAAAACAAGATAATAGCTTGTATTTTTGCCAGATGATAATCTGTCGTATTTTGAATGCTGCACACTTTTTTTGAAGTTAGCAGCAATTGTTCATCCTATATTCGTGATATCTGTTATCATACAGGTCTGACAGACCTTTCATGTGCTACATCATTGTTATCTAATTTCAAATGTGATTTGTGGTTATTGCATTTGTCACATACGAAGCGCTTTTAATGTAAGAAAATATTTGCCTAATTATCTTTTCTTAGAACCATAGTAAGAGTGCGCATATGGACATATCTCTAACATCATTAATTTGTCGCGGTATCTAGTCCTCGGAGTCTTGCTATGAATTATAAGTAGTTCTTTTTAAAACGACCTTCCCTGGGGCATGCTTTCGGTTGAGAACATTCCCTGTTCCACCCTACCCATTATGCCATTCACCTTTTTTTTTATATTTAAACCTCAGGCATAATACTGTACCAAAATAAACTGGGAATAAAAATATTATTTGATACTCAATGATTCAGAGAATTTTAGCAATATGTTTGTGTAATTGTAAAAATGTGATTATTTGTCTTATATGTTATATTGTGACACTGTGCATATGGAGGGAGGGGGGGAATTCCGAAGGCGTATTTCTCTCAAAAACATACATTTACAGTTCGGCATTTTCTAAGAAAAAATTGCAAATTAAGGACATAAAAATTATTTTTACAGTCCTTTGAACTTAGCTAATATTATGCCAGAATTTTCGCAGATCGTGAAAGAGATTATCATTTAAACTGCATTGTTACATCAGGTAGATGGTGTGTTTATGACCATAATGTTCAGTCCACAAAACTGTTTTTTTCTTCAAAAATATCTGTAGCTCAATAAATATTAAACTGAACTAAATAATGCTGCTGAATTAGTTTTTTTTTTTTTTTTTTTTTTTTTTTTTTTAATATTACGTGTTTTTCTATTTATTTTTACTATTTAATAATTCCTATTGTCTTTATCTGAACCACAAGACTGATGGTGTGGCCTTTAAGTTCGTGATTTTTTCACAGTTACTTTGTATAATTTACAATGTATTTCTGTGTTTAAATCAACTAACAGCTTTTTCTTTTACACAGATTTTTCTTTGACAGCTATTTAGCAACTATTAAATTTCTGTTCAATGACATGACTCACTCTCTTGTGACAGTAATCATTTATGAAATAAACTATAACTAAACAAGAAATTGTATCTGAGATTAACTTTACAAAGCGCTGAATTAAAAATAGTTAATAGATCATGGTAAATAAAAATAATCCAAACCACTTTTAAAGACCCATTAATTAGTGCAAACTATGACTATAGTACTTTAAGGACCTGTTTTTTCATTCTGTGTGGTTTATTCATATGAAAAATTTATGTTTTTTTATTATATAATTATTTGCATATACTACACGGTTATACCACACCACATTCCCATGAGAACATATTTTCAATTGCAACTACGTTTTTAACACTTTCCAACCTAGTTGAAAAGTGTTTATGACTTCGGTTTGTCTGGCCGTCTGGCCGTCTGCCGTCTGGCCGTCTGGCCGTCTGCCGTCTGCCGTCTGTCCGTGCTCTAACTCCCGTAAATATGCTCGGATTGCCCTGCAATTTTTATATGTTATAATCATTATCTATAGTATGTTCCCTATTTCAACGGAAGTATGTAGCACTTATAGTTTTTTTACAGGGACACTCAAAAGAATTCCGTTACATTGCGGTCTATGGGGAAAAATCATTTGCGGTTTATTTAAATAATGTTTCACTATTTTAAACGCATTGAAATTTATATATATCACTAAGGTGCATTAGAAGAAGCTTAATATGGAATAGGGTGTGCATAGCACTTATACTTACTTTACAGGGACAGTCAAAAGAATTCCGTTACATTACGTCTATGGAGAAAAATCGTCTGCGCTTTATTTAAACAATGTTTCCCTATTTTAAACGCATTGAAATTTATATAAGGTTCATTACAAGAGACTTACTACAGAATATTGTGTGTATAGCAGTCATCGTTCATTTACAGGGACACACAAAAGAATTCTCTACTGTATGTTAACAATAATTCCTGGAAGTGCGTTTTAAGTTACTAAACGCGATTTTAATTTTAAATCGCTTTTTGTCTATTACGTGGTGTGTATAAATTCTGTAGATCCTATACAGGGAAGCACAAAAGTTCGGGAAAACATTTCCGTATTATTTAACTCCAGACGGAGAATTTTAAACTGTGCTACGTGTTTCCTAACTGAACTAAAATTTAGCATCCTATGTAGTATATATACAAATCTATAGATCCTATACAGGGCTGAATAAAAGTATTTGGATTACTTAGATGTTATCTTTTAGCTTATTGAAGAGTATGATTCGTAAAATTATTTTGGAAGCGTTGGAAAGTGTTACATAATCTATGCTTGACGCATGATTTTTCGTTCTTGTTTAATCAATACTAGCAGATCCATCCGGCATTCGATACGGTTAAAAAAAAAAATGTAATATCCTAAAAATACTGCGATCGTAATAATGAAGTTTTGTGCATTCGTGACCAAAAATCGTTCAAACAAAAGTAAAAAAATGTATGCTACTTTGATTTAATCATAGAAAAATCCCTTACTTTTATAAATGAAAATGCAATTTTTCTTTAGCGCATGTAACAAAAGAATATAAGATTTTTTTTAGCAAATCCGCAAAAAAAAGGGCATGGCAACAGAGAAGAAAAAATTGCATTATAAAATTAAAAAAATAGCTTTGTAAAAACTATATCTGCTGGTTGTAATTGGAGTAAAGAGTGGCCTGGAAAATTTTTAATGTAGTTTTTCGGGTTCTATATAAAGTTTCGTATAAATCGGCCAACAATTTCTGATTTATATAAGGAACATAAACACACACTTTGAATTTTTTCTATAACTATTTTGTGACATCGTTTCGTATGATTCTGTGAGAATGACTCAAAAATTTAGAATAGAATTGTTGATCAATCTTTTGGGTCTAAATTGTTTCATTTCGTGTTGAAGGTGTTTTTGTTTGCTTTTGTATTAACTTTTTAAGTTACAAATAACTGCCAAAAAGTTATATATTATATGGGAAATCAAAGAAACAAATCGAAGATTATTTTGTGTATTTGTAATAGCACAGTGGACTTTAGTGGACAATATTGTTGTTTTCAAAATGATGTATTAAAAGTACTATAAACATAAAGCGATATTTCAGCTTTCTAGATTTACTTGCATACCTTACTTCTTCTTTTTAAAAAGTATGCTTGGATTATGTGCGACCAATTTTAATTTAAAATTGTTCACAGACAAGATAAACCCCGAAAACCTTGCACCCCACCCAGACAAACTCCTTCTTTTGTGGCCAGCATCCTATTTCTATAAGTTGAAACTATCTTTCAATATCTTACACCTTTCTATGTAAATGAAAAAAAATATATATTTTTTAAAAATCTCATGAATATATGAAACAAACAAACGTTTTGTGTGCATTATGAATCCTTAAATGTGCAAGACCCTCTAAATTACGTAGCATTAATGGCCAATGGAGATTAAAAATAATCATTTATAAATAATAAACATTTGATGAATACGAAAATAAGTTTCATTATTCTATCAATGCTACAACAAAGTAGAAAAATAATTACCGAGAAAAAATATTCATACAATCATCTACCTTTTCTATTAATTAAATCTACTGTTAAAAATTAATTAAAAACATTTACAATAATATATATTAGACTTTTGATAGCATTCTGTTAAAAAAAACAATGAATACAAAAAATAACGCGTACAGTATGTGATAATTCGATATAAATCCTACTTTTTTAAAATGATTAAAATCTACTTATAATTTTGCGTATGTAAAAAATGGCATTTAAAAAAAACTAAATTACTTTTTAAGCATAGAAATTCATTGAAAGTTACTTGTAATTTAACCATGAAAAGCTTTTAAAAAAATTGAGGGAAGTAATTTAATATACTTTGTGTAAAAATATAGAATTCCAAGCAACATAATGCGCCTTTGTACTAACCATTTTACAATAAAAAAAGACTTATCCTAAAAAAACTAAACTTTTAAAACTGTGTAAAAAACAGTACTTTTTATTATTTTTGTCTTGAGATTAAGATTTTATTTTCACACTTTTTTACCTGATCTTGGTTGTTTTTTTTTCTAATATTTCACCCCTCTGCAGAATCAACGAACCAGAATTTTACACTCCAGTTCCTCGGAACACCACTTGTTAATTTTTTTCATGGAAAACAAAAAAAAGATTTTTTTTTTTTCAGCAAGAACATAAAAAATTAAGAAAAAGGGAAAGTCATTAGTTTTCCTCTCATTAAAAAGCATTTTTAGGTCATTTTCTTTCTGCGTTCATATTTTTTCTAGTTTCCATTTATGTTTTCTTGATAGAATTATATTTGCAAAATAATTCTTTTAAGAACAAGAAAAAAACTTTTCTAAATGAAAAAAAAATAACGCTATACAGATAGAAGGTAATATTTGTGTATATATAAAAAACTATGCATGCTGTTTTATCGATTAATCATCATATGTCTTTTGCAGTGGTATAAATATAAATTACGCACAAAAATAGAAGTACAAATGGTTATGTCACCATTAAAAAAAATTACGAAATTCTTTAAAAATAGTATTTATAAAACCCACTAAGTTTAAATAGCTAATTTTGGGCATCTATCAGAAACTTTTGAAAGACTATTTAAAATACTCTGCACTTAGCTATTAAACACAGATTTTAACACTTTCCAGTGTTTATGAATTCATTGTGTCCGTCTGTCTGTCTGCCGCCTGTCCATGTTCTAGCTCACATAATTATACTGGGATTGTAATGTGACTCATATATGTTATTGAGGTTTACTATGGCATGTTCGGTATTAAAAATGAAGTGTGTAGCATATTTTAGTTCGTTTACAGGGACACTCAAAAGAATTCCATTGCATTACGGTCTACTGGGAAAAATCGTTTCCAATGTATTTTAATGATGTTACACTATTTCATATATAATCGACATACATAACTGTGGAGCACTAGAAGATGATTACTGTAGAATATGGCGTTCATAGCATTTACGGTTCGTTTACAGGGACATGCAGGGCTCCCAAATGGTCCGCTTTTTAAATACCAGGATTTTCTTAAAAAAAAATTATTTTTAGATTTTTCTTGCAAATTTTACAGAAACCACCTTCGGAGGTAATTTTTTACGGAAATGTTGAAGAAACCTACCATGAAACTTTCTGTTAAAAATATTGGTATTCAATTGGTGGACCATTTGGGAGCCCTGGACATGCAAAAATATTCGGTAACAGTACTGTGAATGAGCAATAATGCTGGAAGTTCATTTTCAACTGTGGTATGCGTTTTTAAATTTATCTAACTTTTTTGCATATTACTTGGTGTGTATAAATTCTATAGATCATTTACATGGAAACACAAGAGATCTCGATTACATTTCTGTTTATTTACAGAAATTGCTGAGGGGTAATTTTTAGCCGTGGTATGCTTTCCTAACTGAACTAAATTTTAGCATATTATGTAATTTATACATACAAATCTATAGATCATTTACAAGGGTGTACAAAATAATTCTGATATTTTCCCGACAGTTGGGGGTAATAATGGGTTTTCAAATATGTTATGCGTTTTCCTTCACATAACTAAGGCATGTACTTATTTATCAAGTAAAATTACAAATAAACAGATTATGTCTTTTGAAATTGAACCTGTGATTAGATTTACAGAGCCCTAAATTAAAAATAAATAATTTATCATGTTAAAAAGTTTTAAATCAACTTTACAGACCCAATAATTTAACAAACTAGGGCTGTGACAGGCCAAGGATATGATTTGTGCTAGCTTTTCTCATAAATCGAATGAAAATTACTTTAAAAATTTTTAGAAAACTGGCTCCGGATCCATTTGTACTTAACATGTGTGAGAAAAATCAATGTGTTTTAATTTCTGCATTTGTTAACAAAGTTTTTCTGACAAGCTCTTTTTTAAATATTTTCTATACGTAGTCTAGACGGAAAATATAACGAATCATAAAATCAACAATCTTTCTTTTGCTATGAAAGTTCTGTACCCATAATGAAGTTTTTACTAACATTTAAAACCTTCCTCAAACATATTTAAACCTTCATCTGAAACAGACAAAGTATCACATAAATTCACAAATATTTTAGTATGTGAAATTTAAGTGATCGAAAATGCTTCCTATAACGTTAATAAATACCATGTTATGTAACTGTATTAAAATACGCCATAAAATGTTTTTTACGTCTTTTATTTTTGTTTATTTAATAACTACATTAAGCTACTTGAGCATTACTTTAATGTAAAATACCAGTTTAAATTGTATCTAGAAGCTATTTATTACATACACTTCGAATTTTACACACAGACAAATTGTGAAAATAAGCTAAAGAAATTATCTCACTTTTATGTAAAAATTCTCGTTTCCTGAAAATTTTAAATTTCAGACAAATATAAAGAATTCTTCACAGAAAGGATTCGCACGCTGTTAAATAATGCATAAATTGCAGATGTATCCACTGACACTGTATCCATATCTGAAGCTTTATATAAAATATATACCGTAAATAAGTTGAGGGTTCTGAAGTAACTATCAATTAGTTTTGAATGAAGTAACTGTCAAATTTTATTTATGCGAAAAGAAACTTGTTGCTGTAAATTATGAATCACAGAAAATTTTGGTGAATTCTTCATAGTAAGAAATATTATAATTCTACAATAGTTCATGCGTTATTAGATTATTTCTAAACTTGCAGTGTATCTATCAACACAAATTACATTATTCATATGATAGTAAGTGTTGTATGACTATGCCTCATATTGTATTCTTTTCTATATTGAATTTCACCTTCACCAAAAAGTGATTGTGATAAAAAATGAAAAGAAAAATCTTATTTTTGTATTGATTTACTTTCTATAAATATTAGCCTGTGTTTGAAAACTCTAAATTTCAGAACATTGAATTTTTTATAGGAGCAAATATTGTGACAGTTTCATCGCTCTCATGTTACCATAGAGGGTACATTATTTTAATCAGTTAATATATTTAATAGAAATAGAAACATGATAAGAAAATTTAAATTTTGAAATGTTTACGTTGCTTTGAGCAATAGGCGATAACATCACAACGAACATTGGAAATAGACATTCAACATCGATCGCGACAGTCTATAATAAAGATGTGGCGTGGAGATGTCAATGCAATTGGTTCTAGTCTGTTTTATAAGAAATAACGTTTCATTAATGTGATTGCAACTCATTCAATTCAAGGTAAAATTTTATAAAAGTTAATGATAATTTTTTTAAGTTAATTAAAGTTATAAAGAAAATCCGAAGTTGAAATAGTAATCCCCGTATGACAGATACACTTCATACAAATCTGGCATTATTTCATAAAATATTCTTTGCTTTTCCAAAAGCATTTTGCATCAATAATAATAATAATAATAAAGAAATTCCGTCACTTTTATGCACTGATTTATTCATTTGGAAATCTTTTTAAAAATCTGTATTTATCTAAATTTTATATAGTGACAGATTCATATTAAAAAAAAAGACAGCTATGATAATATAAAAAAATGTATATATATCTCATATCTGCTCGTTGATTTATTTAAAATTGTTTCGCTCTTGAAAAATTCTAAATTTCAGAATATTATGATGAATTCCCTCTAGTATCAATTATTATCGCTCTTTAGCAGTTCTTACGCTATTCTCCACGTTCAAGACCTGACAGAACACGTTCTTCTTATTAAGTTGCGTACTGCATGGAATGCACATAATGTGAAATTCAGAAACCCGTAAGTGTGTGTTCCGGCAGTAATTGGAAGACCATATTGTCATTATGTCACTTCTTGATAATGACATCCTGAGACACGTCCAGGCCCTTTTAATGAGACACGTCCCGAAGTCTCCGACCGTATCGCGTTTCTATTTCCCCAAGAACACCTTTTAGTTAAATAACTCATTGAAGCACATAACAGAATCCTTTGGGGGTTTATGAGGTTATTTATTAAATTCGGATTTTACCTGAACTTTAATATCACGTTTAATGGATATTTCAGCATCTTGAAGGGTGGTTAGTGTACTTTTAATCTCGTCCAAAGTCGAAGAAGTTTGTAATATTTTGCCGAACACTTTTAAAAGTTAAATTCAAGTGTTTTATGCTTCGGTGATGTCTTATTAAAGAATCTAATATTAAATTGAGGCAGTTTTGAATTACTTTATTTAATTAGATGTTGTCAGTGTAATTAAGAAAAATGTAGAACTATAGAGCAATGTATAATATACTTAAAACTAGAATTCATATTTTTTTATGTTTAGGTAAAAATACACTATTCCTATAGATATGATGAAATCTTATGAAAGATGGTGTAATGAAGAATATATTTTGAGAAAATTAAGTAAAGTTGTTACATATATATACAGGTATATATATATATATACATACAGGGTGATCGGAAACAATATAGAAAATTTTGAAAAGGTGGTAGAGGGCAAAAATAAATGCATTTTTTTCATCATAGAATGTGTGTCTGGAAATGGCGCGTACAAAAGCTATCTATTGGCGCTTATAAGCTATCTTTCATTGCAGTTTTGACATTTTTCTTCGTCACTAGCGCTTAAATGCACCTTTTCCGGACAAACATTCTATGAATGGTTGTTTAGGTTCCCTCTACCACCCACTAAACTTTTCCCAGTTATTTTATGTTAAAATTATGTTTAAGAAATGCAGTATTATCTGAAATTAGTGCGTGTTTGTAATGTATGGGTTATTGTTATTAACAAGAAGGAAAAATGTATGCATGTGAGAAACACTAGAAATAAAAATGACCCAACTACAAGATGGCAGCAGAATACATCATCTGCAATGTTTTAGAACAGATGAGCGGGAAAGACTAGTTAACATTTTCGATGAATTCCGAAATTGCCACAAATGCTAGAAGAAAACAGATATGTAATTACATATCTGTTTTATTCTAGAATTTTTTGTTTTGTAGATCGCACATCAGTTTTGAATACTGGTACATGCAAACTAATACAGTTTCATCACATTGTCTTAAATAGCTCCTCTTTTATTAAACTCTTTTATTATTATTGTTAAAAGTGAGAATGTAACCATTAATGGGAAACACCTTTGATAAGTATTCGAACAAATATTTTTTAACGTTTGTTACACGTGTTGAAAACACTAAAACTAATGAAGTAAAATTATCAAATTTCTTTAATTATACAGTATGGCTGATAAATAGGTTATAGCAAAAGCGTTCCATTGTTCATTGAAATAACAGTAGATGCTAATCAAGCAAACTTGATTTAGAAAAATTGTAATAAGGATACGTTGACTAATGCGCTTATATAAAGAACGTTCTATAGTACTTTCTAATAATAAGTAAATAAAAAATAGCGTTCTAGTGTACTATATTCAGCATTAGCATTCAAAGAGTTTTGTTGAAATCCTTAAGATCTTATGTTACAGCATCGACAACCAGTAAAATTTGCAACTGAACATCAATAAATATATTATTTAAAGTGTATGCATTTTTACATTGATACTCATTTTGAATTAAATTTTTCTAATAATTTTTATTCATATATTTTTAGTTATAATTTTGAAATTAGATAGCCGTTTTCTAAATATCATGTTTTTATGGTATATGAATATTCAAAATATATATAGGGTGTTCTTTAAAGTCCTAAGACACGCAAATAACTTTGGAATGTAGTGAGCTAGAACCATGTAAGTTTGGCAAAAATGTGGCAAAGTGGTCAAGCCCGAGCAGATGCGACCGTCGGCAGCACCCTTAGCATCGAAATGTGAAAGTTATCACACCTAACTAGCAAACGGAAGAAGATAAAGAAAAATATCTATTACAAAGTTGCATAATTAAAATATTAGGAAACGACATATTATGTACAGGTACACGTCTCGAGTGACTAGAAGGCCAGAGATGTTAATTTGTGAGAATTGGTAGCGCGTATGTGGAGGGCAAGAGCCAAATGATGTAAAACATACTACGCAAGAAAAACAGGGAAGGGTGAGGAACTTAATATTTACAGTGAAACCTCGCTAAAGATATCACCCATTGGATCATAGAAAATCTGTCTATTCAGAGAGGTGGTCTCTGAATAGAGGTAATGGATAAAGGAAATTTTAATGCCATACATACTACAAAAAATATTATTGAATTAGTTTTTAATATTTCATGCCAATAGAGCTTTAAAGAAAGAATTTATTTAAATTTATTTAACAATTTCCAATTAAAAAAAAATTCTAAACATTTTTAAAATCTTAAAACAAATTATTCATTTTAGTATCATCTCTAAGAGATATTGCACTTTTTATCAATTGATTGAGTGAAAATCAATACAATTTCATTCAGCTTGCTAAATTTTTCCTTTTTCTATCTTTTACTTGAGCAAGATTTGAATTCCTCATACTCTTTTAGCAGAAAATCTTTGTTTTCCAATGTATAGTTGAGTTTTGCTACAATTAAACTTTGTCGCCAATTTTCTCTCTGATGTTCCATTCTCGTATACTCTTAAAAATTTCACTTTGTCTTTTGACACACACAGTTTTCTTAGACATCATGAAATTGCTAAACACACAGCAAGGAAAAAACAACATGCCCTTTAATGTGAATACGCACTGTGTTAACTTTCACTGTTAAACAAAACTAAGGTGATAACAAGAAGTGACAAACTTTCCAAGGAAAGAAACAGAATTGAAATAAAACTGGAATCTGTACCACCCCTTCACAGTGAAAAAGACTCTTGCACTTCACAGGGTATTTGTCACATGGCCAGTTCTAGGAAAGGGGACAACAGCCCTTCTCTCCAAGCTAGCTGAATGTGCTTTATGGGGGAAAATTGTATTTCGAGATACACCGATGCACTCTTAATCTTCAACTGAAAAGTTTAAAAGTGGTCTTTAGAGAGGGACACAGGAAATAATGGTCCTTTAATGAAGTGAAAATAAACATTGAGCCAATAGCCAAAAATTATAGACTAGAAATAAACGGTCTTTATTAGAGATGGTCTTTTAGAGACGTTTTACTGTATTTCACAGGCACAGGATTGCAGAAATGACAGGGATGATCACCTCGGGAACTCAGCTTACGCTTTAGAGTGATAGTGAATCCCTAGGGGCAGACCAAATACACTAGCAGCTATTCTCATGTTTTACGTAATTTGTACTTTAGGAGAGAATACAAGTGACTCAGAAATGTGAAGATTGTACAATAAATAATAGGAAAAGCTGTCTGAGACTAAATATGTGAAGAGGGAGTCAGCTCAGAATGGACCAGGGTGTATAAATATGAACTTTTTTTTCATTGAATTTCCCACATTATATAATTTTGTTCAACTGAACTGTAAGATATTGTGTATCTGAACTGTAAGATATTGTGTATCTGAACTGTAAGATATTGTGTAAGATATTGTGTCTCTCTAAAAGATATTGTGTAGCCAGTTCGCTAATGACATGGTGGTTGGATTTTTAAATGGTAGTATTAAATGATTATGCAGTCCAACACATAGTATAAGGAAGTTGAGGGAGAACCACAAACACAAAGTGGAGAATATCTTTTATTTATGTTTTATAGATGTTTTTGAAAAGGTCTATGATCCTTTAAAAATAAGAATAGGTATCTGTTATGTCGTAACCAAAGGCAAAAATTTAATTGTGAATCGGCGCGCTTGACAATCCGTGCAACGTTGTTGCCAACGGTGAAACAGATGTTGGTTTACTTCATGTTTCAGTGAGACGCTGGCAATGAAAGAAATGGGTTTTGTAATTGCGTATCTGTTAAGCCCGAATTCGTCAGTTGGTCAGCTGTTTCATTGACTGCGACTTCTGAATGTCCCCAAACCCAGTTGAAAAAGTATACTTAAGAAGAATTTTGTAAATGTTGCATAATTTCTATTATCATGTAATTTGTATTATCAAATTTGTTTATAACGAAAAGACTTATAAAACTATCTGTTGAGAATGAAAAAGTAGAGTCTGATTCTGACTCCGCTGAAGAATGAGCAGAGAGGATCTCAAAAATCTCAGCTTGGAAAACCGAGTTATCCAGGACAAGTTTTATACGCTATGTGAAAAATTTTAAGTTACTTTTATAAACACAAAATACTGAAGCTGTTCCTTCTGTTGTTTTTGAGCCATCCGTATATATAATTGTTGAACCCGTATAATTTTTTGTTGTACATGTTTCAGTTCCCTCAAAGAATGGGAAAACAATATAATTTGAACTTTTTGGATAATAGGAAGCTGCGAAAATATCTTAAGAAGAGATTCCCAAACGGATTGCCCTGGAGAACTCAGCCTCCACTGACAGTTGAAGATCCAGAAAGGGGGTGGGTCTCGTGAGGATTTGAAGTGAGTTTGTTAAGATGTTTTTGCATGCTCGAGACATAGTTGCACATTACTAGTAGTGCACTTCTTTGTGCTGCAAATTAATGTGACAGACAAGCTGATGGGACATCCGTGGAAATCAAACCGCGCAGGCATATGCCAAATGAAGTTTCTGTATCGCGCTATACAAAAATCTGAAAATGTATGGTTTAAGTCTCCCCGAAATCGAGGAGAACTTATAGACCATTTTGAGATGTTTTTATCACTTTTAGTCATTTTGGAGCCAGATGTGGGAGAAAAGAAAGACTTTTGTTGAAATAAAGCTTTAAGTATAATAACGTTTTTTTCTGATTTAAGTGTTTTCCCTTGCACTTTATAAATGCTGCTCCTTTTTAGATGTTTTGTTTTTCGAATGTCATCGATGTTGAGTTTTCTTGCGAAATTTCAATTTTGTTGTTAGTCGCCCAATTTTGAATAATATTCAACGAAAAATGACCTCTCTGTTCTAATAATGCCCACGTAAGTGCCGAGATTATCACGAGTACGCCGTCCGCGTATTTCATCACTGCACAGCCATCGACGTGGAAAGCTCCCAACAGCGTCTCGAAAAGTACCAATCATAGAACGATCCCAGACAGGAATATTGACGACAGCCTTTGTTGCAAAAATATAATAAATGTGGAACCAGTCAGTCCACCAGACCCCGTCAACCCGTCGGAGTAAAATGTAACGCAAAATGTAATATAGAACACTTACACTTGTGCCATGTTAAGAACGTATGGCCTGTTTGAAGAGGCCACCGATGACCACAATAAAGTTTCGTATGCAGGAAAAAAACGTACCAATGTATATTTGCCAAAATCGCAGGTGTAATAATGCTGTAGGCAACGACCATGTGGCGGCGTAGATCTGTTAAGCACGTTGGTTCCATCGTATACACTTGGGCTTTCAAAAAAACCCAGAGGAAAATGTCCATGGGAGTTACGTCAGGTGACCGAAGTGGCCATTCGACATGTTCACCATACCCAATTACCTGTTAGATGAAAGTGTCGGACGTAGTCTGGTGTGCAGGGGTACAGTCAAGTTGAAACTACAGGGATAACAGTTCCAACAGAGGAAGCTCATCTAGCCAGTACGGTAAGGTCTCATGTAATAGTTGGAAGAATTTGCTCTTTTAATGGTCATTGATAGAAAATAGGTTCCAGACGCCGCCGGTTTTTGAAAATACCGCACCATACATTTCTTGACTACCGCATCTGGTGCTTCGTTGCAAGCCCCCAAAAAGGGTTCGTAAGTGCCCAATAATGTGTGTTCAGTATTCCGGCCCGTGTTAATTGGGCCTCCTGGGCACACATAATGTTGAGTAGAAAGGTAGGATTGTCTAAGGATATCAACACATAATTGAACAATTCCAGGTGTTTACGGTATTCCCCTGGCAAATGCATGTGCGTTTGTGAGACATGGCACGGATGTGCATCATGTTCGTGTATGATTTTCCAAACATGGAATCAAGATAAGCCACACGTCATACTGGCGGATCTAGTACCGGTTTGTAGGTAGGATAGCACATATGCTAGAACGTCCTCTGGTTATACTTGTACACCTTGTTATGAGAGCCGACCAGAACGAGGACGGGCTGCTACCAGTTTTACAGATCCGTTCAACAGCACGGGTAATGGTGCATGGCATGGGATATAGATCGAGAAGAAAACGGTTGGCATACGAGTGTGCAGCTACACGAACGTTCCGTCCACATTCACTGTACATCAGAACCATTTTGCAATACGGAGCATTCGAATAAGAGGCCATCTACAGATCTAACCATTGTAGCGAATAGGCTTTCCACTGTCGACGCTGCTCATTTTCCCCGCAAGTTAGCTATTTCGGTATATAAATTTACAATCACCCAACGCTTCTTCTTTTTCGTATACAAACGTGTCAGATTGTCTACGTATCCGCGTCCCTAGCCTTTTACTCGCTTTATCCGTTTGCTTTATGTTGGTTCCTACTATTTTGATTATGTTGAACAATTTTGTATTCGACATTTTGTTTACCATCTCCCTCTGTTTTCGAGTTACGTGTGCTTACTTCCACATTGCGCCACTATGGGACGCTGCTAACGTTTGCATCTGATTGGCCATGACCAATCTATCATATATTCACCTAACTTGATATATAGTTGTAGCCCACTCCGTTCCGAAGTTATTCAGGTGCCTTAGGACTTTAGTGGACACCCTGCATATAGTATATTAATCAAAAATAGCAAATCTATAGCAAAAAGGACCTACTTATTTATAAAATAATGAAATGAAATACATGGTAATTTTCCATATATTAATATTTGCTATATCAAAAATGCAAACTGACGAAGTATACTTTGAGATATTCACCAACCTTCAACATGCAAAATTTTGTCATAAAAATTAATTTTCTGTGTCTGACCCATTATTAAGTCTATTTTCTTAGTTTTCTAGAGAAGTTTGAATTTTGTTTCTATATTCCTTAGAATTTTAGTCACAGATATTTGAATATTAGTAATTTAAAACACAGATAACAGTAATAAGTTAATACAGTAAGCTTTATTATTTTTAAAATCAGCTTTTTAATATCTTGCGTTAATGCCAATCATCGTAACACAACAAGTTATTCATCAAGTGTTGTTAAATTTCATTAAAATACTCTAAATGGCTTGATTTAAGGAATGAACTTCACCTATAATTATACTAATTATTTTTTGCTTTTTATAAATAAAAGTTATAAATTGTTATAAATTTTATAGATTTTTCTGTTTGCTTGAATAACTTTTTAAATAGAAGTGTTAAAGTTGTGAAAATGATTCATTCCTCGAAAGGGGGTTTTGGACATCAGAATAAAATTTACAGAAGAGAAAATATTTTTATTTAGTTTGAATTTCTGTGTTTCGCGTAGGTGCAATTTTACGGCTATATTTATTAATATTTAGAGCAAAATAAAAAGAAATTTTTTTTAAATATATATAAAGCAATTTGATACATTTTTCAAAATCTTTAGTAAAGTCAATGACAGTCAATTTTTAACATATTTTTAAAAAATCGCCTTCGAAGGTAAATGGATACCTTAAATAAAATTGAAAACATTTTTCTTTCTTTTTTTTAAGCAAGCGTGTTTTGGTACTGCGAATATTCGAAATCTGATTTTCTTTTTCTTTTCTTTTCTTTCTTTCTTTCTTTTTTTTTTTTTTTTTAATCTGGGAATATAATAATCTTTTAAGTTTAATATTTATTTAATAATAATCTTTTATGTTTAATATTTCATTTTAAAAAGCACAGAAAACCTACGATACACCATGAAAATATAAAGCATAGAAAAAAGTGCCAAAAATATAACAGTTCTAAGAATTGCAATAAGTTAACAGAAATGTGCAAATGTGCAGCTACCACGAAAATCCAGGCAATATCCACTAACAAGCGCATGCAAACTATAGTATCACAAAAAAGTACGTGCATATATACAGGGTTTGGAAAAAATTAGTGCCCACTTGAGAAGGCTCTGCAATGCGTTCCACTGCTAAAAATAAGACGAAATTTAAACTACAGATAATTCAAATGTTGGTCTTGTCATTTATTTGTTGAATAACATTTTTCTTTAAGAAATTCATCGAAAGGTGGTCGTGTCAAATTCAAATGACTATTCAGTAGGCTTATGCATTTTAATGCCTGATATGCTTTCGCATAATTGTTTAAAATGCTATGTCTACCTTCGTTGTCAAAAACGTGCTTTAATTGCAACACCATATTTCTCGTGCGAGCCTAGTCAAGTATCCAAAAAAAATATGACAAATGTTTTCTTTGCTACCTAGTACAGATACATCTGTGGGTAAATTTCTGTACTACAATTTTTTTATTTAACATACAACTGACGAACCATTTGAATTATCTGTAGTTTAAATCTTGACTGATACGGAGCAGTAATAGTAGCAGCGTACTCCAGAGCTTTCTTAAGTAGGTCGACTGTTTTTCACTAACCCTTTACTTGGACTTTATCATAAAAAAAGAGTACTTAAATTACAATTATAACCCGCCACCGAAATCACCCAAATTTACATTTGGCATTAAAATTCTTACCCTCAATACAGGATCCTCGCTCATAGAAATACCGCCCTTGTGCACTCGGGGGTCCAAGTCTTTCAGGTATGGAGTACGAATCATCAGGGCTGAGTAGGCATCTATTCGAGTCTGGGTCGAACTCGAACGAGCGACACGTGAAGTCAGTGTGGTGTACGCAGGCTAATTCACACTCGTGACGTGTGACTGCGGACGTACCCTGAACGTGACCCCCGGGCACGAGCATCCGTCCGTTCTGTTGGTGGAACATACAACGGGACGGTTCTGCAAGAAAAAAGGGGGCGATAGCTTCAGATCACCAATCAGCAAAGCACAAAAAATAAACTTCAAGCTGAACTTATGCATTAATCCATAGGCGCCGGCAAGGGGCAGGGGAAGATCCCTGATTCCCTAATGATGATTTTGTAAAGAAAAATAGTAAAATTTATACTTCAGAAAAGACTTAAAATAATTAGTAAGCGTGAAAGGAATTAATAATTTTTTGTCAGGAAGGCTCTGCCTGCTTGGAAATATTTTTTATAATCATTTTTTTCTTTTTACGTTCATGTGTTTAAAATCCCTCTTAGGGGAGGGGAGGAGAATTACTAATTTAATACAACTTTTTGAAAAATGCCGGACCTTGATTTTGACTATTTAATATTTTTTAATTGTTAGATTTCTGTAGTGATTTTTATTTGTAATATGTTTGAAAAATTGTCTATCACGGGAGGAGGAGGGGGGGGGGGTCTTACAAAAACAAAATCTTAAATTAGATTATTTCATGTTTCTATCTTCCATTTAAAAAGAACCATGCCTACGGAACACTGGCATATTTGCTTCTAAATCTTCCCACTCCTTGGTTTCGTTTTGCCGGCGCCAATGGAAGTTTCTTTTAACAACTTAACAGCGTGATATGTATATTTGTAATCTGTTGGTAAATAGGCGTTTTAACTGAATAGCTAGTCTAGTTTTGAAATAGTACAGTTTAACTTCATGTGCTAATACATTGTCAAAAATTGCACATTTGCAGATGTAGCAGAAGAATTTATTCAAATTCAATGTAACCTTGTAGTTACTTACAGTACCGGAAACCTTTTACTTATCTTCTGGTACTATTCGTTGATAAAACCAATCAGAAACAAAAAGTTCTAACATTTACGGAAATGTTTCTAAAAATGAAAAGGACCTTTGCTGTCCGAAAATTTAGGAAAAAGATATTATTGTTAATTTCAGAAACTTATTGGTTTCTGACATTTTTGATTAGATAGTATCATAAAAATATCCTAAAATAAAGGAAACACCTCGACTGTTTTGGGTAACCATAATCGTAGTTTAATCTGATTTTTTTAATATACGCGAGATTGTATGTATATTGTATGCTACTTTCAAATTTGTCGATTTTTCAGGTAATGTTGAAATTCTATCACAAGAAAAATCATTTGCAATATTGAATTAATAAAATTTTCAGATATTCTTAGTATGATTTTTTGTTTGTTTTTTATCTAGTCGCTGTTCTTGTAACTGTTTTCTTCCTAATTTTTTTAATTATTATTAGAATAGATTATTAACCAGGAACAATGCACTCAAGATTTGCATGTTACAAAAACATGAAAGAAACTTAATTCTAAGCATCCACTAGAAGCCACTTTCGCAACATTTTCTTAAATCTATAGCCTTTGTAGGAAAATAAAAATAAAATAAATATATATTTGATTCCTTGTAATTTGAGCTGTCAAATTTAATTATAAAAATGGTTTTATGATTACATATATTTAAAAAAAACTTGCACATTTCAATTTTAAAACAGACTTTAAATAAACAAAACACGAAAAAAAATCTGAATGATATTTTAAGTTATTAAAAAAGGACATTTTAATCTAAGTAGTTATATTTAACACAGAATTTGAACTCTCATATTAGTAAAGAGAGATACTAATGAAATTAATCAGAGTGTAGTTTTAACATTGTGTTCTGTATAGCATTGAAAGTAGTAAAAGAAATAGAAATATTGAAGTTGCAATTTTTTTTTCTGACAAAATGCGCAGTTAGTTTTAGAGGTAAAATTTATTCATATTTGTTTTTATGTTGAAAAGGGAGACTACTTAACCATTAGAACACTTATGTAAAATATTTCGAAAAGTAAAATGTAAATATTTGCAGAAAGCTTAAAAAAATTTCTGTACCTTTAACAATAACTTACGTCTAGAAACTCATTTAAGGTATCTGTTGTTTATTTACATGAAACAAAAGTAAAACTTGAATTAACATTAAAAATGTTATTCTTTCAAATTACAAAATACATATTTTCGAAATGTAAATCATTCATAAATATTTACAAATGCAGAGATAAAATAAAATAATACGCAGCATAATTAGCAAATACTAAGGGAAAAAAAAAAACATGAGTTTAAATGTGTATTTATTCCTTGAAATTTCTTGCATTAAAATAACTTTTATTATAAAATACAAAAAGGATTTCTATTGAATTATATTTTGTTAGTTTAAGAAAAAAAAAATATTTGTGACATTCTATAAATTAAACTAATTAAAATGCTTTTGAATAAGTTAATTATTTAAATTTTTATTAAGAATATAAGATAAATGAGTATTTATATTTCTTATATTTCTTTAATTTTGTAAATATTTTAAAGTTTTGAATACAAGCTTGGTATTAAAATATAATAAACGACTGTTTATGTATAAGTGTTATGCGCTTCTTTGCCTTGTATGCTAATGATATACCCTGCACTGCAAAGTTCCAATTTTTGTTAAGTTTTTAAAATGAGTTTTATTCATATCAATAATATAACGAAGAATAATAGAATAACTGAAGAAGGAACAGCGTCTACTTTCGAAAAGAGAAGCGTTGTGTTCGAATTAGCAACATTTCGATATTACAAATGTCTAAGATGTTGTAATTTTATGTACTAATCATCATTATAAAGAACTGTTTCAAGCAAAATTTAATTAATTTGATATTTAATAATAATTTATAGATTTAATTTTTTATAGTGTTTTATTTTTTAATTAAAATTCTTTTAGATAGGTCTCAAAAATTTCTATAAATTCACAAAATATAACTTTCTAGCTAAAAATATTATTCCTTTTTTTTTTCCAGTTCTCATTATATTTCACGTCTTTCTAAAAAAAATATGCTCTAAATAGAAAATGAAACATTTTATGATCAAATGCAGAGATAAACTGCTTATTTACTGATGAAATATTAGGCAAATTTCAATTATGTATTATATAATTAAATCTTCGAAAATGCAGTTTAAATATAAAAGCAAATTAAAATAAAAATTTTTAAACTAATCTTATAAAGAAGGGAAAATTTGAAAGACATCAAAGGGTTTTCTGAAATGACAATTTATTCAACGCATTTTTGCAAATTTTTTATAGATTTAAAATCGCGGATCTTCTTTTATTCATAGAAAGGTTTTCAGGAAAATTTGTAAAAATTTAAAAATTACTCCTATCAACCTATTTAGAATATTTTTTTTCTAAAATTTAATAATTATGTGAGTTCAATTAATGTTTTTATATGTATATAAATGCATATATCTTAATTTGTTTCATCAAAAGGATTTCAGTAATTCATGCTCGGATTTTCTTGAAAATGATAAAAAAGCTATAAAGCACATTATTTATTATCTGAATTTCATATTTCAAAGAAGTGTGTGTTTCTCTAGGTTTCAAAGAGTCACCATAAAGATATTTCTTTGTGATTTTAAATATGCAGCTTTGAAGCATAAGTTCAGCTTGGCATACATGCAAAAATATAAATATCAGCATGCTTAAAATACAATAAACAAATTTAAATGTAGCCTACACACATATATATGTACAATATAAATATACAAAAATAAGCATACATGTATAACAAAATTAAACAATCTTTGATACATAAAAATGCATATCACAGTTGGAACAGATTTGAAATGAAAAGCTTGTAGCAAAAATGACATTTTTCATGCAAATAATAAATATAATGAGTAGAATTTTGAATTTAACTGCATGCATTTCAAAATACAGAAATAGGCAGAAAATATAAAACAACCATAAGTTTAATTGTCCTAAATAAATGAATAAACAAAACTTTTTTTTCAATGTATATATCAAATATTGTCCCATAGCGGTATTTAAAATTGTGGGCAAGAATGCAAACGCATGGGGCATTTTAAATATGAACAGACAAAAAAAAAGTTTGAAAAAAATTTATTTTTATTGTTTTATGTTTCATTACTTATATTTAAGTAATCTTCTTTTTACTCATTACACTGTAAGGTAACGGCAAATGTTATTTAATCCAGGAAAATATAATACAGTCATTTCCATGTTACCCATGGTTACGAAAAGTGTTCGTTATCTTTAGGAATCTCAGAAACAAAAATATTTTCAAGATTTAAAGATGAATTTATAAATAAAAAAATTTCTTTTACTGCCACTAATTTTCGGAACCGTTTCCGAGTAGTTTTTATAGAATATTGATTAATTTTCTCAAACCAATATATCGGTTTGTAGGATGCTATAAATCCTTGATTAGACATTTCAGCTGCGAAATTGAATTTATACATCCAAGAGTAACAAAAAATATTAATGTAACGTCAATGTTAATGCTGTTAATTTATCATGTTTGTCTGCAAAACATGTTTGTTGAACATGAAAATGTTTGCTTGAGATTTGATAGCATCTGAAAAATCTACATTCCAGTTTGAGAATTTTGTTTTTATTACACTATAAAAAGTAATCGGAAACATTTCTAAAAATAAGTGGTAGCAATATATATATATATATATATATATATATATATATATATATATATATATAAATGTTTCTTTAAACCTCAAGAATATAATGTTTTCTGAGGTTTCTATAGATAAAGAACGATTTTAGGAATAGTGGGTAACTCGGAAGTGATGATTGTAAATTTTTGATCGTGGTTACATTATATTTTCCTAGATTAAGAGACAATTCTATTTTTTTACACTGTACACAATCCTCTCTTTGCTTACTACACACTTTCTTCCAAGTATATGCAATATATTTTTATTTTATAAATTTTAACATATTAAAAATAGATAAACAAAAAATTCAATTTCTGATAATTTTTTGTTTATTTCAATCCGTCTTAAATACTACGGAGGGTGCATGCCGTTTCTTCTATATTATACGTCGTTTGAGTGTTTGATGTTTATGGCTGATGTACTTGGATTAGTGTTGTGCAGGTGGCCTAATGTACTGTATAGGTACAAGGGACATCCCGATTTTCCAGGACCCGTCACGGGTAACTACAACGCGGGACGCCAAATGTTCCGATTGTTTCATGATGCACAATTCTTTTAAATTTATTTCAATACCATGCTTTTCTTTATCTGCATCGAATGGAAATTAATTTATGATTTATAATTAATTTCTTTTAGCATTTAAAAGAAATATAGTATAACCTCACCCAGAAAAAAGTTTTGTTGAATCAACCAAAATTTGGTTGACCCAACAAAACTTTTCGTTTAAATATGGGTCAATGGAAATTTTGTTTGAATCAACAAAAAAAATATTGATGATTTTTTTTGCAATTCCAAAAACAAATTTTGTATCGTCAGCAAAAAAAATGTTTTGTTAATTCAAGTAAAATGGTTCAATTTTACTTGAATTAACAAAATTATTTTTGTTACATAGATATATATGCTATGTATTATTTTAACAATCTATTTTCTTTTTTCAACAAAATATATTTTGTTTGTTTAAATAATAAGATATGTCATATTACGAACTTGTTTTGTTTATACTACCAAAACCGCTTGTTAAATGAACCAATCTAAATACGCAATTTTAACTATATTTAATTCATTTTCAGCAGCGCATTACGCCTGTAAACCTTGAATAATAACAAGTGAATTTTTATCCTACTTTTTTTCAAGCGAAAACTGAGAAAGCGAAAATTGCCCCAGCCGGGAGTCGATCCCGGGTCCTCCGAACAGCGCTCTGAGGTTCTACTACTGAGCTATAAGGAACTATATCTGAGCTTGGCATTTCTCACTCTTATATACAGGTGGTTATCAAAATAATGGAAACACCCTAGATTTTGAAGGAATTCTTTATTAATATGGCGTAGGACCGCCTTTGGCATGTAATACAGCTTGGATTCGCCTGGGAATCGAATCATACAAATTCTGAATAGTGTTTAGAGGAATATTGTACCATTCTTCATGGAGATATTGTGAAAGTTCCGTGAGAGATGACGGTGGAGGATATCGATTCCGGATTGAAAGCTCTAAAATAGACCACAACGGTTCGATTATGTTGAGGTCTGGGGACTGTGCGGGCCAAGGTAGATGTTCCACCTCATCCTCATGTTCATCAAACCATGATTGGACAACACTGGCTGCATGAATAGGGGCATTATCATCCTGGAAAATTCCATCTCCTGCGGGAAACAAAATTTGCATCATGGGATGGACCTGATCAGCTAAAACTTCTCTATACTTCTCCCCAGTGATCCTTCCTTTCAGGGTTACGATTGGACCAGCAGAAAACCATGACACGTTGGACGGAGGCAATCAGGATCATACGCTTGTGCAGGTGTTCTCCAGACATGTACCCGTCCTGTTGTGGGGAAAAGTGTGAAAGATGATTCGTCTGACCATATAACAGTCTTCCACTTATCAATCGACCAGGTTTTGTGGTTGTGGCACCACTCTACACGACGTTTGGCATTAGCATCTGTGACAAGTGGCTTGGGAATTGCTGTTCTGCCGTAAATGTTCTCTTTATGAAGGTATCTCCGAACTGTAATTGTTGACACTGGAGAATCCAGATGCTGATTGAGCTCTGCGGTCACTTTGGCTGCAGTTGTTTTCTTTTTAGACATTACAATCCGCTTCAATACCCGTCGGTCTCTTTCACTCAGCTTCTCCTTCCGTCCACTATTTTGCTTTGCTGAGCTTGTCTTTCCGCGCTGTGTGTATGCTGTCATGACTTTAGACACCGTACCTCTAGAAACGCCTATAAGCTGGGATGTTTCGGTCACCGTTGCTCCAGCTAGTCGGGCTCCTACAATTTGGCCTCTTTGAAAATCTGTGAGGTCTGACATTTTACGCTTCTGACAAAAAAAATCAAAACGTAGACAACTCTTCTAGAGCTCTCTCATACTACCTAATACATGTACTTTTTATATTAAAAAAAATCTGGTAGCTAAGATTATATTTTAGTGCTTACGAAGGGAATTCTTAAATGTCCCTTTCATTCACAAGTGTTTCCATTATTTTGATAACCACCTGTATGTCGGAACGGCTGAAACCGCAGTACAAGAATGAAATGTCATCAGGAGCACGCAAATTTCTGCGGCAAACATGAGACGACAATACAAAGCCCAGCATACGGCAACACATAGTTAATTTTTAATTCATTTTCAGCAGTAAATTATGCCTGCAAGAAGTAGGATAAAAATTCACTGTTATATTTTACCAGTGTAGTGTTCTTCTAGTACCAGAGTACTTTCTTCTTGTAAAGATAGAAGAAAGTAATAAGTGGGACAGGGGGATTTTTAAAACTACCTTGGTCCGTCACAATGAAAAAAGTTTTAATTATCCAAAAATTATGTTAATCCTTTAATTATATATAGCTATATAAGTCAAATAAATCGAGTTACGTTCAAAGATTACAGGCGTAATTCACTGCTGAAAATGAGATAGAGCTATTGCAGAAATCGCGAAAAATGCAACATAATAGCGCCATCTGTTGCGCGATTTACACCAAAAACTAATCAGCAACAATTTATATCAGGAAGTAACTGAATATACAGTTTTATTAAATTCCGTGCATTAGTTCTTGAGATAGAGCGCCCACAAAATTTTTGTCACATGCAGACAGACAGAGTCATTGAAAGTCATTTTCTAAAAACAGTCAAATCGTGCTCAAGACCTTCTAAAATCCGTCGGAAACCGGAAGTCGAAAATTTTCATGATTCCAATACTTTCTTCTGGTAAAGATAGAAGAAAGTAATAAATGGAACAGGGGGGATTTTTAAAACTACCTTGGTCCGTCCCAATGAAAAAAGTTTTAATTAACCAAAAATTATGTTAATCCTTTAATTATATAGCTATATAAGTCAATTAAATCGAGTTACGTGAGAGAGTACTACTACACAACAATTTAAGTTTTGCAAAAACAACAAAATTTTGCTGGAATTGCAAAATTATTGTAAAATTAAAAAAAACAGATTTTGTTAATTCAAGTAAAACTGCTGAAATTTTGTTAAAATTTTGTAAGAGTGTTAACAATATTTTTTTGTCCAAGCAACAAAACCAATTTTTTTGCTTCAACTAAAAATTATGCTAAAACAACCAAAATGTACTCAACAAAACATGTTTTGTTGTTTTATTCAATTCCTTTCTCTGGGTGCTATGAAAACAGAACTTATAATCTATAACGGAAATTTTTTATGCTCCCGTAGAAGGGAATACCGTACCAACCTACCTGCTAAGATGGAAACCTGTGCAAAACGAAATATTTTCCGGTCTTACCGATTCTATTTTCAGAGGTTTTAATCTGCTTAATTCAGTAAATCCTAAGCAAACGGAACCTTTTTACAAAGGAATCTTGTCTTAACCGTAATGATTTAATATTTCAATACAGATATACTATAGAATTATAACACTAAAATCGGAAATTTCTCTAAAACGGAATTTTGTTTCGGTTGCAATCGATTCCGCTTTCACAGATTTTACTCTATAAGATTATCGCGTTTCTTTAGTACAGTAAAACCGAATCATTAAGTGACCGGATAAGGATTCCGTTTTTGACATGTTTTTGTTTTAGCAAGTATAATTATATGGTATTATTTCTGTGGGGACTATGACTTTTTTTTAAATTTAAGATAAGATTCCGTTATAGACAGGTTCCGATTTATTGTATTTTTGTGTCCCGATTTATAAGATGCGGTCCCACTTTTTTTGTTTGTGACCGGATAAGAATTTCAGTCAGGACAAGTTTCCATATTAGCAGGTATAATTGTATGGTATTATTTCCTTGGGGACTATGATTTTTTTAAATTTAAGATAAGATTCCGTTATAGACAGTTTCCGTTTTTATAAGATTTATTGTATTTTTGTGTCCCGATTTATAAGATGCGATCCCAATTTTTTTTGTCTGTGACCGGATAAGAATTCCGCTCATGATATGTTTCTGTCTTAGCAGGTATAATTATATGGTATTCTTTCCGTGTGGACTATGATTCTTTTTTGCATTTAAGACAAGATTCCGTTATACACGGTTTCCGTTTTTATAAGATTTATTGCATTTTTGTGTCCCGATTTATAAAATGCGGTCCCACTTTTTTTGTCTGTAACCGTTAAGAATTCCGCTCTCAACGTTATTCCGTCTTAGCAAGTATAACTATATGGTTTTCTTTTCGTATGGACTATTTTTTTTTTTTTTTTTTTTTTTTTTTTTTTTTGCATTTAAGACAATATTCCGTTATAGACAGCTTCCGTTTTTATAAGATGTATTGTATTTTTATGTCCATATTTATAAGATGCGGTCCCACTTTTTTTTGTCTGTGACCAGATAAGAATTCCGCTCTCGATATTATTCCGTCTTAGCAGGTATAATTATATGGTATTCTTTCCGTAGGGCTTTTTTCTTTTCTCCATTTAAGATAATATTTCGTTACAGACAGATTCCATTTTTATAAGATGTATTGCATTTTTATGTCCAGCTTTATAAGATGCACTCACTTATAAGATGTCCCACTTTTTTTGTCTGTGACCGGATAAGAATTTCACTCAGGACAAGTTTCCGTATTAGCAGGTATAATTGTATGGTATTATTTCCTTGGGGACTATGATTTTTTTTTATTTAAGATAAGATTCCGTTATAGACAGTTTCCGTTTTTATAAGATTTATTGTATTTTTGTGTCCCGATTTATAAGATGCGATCCCACTTTTTTTGTCTGTGACTGGATAAAGATTCCTCTCTTGACATGTTTTCTTCTTAGCAGGTATAATTGTATGGTATTCTTGCCAGAGGACTATGATTTTTTTTGCATTTATGACACGATTCCGCTATAGACAGTTTCCGTTTTCATAAGATTTATTGTACTTTATGTTCCAATTTATAAGATACTGTCCCATTTTTTTGTCTCCCCGTCCCGCTTTTTCTGGCAGTGCAACTCGCACCACTAATTCCTATGCACATTTGGAGAAATTGAATTGAAAGGTAATCATACGAATGCTGTCCTGCTTTTTTGTCTGCTTGTTCTGCTTTTTGTGATGGTGGACCTCGCATAACTACTTCTGATACACATTTGGAGAAATTGAATAGAAAGGCAATTATCCGAAAATATTTTTTAGTAATCTATAAAATGCATTTAATTTTTAAACAAGTAAATATAAAATAAATTCACAGGAATACTTTTTACAGTTTATATAAAATACGATATAATATTTGCAATAAAAGTCATTGAATGATTGAACAGTTTAAAAATATTATTACCTTTATATTTACATTTAATGTTCGCAATACTTTTACTTAACTTTATCAGTGTAGATGTTGATATGGAGACTTTATGGGAAATTCTTTAAAGTACCCTTTAGAAAGTCTTTTTATAGATAACAAACATCAAGTATTCACAGACCGAGTTTACAGATCACTCTTTCTTTGAACATAAAATTTCAAAAGTCTAACAGGTAAATAAATAAAAACTCAAAATTCTTCTCTAAATTTTCACATAAATACACAGCTATCGACGAAGTCAAAGAATTTCTCAGAATAAGATGAAACTTTTATAATATGAGTATAAATATATATATCTATATATTTACACAGTCGCACATAAAAGTTTACTCTTACTTAAAAATGAAATATATTCCTCACTCTTGTGGAAAAAAAAGAAGATTGATGTAAACGAATAAAATTTTAAAACGTTGTAGTAAAAATATGAAGGACGATTTCAAAATAGAATATATAGAAAAACGTTCCCAAGTGAATAAAAGAAAAATAAACTGTTAGAAATGATATCAAATTTCTCAGATCTAAAATGATACATCTAAAAAAAAGTCAGATTGACGTATTCTCTATTACGTAGTCGTAGGTTTTGCGATATTTACTTATTTTATCTAGCGAAGGCATATTCTAGCACTGGAGGCGGCATATTTTAGTATATATTTTAGAAAGAAAACATTCGCAAATACACAAATGTTAAAGTAGATTAAATAAGTGCTCCAATTTCTTTTTTTCAATATTATTTAAATATCATTTAAAAAATATTTAATTGAAATGTCACAAAATCCGACTTTAATTCATTTATAACTTATTAGCATGTAACTTAAAATTGCAACCCATTTTTAAACATTTTTAATTCTCCTGACTAATATAATAAACTTTTCAGAAAAAAGATATACTTTTTTTCAAGAGTTTGTTTGTAACTTTAAAGATCAATAATAAGTCAGATTTTAGGAATATAGAATATATATTTTTTGATCTTTGAAAATAACCTAAGAACGGGAATGCTATTCAGAATTATAAGTCAGAATCCAGGAATCTATATGTATCTTTGCTCTTTAAAAAACACCTTAAAATTATACGATCAATCAATTCAAAATATGAAAGGTGATTTTGAAATGGAATATACAGAACACTACTGCTTTAAGAGGATGAAAAAAAAAATCTTGGAAATTAGATAATTTTTTTTAGATCTAAAATGACACATTTATTGAAGTACTCTCTATTGCATAGTCATATGTTTTGTGATGTTTACATAAGTTATTTTATTTAGTGTGGGCATATTATAGCACTGGTGGTATATTTTGGTATCTATTTTACAAAATAAAGCATTTTCAAATACACAACGTTTAAAGGCGATTAAACAAGAGTTCCAGCTTTTTTTTTTCAATTCTGGTTAAATGTCATTTAACAATTATTTAATTTAATTATTACAAAATGTAACGTTAATATATGCTTATCATATATAATATTTGTTTTTTTATATATATATAAAGTTTTAATCCTTCTGATTATTATAACAAAATTCTTCAAAAAATTTATAAATTATTATGTATTTTTTTAAATACACTGTTAAAAATTTTGTACTGGTTTCAACCACATTTTAATGCTGCAATAGCTACAACCTACAAATATACGATATTGAAATCTACTTCCAACATTTGGAGCTATGGTTCGACTTTAGCCCCAAATGCTGAAATGTTTCACAATCTTATGCTTGCAACTACTGCAGTATCAAAAGTTGGTTGAAATCAGCAAAAAACATTTGACAGTGTATTTTTTTACAGTTTAACGACTGATAATATGTGAGATTTCAGAAAGCTAGATTTTTTTAAATATATTTTGAGAAGACCTTAAGAACAGGGACGGATAAAAATTATAATATAGGAAACTAGTTATTTTTCATCTTTGAAGAACACCTTTAGTTTGGCGTATAAGAAGACATCGAAAAGACTTCGGCAATCTGATCATGAGGCGTGGGGAAAAATTGACATGACTGTACAAAAACAGGTCTACTATCTTGCAAATTTTGATCCAGAGAGTCAAGGCTATACAAAAGATCCAAAACATAGCGCCGCAAGATGTATGGATTTATGCGTAGAAATTAACTGTAAATAAAGTTTTAAATAAAGCGTGAAATACATTCTGTAGTGTTTAGTTTAAACAAAATTAAAGTATTCTCACTCTCTACATTGTCTCCTTTCTGTCTATTCTCTATAAATCTATTTATTAATATAATACTTTAAATATTGAGAGTTCAAGTATAATTTTTCACATATTTAAATCAATTGAAACTTTTTAACCGTTATTATATTCTGTACACTACATGCATAAATTTATTTTTCTGATTCAGACTTTTTTTTTACACTCAACAGTTTCATCATTTATTTAAATATACAAACATGTAAAAGAAATAAAGTCAAATAAACAAAAAAAAAATATTTTTTTGTAAATTAAAATATTAAATCTAATTTCTATTTAATAATATAGTAAAAAAACGCGAGTTACTTTGATTAATGTTATGTGCTGTCAGCCATAATTTGCAATTTCGAATCACTGAACTATGACAAAAATTTTTAATGAGAAATTTCTAGCGACAAAATAAAACAATTGATTGAGATGCCTTAAAAAAATCATCCAAAAAAATGTGAAATTTGCATTTTCATTATATTTTCAATCTCCTTATTTCAATCCCATCTTCACTTTTTCTCACTCAGTATGAGTTGAAATTGCTTTGATGTTTTATTAATGTTTGTTTTGATTTTGTTTTGTAGTTCGTTTTTTATTTGTAAATTGTTTGTAATTGTATTTTTTTTTTTTTTTTGTTATTCTCTTACCCGCATTCTTCACATAATTTGTTAATGAAATCTCCTTGTTATATTGTATATGCTATGTTGAGAAAATAACATAAAAATTTTTGAATTTTCAAAAACGATCTTAAAAAAGGAAAAATGGGGAGCATTGTACCAAAAATTACGTTTATGTTAATGCTATCCATTGTGGATATGTTATTTTTGCGAGTTTCAGAAAAGTTAATTTTATTTATGTATAAGTTTAATATTGAATTATCTAATAATATTATCATGAAAATGCAGGTAGTCACTTTTCTGCTCTTTGTACTTGCAAGTCAATATTAATTATAACAAATGAGTTTATTTTCAGAACCAGTGATAAACACACAAGTAATAAATCCAACTGAAACATCTTGACTTAATTCTATATGAATATATACTTATCGACATTAACACTTGAGTTCATTTTTAGCATCAGTGATAAACAAACAAGTAATAAATCCAACCTAATCTTTTTAGTAATGGTTTAATTTGATATGTATAGCGAGAGAAGAAGTTTCTCCTTTCTTATAGTGATTTTTTTTATTATTATTCCGGAAAAATATGTTTACTTCTGATGATTTGTGAGAATTGACGCATTGTACCACGCATTATCGAGCAATAAAAATGTTATATTAAATATTGAAGTCATACATTATGTCATAATAAGACACTTGAACTTTAAAACACAGTAAATCTTAAATTATAGTGAAAAATAAAGTATGAATTAATACATTTGTTTTAAGTCATAAATCTTCTATACACCAATTTGAAAATGTTAAACTTTTAGCCAACAAGTATTGCATCGAAAATTTCGAAAAGCATCACTTTTTTCATGTTTCAAAAGCTAAGCTGGATTAAAAATACTGGGTGTCCCAGATAAACAACATAAGGAGTGTGAAATTTGGAAAGATTAAATAACATCCGTTTATAAAGAAAATCATATTTTTTTTTTAAAGCGCAATTTAAAAAAATATTCAAATTTTAACGGTGCGCAATCGGGAAAATTGCTCAAGCTGACATCAAAATTTAAAAAAAGTAATAATATTTGTGTCTCAGAAGCTAATATGAATAAAAGATGAATAAATGAAATGCGTTATAGTATTTGATCTAGGTTTACGCGTCAGCTTGAGAAATCTTACAGATTGAGACAGTCCAGCGTCATCCGAAATTTAACAAGAAAGAAAAATCATGCACCAACCATAGATTATTAAACACTTTCCAATGCTAACAAAATACTTTAACAAACCATCGCTGTTTAATAAGGTAAATAAGGTATCTAAGTAAACATTTCAGAAAAATACAAAACACATTTGAAAACCAGATTTCAGCAATTACTGTCCACAGCCGGAAAAGTATTCAAGTCTTTTCTGCAGCCCTGTATGTAATTTATATACTATTTGTATATACTCTATAGTATGCTACAATTTAGTTTAGAAATAAAACACATAACACAGTTGGAAAATCATCTTCATTAGTTTCTATCAATGACGGAAACATACTTGAATTATTTTGTACAGCCCTGTATATTAACCTTAATGTTTTTATACACGCCACATATTAAGCTGTAGTTTAATGCAGGCAAATACACGCTGAAATCGCACTTCCAGAAATCATCATACATAGACAGTCATGTATTCAATTGTTTGCATGGTCCTGTATATGATTTTATTTATACGCTGATGCACCGTAATTCTTACGAATTTTTTTTTTTTGTGTGTAGCCCTATATATAATCTGTAACATTTATACATACCTCATAGCATAGATGAACCCAGCTCAATTAGCGATAAACATGGGCATTACGCCCCATGTAGGCACACGCAAACTCATTCTTGATTCTTGAAAAAATTAGTTAAACGCATACCTTACTAAAATCCCACTTCCAATTATGGCTTATAAACAATACTTCGGACACAGTATACTGTACCCGAAATATTTTGTGTGTCCCTGTAAATGAACGATAAATGCGATGCACATAACAAGTATCTTTTAGTAAACCTCAATAATGTATATCAATTTCATTATATTTGAAATGGCGTAACATAATTAAAATATGCTGCAAACAGTTTTTCCCCGTAGACCATTATGTAAAAGAACACTTTTGTGTGGCACTGTATATGAAAGAAAAAAGATTGACACTCTATATTCTATAGAAAGCATCTCTTAGTGCATCTCAGAAATTGATATCAATTTTATTATGTTTGTAATAGTGTAACATGATTAAAATGCTCCGCAAATAATTTTACACATTAAACCATAATGTATTGGAATTGTTATCAGTTTCCCTGTAAACTAATTATAAGTGCTACGCGTACCATGTTCGATAGTAAGCATCTTGTAGTGTATTTCAGTGATGTATATCAATTTCAATATATTTGAAATAGTATCACATCATTAAAATGGGTACTTGCGTATTATCCGTGCCAGTTTTAAGTCAACTGCGCCAAGCATGGAGCCAATATTACTAATTATAGTAACCCTTATATTTTGTTTTTCTTGCTGCATGGTACATGCCTGGGAATAATCTATAATATTATTCTTTCTTATTTACTATGATATTTACCATTTATTAATTTTACTAAAATAATGTTATTTACTATTTTTAACAATGTTATAAATTTAATAAACATATATTACATTTTATTTATTTTATATTAATTAAAATTTTTAACAATGTTATTTGATAATGTTAAATTACTGCGGTTGAAAACATGATTGGCAACGATAAACAAGATTGGTAATTGGCAACCCTTTTTGGTGATCAATCTCCTGGCACGGATAATACGTAAGTACCTTAAAATGCAATGCAAATGATTTCCCCCCCCGTAGACCATAATGTAACGGCATTCTTTTCCGTGCCCCTGTAAAAAAAGTATAAGTGCTAGACGTACCGTGTTCGATCGTAAGCATGTTTTAGTGCATTTCAGTCATGTATATCAATTTCAATATATTTAAAACAGTGTCACATCATTAAAATGCACAGCGAATGATTTCCCCTCGTAGACTATAATGTAACAGCATTCTTTTGAGTACGCCTGTAAAAAAAGTATAAGTGCTACACACTTCATTTTCAATACCGAACATGCTACAGTAAATCTCAATAACATATATCAATTGTACGACTATCCGGTTATATTTACGCGAGTTAGAGCACGGACAGACAGACAAACAAACCGAATTCATAAACACTTTTCAACTATGCTGGAAAGTATTAAAAATGGAACTAGTATCTAATTTACTGTATACAATATTTACGATCATATATATTATTTCTCCTGTCAACATCCCTTTTTCTATGAAAATACGAAACGCAGAACGACGAATGAGACAGCATATGAAAGGATTTTGAACATGCTTCTGACATAGCCCACTTAACAATTCGTTAAAACATGTTTTTGATTCAAATTTGCTGAAAATTAAAAATTAAATTGGCATTGTTTTCATAAAAGAAATGAAAGGTTTTCCTCAAGTTATTGTTACTACAAACATAAAATACCACATTATGATACTCAGCAATTATTATAAAAAACACCGCACGAGTTTATTTTATATTTATGATTAAAAAGCGAAATTGAAATTGAAATGTTTAGATTTATATTTCTATGTCCCATGTTTTTCCCGAAGCGGAAGACGTCATCCTCTAATGCAGTCAAAATACGATTGTTAATTTTTTTTTTCCTCGCGCGTGCCTTTTGCAATCTTGGATCAGTTTTTACTCTAACTTTGATGGAATAAATTAGATGATATTCTGGCTTAACTAAAAACTAAATGTTGTTTGCAGATATTTTTATCCTTACTTTTTCTTTAGAAGTTTAAACCTGCATCTAATAAATATCACATATTGATAAAAAATGATATTTCTCTATTATCCCGTCGATCACTTTTCATAACAAAAAACCATCGCCAAATAAACAGGAGAACGTTGCCATTGGAATATCAAAATAAATAAATAAATAAAATATAAGAATTTAAGGACACAATTGTTATTTTAATGAATAAAATAACTAATAAATCAGTAAAACATAATGAAAAAATACACGCAAATGTCGAATTAAAAACCACTTGATGACGTAACAAACACGTATAATGCTTCTGACATCCAGTACATGGGACTGCATTTTTGGCGTTTAATCTTACAGTTTGGCGACAGTTTTTTGTTACGAAAAGTGGTCGACAGGATGATAGAGAAGCACCTAAAAAATATTAGATTTCAGTGCGAAATCTTCGCACGGGCCCTCTGGTCTTGATTATAAACATGTCACTTTTTTAATCGTTATACTTAATATAGTAAAAGGATTACTAAATTTTAAAGTTCAAGTGTCATTTATTTGGAGAAACTATAAAAATTAAATAAATTAGAGAATTGATGTAAAAATCCAATTTAGCAAAAACCCAATGAAGTAACTTCATTATGAATCGTCATCATTTTTTACATCATCTTAATTATTATTTTACTAACTTCATTATAAAATTTTAAATGTGACAAAAATATTTGCAGTTTCTATTAAAAATCAAAAATTTCATTATTTTATTTTATTTTCTCTAGAATAATGTCTGATATTAGAAAAAGCAATTAAATATGCTACTAAAAATTTTTATAAAATGTATTATTTTGCAGAAAAAAATAATTAAAAGGGAGAGAAAACTTGGCCATATTCAGAAAATAAGTGAAAAAAGTAGTATAGTTAAAAAATATTACTACTAATATTTTATACTAGAAGTGCTTGTGCTTTCTACTATAGCAAAAAATACTCTTTATTAATACACTTATTTTTAACAAGAATATTGTTTTTTCAATAAAATATCATTTTATACAAAATATGAACGAATCTTTTTTTTTACTAATTTATCGAATTTTTGATGTGGCGAATATCAATTATTTCTCATCTTGAGGTTATACTTTCATACATTTATTATACGTTAAAAAAAGTAACTTTATTAATTATAATTACCCAATTTTTATCGAATAACTCTAATCCTTTGTGTAATTTTGGAGTACATCTTGTTAATAAACATCTTGTTAGCTCTGTGATCAGAGTATGTCCAAAATGTACTAAATGCATTGTGATCAAAATATAAAAAAAATAATATCGCATTGTCTTCAAATAACGCTGAAGAGAAGTCGTGTTAATGTCATTGTATCTGCCATTTGACCCATTTTGTGATGATTTATAAATAAATAGAAGTTGATTACGTCGACTTCACATTGCAATTACTAAAAGGCCATTAATTTGGAGTCATTATATGGCGAATTGAAAAGTCACAGTTAGGTAACTGTCTTGAATGTGACGATCGGCAGCAGTTATAATGCTATAGTGATGTCACATCGACTAATTTTCCTATTAGAATGAAAGTGTCCAATTACAACAATTATAAAGTTTATAAGAACTATTTATTGTTATTCTGTCTAGCCCAGTCAGCACAAAAATTATCTATTACTCTAAATCTCGAGGGTTCTTTTCCCAACTCCAGTTACAGAGTGCCGTAAAAACGCATATAAAAAAACAAGTTGATGCAAACTTTTCTACAACAATTGGGATGCCTTGTCCACCTGACGATTCTATACCTGTCAACAAACATGAAAATTGTGATGCTGATTTAACTTCGCTATATCATTCATTTAACAAAAACTAACATCGTGCGATTCTTCAGATGACAAGTGTTATTTATAAAAGTCCGCCCAAAATGTCTTACATTCTTGATTACGAATTTATTACAACATTCCTTGATCGTTATCAAAAAGGCTAAAATAAAGTAGTGTCTGGAACGATTCATCAAAAACTCATATAATCTTACAGATTTATTTCCATTGCTACTCAAATTAACTTAATATTCCATCTATAGTCAATATTGATGCCAGTACACAGACATAATTACTAGCATATTAAAATCATTATTTATAGTTTGTAGATGGTGACCCTTAAAACGGAAACTTTTGAAATACGTAGTAGAAGACCTTTAGCTGGCTGTACCGCCAAACAGGGACTTTACAGACAATCTCGCCGTTTAGTTATTGTAGATCAACTGAATGATCAACGACGTAGTTTTTCCATAAAATGTTTTTTTTTTTTTTTTTTTTTTTTTTTTAATGTTTGTCTATCTTTTAAACACCCTTTTTTTCTTTTCCTTTTCCCTCACTTTGCATTTTCAAATGCACATGTGTCTCCTTATGGTAGTCTATGACCAATGACCTTGACCAATGAATACCTACGCAGGTCGCACTGCCTGCGCTTACTTCATTTCTATGTTGATAAAGTTGAATGATGGAGTGCATAGACGAGTTCAGCAAGTAGTGAGCTTTGCGAAGCAAATTTCGTGCAATGGTAATGGTTATAGCAAACACTCGGGAAAGGGTGGGGGGCAAGCCGACAGGACCATACATTTTATATATATATATATAAATTAAGAAATAAAATATATTAGCCAAATAAGATAGAAAATACTAATAATAAGATAAAAAATCAAAGATAAGAAGGTGAATTTTTACCGGTGCCATACGCAAAGGCTGGATGACATCAAACGGAGTAAGCATTATTTAAAATTAAAAATTACGGAACCACAAAAAAAAGGAAAAAAAGCAAAGGAGCAAATTTGAATTTCAAATGCCCGCATCGAATCGTTTTTAAGGTTGTTCTCGCATTCTTCTTTTTAAAGGGGGTGCAAAGCCGTCATCTTGCGTAAGGTGGACAAGCGATCTTATTTCCACCGACAGTGCTGTTTACATTGTACTGTCTGATGGACCGCAACGCATTGTTGGGTATCAGGACACGATATCTACTAAACTTTTGAGCAAGTATTTTAATAAACTTGTGAGATAGCCCGAATGTTGCGATCAAAATGAATGATATCACTCCGGACGAACGTGGTTGCATTAACAATCTGCCGTAAAATTATGTTTTGGGCAATTTGAAATTCCTGCATCTGAATTTCACAGACAGATCCCCATACAATTGACCCGTAGGTTATGAGGGATCTGATAAAGGATTTATACAGTAGTAACTGGTTAGGAATAAGACAGCTATGTTTAGTTAAGAGAGATTTGAGGGAGGCTCGGCAGCGGCATAGTCTTGGCGAGGACGTCAGTGATCTATCTAGCCCAGCTTAATTTTATGTCTAGGAAAATTCCTAGGCATTTATATTCGGTGACACATGTGATCTTCTCCCCATTTAGAGAGAGATTTATGTCTGGAGAGATAGATTTTCTGGAAAACATCATGGCAGCACTTTTCGCTGCGTTGACCTTGATGCGCCATTTTCTAAACCAAATAAAAATGACCTGAAGGTAGGATTGGAATGTTCTATCACAATGTGTTTTTGGTTGTGACTGTATATGATGGCTGTGTCATCCGCATATATTGCTAGAAGGATGCGGGGAATCTTTGGGTTATCACTTATAAGTTGAAGAGAAGTACTGATACGACTTCCTTGAGGGACGCCCGCATCGATATTGTGAGAAGAAGAGATAGAGCTATTAGGCCACAAAATTTTCCTTTTGTTTTATTTAAAAGGTTTTTGTTTCTTTCGTTTTTTAAATTACATATTTGGAAAGAATAATAAGCAAAAAAAGGGTACTTATGAGACACCTTTAAAATATTTTTATGGTGAATATTATGTATATATATATATTTTTTATGGTCTGTTGACCCTGATTACTAACAAAATGGCGAGTTGTCTGTAGCTCAAGATCCCTATTTTCGAAATGCGCATTTCAAACGTTATCGGTTCATGTGTCACTTTGTGTAACAATTTTAGATCAAGCCGGTTTTTAAAAATTTCAGTGACGTTAAAACTTTTTATCACTCCATCTTGAAATGCTTCATCCTCTGATTTTTGTAATTGATTTTGATGCCATATCTTTTCATGCTGGCCACTTTAGTATTATTGCAACATATATTATTCTATAAATCTGTCATTCCAAATAATATCTTGAAAAATCGAATACATCTGAAACAGTTTTGAAAAATTTCTTATTGAAGTAAAGTTTTTGGAAACATTCACTCATTCAATTAAAAAAAAATGATTTGTATGCCTTCTTTGAATGCTGAACCCACCCTTCAAGATTGCAACTTAACTCATCCTATAAATCTGTCATTCCGAATAATATCATAAAACAATAATATCTATTTGAATTAGATTTGAACATTTTCTTGTAAAATTTCTACCTTATCTGAACCTATTTTATGAAAATATTAGGAATAGAGCAATTATGTTCAAAATAAAGATTTTTTTTTTTCAGATGAACATTTTTACATAAATGCAAGACATCTGCAGTCTCCAGGAACAACAAAAGAGAAGCGTATTTCGCGTTTGTTTTCACATCAGTTTCGGTTATTAAAATATACGAAAATTAAATTTAATGAAAACATTTATTTAAAAATTTATAAATAAATAATTAGTAATAAATAATTAAATTTAAATATAGCTTTTCTGTTTTAAAATTGTCATAGAAAGAAATCAGGCAATTCTAATGACGACATTTCCCTAAAATAAACAAATTATCTTTAAATGTGATTAGAGGTATCTAATTACCTAATTTAACTAAAATACGTAGTTTGTATCAATATACAAATGCAGTGTAGCGAGCGTTAAAATTTAAAACAAAATTTTAATTAATGCTAAGTTTCAGATTCAATAATATGCTTTAAAATAAAACACGTCTTCACAAAAATTTTCAAATCATTAAGCAGAAATTCGTTTCAAGACAAATATTTTTATTCTTTAATGTTGTCTTCAATTAACTTCAACTAAATTAAGAAATATCAGCATTTTTTCAAACTAATTAAAGTGAAATATTTTGTCGATAATTTAGTCAGCTTCTTCTGGCATTAACACAGCTTGCAATATCGAAAATCGAAAGCTTAAATTATTTAATAATTTTCCAGCAGTCGAAATTTTTTAGGAAACCTTCACTAAAATGAGAAGTTTATTGATTAAGCCATCTTCGAATTATTTTTTAATTACGGATAATTCCGGTACTCTAATGAAGAGGATGATCTTGAGTTAAATTCGATTAATTATGTGTTTCTTTTAAATTTTCCAGAACAGCAAATTCTGAAACAGATATTAATGCATAAAAATAGTCGGTTATGAGGAATATGTAACGCATTTTAAAACAATATGTATACATACATATTATAGTGCAGTAAATCAATAAAGTTGCTTTCGTAATTACAAAACGATCAGGCCAACTCAATATTTTACAAACTATTATATTTTCTTTAATATGTCAGTAATTTACTTTTATGAGGTAAATAAATCATTAAGAATAAGTGAACTATAATTTTATATTTAACAAATTAAGTCAACTTGAATTAAACTAAGCTACTACATTAACACATATTACGAAAATTGTTCATTTATAGTCGATATCGCTTATTGAAATAGTCATATTGCCAAGATAAACTATTCCAACAAATGGGATATTATATTATGCAGGATAACACTACCAACAGAGCACCAATGCGTCATTCAAGAAATAAATAAAGTTATAAAGATTTTTTTCTGAATATTTTAATCGAAATTAGATACAGATTATAGATTGCTTAAAATGCATAAAACTCGTGTAACAGAAAAAACATCCACGATTATATTAAAATTAATACACATTGGCATTAATATTACAATATTTTAATTTATAGTACGTGAGTAAAGTTCTAAAAATTTTTGTACAGTACATGTATACACACACATATACAGTATGCCCACTAAAGTCCCTTGCCACCCGCTTAACTTCAGAACGGCTGCTGCTATATTTATAAAAGTGGTGTCTAGGTATAGTAAAGTAGCCATGCGCTACTGAATGAAACCGCCTACGGCGCCACCTGGTGGAAACTGCGGAGTTCGCATTCCTATCTCGAAAACGGAAAGAGATAGGAAAAACAAGTGATTTACAAAGTTGTAGAGCATCATCGATTTAGTATAAAAAGCACCTTGTGGACATTAATGCGAAGAATAGAAAGGTTAAAACGCGCATTTCTTTTTTCGTGATTTACTACACTGTGACGTGACAAAACGATCTTAGAAAGAAAGAAACAACCAGTTATGAAACAGCAGGTGTATGCGACCCCTCCACAAACATTGCAGGACCTTAAACGACGCATTACGGACGCTTGTGCCAACGTGTCACCATCTATGCTCCAACGTGTGCAACGTGAAATTCAAACAAGGATCCAATTCTGCATTGCAGATGACGGTGAGAAGTTTGAACATCTAAAATAAAGGTATATTATTATAACTTGTTGGTTTTTTTTTCTTTCTAAGCTCGTTTTGTCACGTCACAGTGTAGAAAAACACGAAAAAACAAATGCGCGTTTTAACCGTTCTATTCTTCACATTAATGTTCACAAGGTACCTTTTCGTACTAAATCGATGATGCTCTACAACTTTGTAAATCACTCTTTTTCTTTATCTCTTTCCGTTTTCGAGATAGGAATGCTAACCCCGCAGCATTCCACCAGGTGGCGCCGTAGGCGGTTTCATTCAGTAGCGCATGGCTACTTTACTATACCTAGACACTACTTTTATGAATATATCAGCAGCCGTTCCGAAGTTAAGAGGGTGGCAAGGGACTTAAGTGGGTATACTGTATATATATATATAATAAAATAAAATAAAAAATAAAAGCCATTATTCCAATTCTAAAAGCTGCAAAATAACGTTTTTTGTACCAAAGTTCCTTGTTTATGATTTTCTACAATCCAGTTACAGAGAAATTTTCTTGAGTGTCCGTATATATAATTATTTGTTTTAGAACGTACTTTGAAATCTCAATATTAAGCCCTATATTTTTCTATTTAATTCAGTTTATCATGCCGCATTTACCCCAAATACAAGTTTCCATTGATTTATCTTAAACAACACGCATAATATGGGTTAAAATGTGTTCGGGTTACTGCATAAATAATGCGCATTTTGATGTCTGGATGATATTACGACTGAAAGAATTAAAATATTTATATAGCAATATTTTTTAATGAGAATAACATTACTCATAATGAAGTCCAAAAATATACCGTTAACCTTTTGTATTTAGTATACATGAAATGTCAGAAAATGTTCAATAAAAATGTAATCCTGAATATTTCTTATTTTAAATGTTTACCGATAATTTGAAAACTAATGGTCAGAAGTGTGTAAAAAATATATATTGAGTCGATTCGGACTATGCAGATATAGACAGTGAAGTAAAAAAAAATATTCGTTTCCGTTTATAAATTTTTAATAATAATTGTATTATGAATTAAAAAATAATAACATTACAGAAACATCCTAATCCGAATTATGCATGCATATTACGTATCGGATTTTGCAAAGTATCACGTGAAACAAAAAGTTACATAACGCTAAATATTTTTTCGAATTATGTCTGAATAACAGACGTTTATTTTTATTTTTGGCTGATTCATTTTTAAATAATTACTGTCTCATTAAAATAGCATTAAATAATCATATAAAATTGACGAAAACGCTTGTATATCCGTCTTGTTTCACATCCAAAACTTCAACAACCCATAAAAGTACAGTGTTGTTATTGATTTTTTTAAGTTAAATTCAGTAATAATGTGTAAATTGCCATCTGTAACAAAACAAATTACATGTAACTATAAATAACTTGATATAAATAAACACAGAATTTTCTTTTTTTTTCCTTGCATCAATTAGAACTGACGTTATAGTCATTTTTATATTAATTTTTTATCGTACTGTACAGTCAGTGAAAAAGAGAGAGAGAGGGAGAGAGAATATAAATAATTAATATTATAAATTTTATTCACCAATATAGCCGAGAAAAAAACGAAAATAACCTTTGACTAGAAATGATTTCTTCTTTCAATTTATGTTAAAAAAAACAAGTAATATAAAAAAAAAATAAGAAAGTCAATTCCTACTTAGGTCAAAAAGAAATTTTTTTCCAGCGATCTACACTCTTCGCCACTGACGGTATTTATTCCTAAATTTATATCCTGCTAAATATCTTACATAAGAGAAATTTTTGAAATGTATTAAAAATTAAATAAAAAATAAATAGCTAAAATACCAAAAATTAATAACTCGAAAAGTATTTCTCACAAAATTGTTAGAAAAATTGCGTTAGAAAGGTAAAAAATTATTGTATTTTTCTTGATATAAATTTCAAGTCTATTGATTATACCGTTTTTCAAATATTGAATTTCAAAAATTACCAAACTTCACAATGAAGTACCATAGCGAAACCTTCACGCGTAAAAAGATAATGGGGCTGTTCACGGACGAAGATCAGGCGGCGCACGGGCGAAGGAGACTAAAATATGGAGTGAGTTTATACTTTTGAACAGAAATGAAACGGAGTGAGTATATACTTTTGAACAGAAATGAAATATAAAAATGCATTTGAACTTGAGTGCATGAATAAAAAGCATTTTATTAACGATTGAATATTTGAACAAGATATGTAAATATATAGAGAGTGTGAGCTTATAGTGGGAAGTGAATAAGTTTAAGGGCCCTCTTCCTGATCGAATGGCACCAATCTCTGAAAATTTCAATACAAACACTTAAATTTGACATCATATTTGGCTTTAGGATACCAAACGGGAAATCAATCGCTCGAATAGTTTAGGAATTATGAAGATCTAAAGTTTGGAATTCCAACTTTAAATTCATTTATAATCATTGGAATAAAGATTGCCAGAGGTGATGAATTACATAAATCTACTCGCCACTGACGAGTGGATTTTTTGGCCGGAGAAATGAATTTTTAGGCAGTTTTTTAAACACTGAAGTCTATAAAAATATACCAAAAACTTTCATGTATTTTTATTCGTTCAACATACTTTGTGCTATTTCCCAATTTCTGCAATGTAACAACAGCACGTAAGTTTTAACTTACACTAAACTTTCCACTGATATATTTCTTAATATTTTACAAATGTTAGTAGGGCATGATTGTATTAAGAATTACTTCCATGTACATTTCTTCCATGGAATTTACTTCCATGTACATTTCTTCCATGGAATTTACTTCCATTTACATAATTGAAGCCATGTACATTTCAGTATAACTATTTTTGAGTAGTAAAAACAATCTCTTTGTCTGACAAAATTTTACGAAAACTCCCCACCCCTCCATATTGCATAACGGGCAGTTTTTTAAACATAACTCAAAAGCTACATGGTGGAATAAGTTGTAAGTTCAGATTCCCATATTTAAACCTTTTAGAAATCGACGTGTTTTTTTTCGGAAATTTATTACGAATATATATATCTATATATTTAAAACGCTAAGCGTTTTCTTTCGACAATCCGTGAGAACAAACTACTGCATCAAATTACATCATTCTTTTTTTAAATGAAAGATATCTGAACACAGATTTGTTATCGTGCATTCGTTTGTTCGAAAATTTAATTAATTAACCGTAATTTTCAATTAAACTTTTACTTCTGCTAATGACGTCATAATCGGATAACGCCTACTGTTGCGAAGCACAGAGTTTATTGTCTAAACTCTGTGGTTGAATAAAAGAGAAATAATAAATATTAAAAGCACGCGGTTTTAAGGCCGAATTTGTTAATTTGCAAGTTAAATTTAGGTAAAAATACTTATCCGCGTGTTTTATAAGCGAATAAAAATTCATATTTATTGTGACGTCACGGGAATATTGTCCATTGGGTTCATTTTATCATTATGCATTATAACTTTGTTGATGCCATTTTTTCATTACAATTAAATACAAAATACACTCTAAAATTGGAAGGAGTGAGAAGTTGACTCTTTGGAAGAGTGAGAGGTATTTTCACTCTTTTAGGAGTGAATTTTATAAATATGCACTCTTTAAAGAGTGGAACTTTCCACTCTCTAGAAAAGAGTGAAATATCTCACTCCGTTGTCGAGAGTGACTGTTCACTCCGTTGACAAGAGTGAGATATTTCACTCCGTTGAAGAGTGAGGAAAAACAGTTTTTTTCCAATAAAATCACAAGATGGCGCCAGCTCACGGATGAGAATCCGAGTAATCTCCGTTATTTAAACGAAACGCCTAAAATGAAATCCTTTATATACAGTAGCACGATTTTAAAAAAACTGAAAAAGGCATTGAAATAATAAATGAATCGATAGAATTATGGATAGGAAATATATTTTATGCTTTACAAATTGCAGGATTTGCCAATGCTAAGAAAAGTGCAGGGAAAACAAATATTTGAAGTAAATTTATGCTTAGCTGCAACACAATTTTGCTTCTATTTTATAAACAGAAATTTAATATCTCTGAATACTAATTATTTTCCTCTTTATTTAAATAACCTATTCTACATATTTTATATAATTTCTAACCTCTTTATGAATTTAAACAAAATATAACTATACAGATTAAATTTTCTGTTATTTTTAGCACGTTTGAAATTAACATAAGAGAAATGAAAAACGTTGCATTTAATCACTGATTTTATAACATTTATTATAGAAAAAAAAAAAGAGTATAAATGTGTCGGAAATAATCTTAGGAAAAATTTAACAGCTATAATTTAAGAAAAAAAAAACGTTTTTTACCCTGACTGAAATTTTCCCCCTAAAAATTAGTTTTGAAAAGTAAATTTGAGGGCCCCTTTGTATTTCAGTGAGTAAACTTCGGCTTCACGGGCCTATTTGGTAAACAGGCCCTGGGCCTCGGACAATCTTAATTGGGCTCTAATTATGGAAACATTATTAGCAAGAAAAAAATGAATGAATAAATAAATAACAGCTTTGTTGTAACGGAATTTTTGTCATAGCGGAAATGTACAGACGGGTGTTCGCACATTTTTTAGACGATTTCGGCGTTGTTGTTTTTAACGTTTAAAATATGAATATTGCTTTCTGAAATAATCTGTATGATAATCTTGTTTCTTGATTCTAATTCTGCATAATGCTTTCGATGGATATCGATGGATGTTTTCGATGTAAGATAAATTTGCGATAGTCATAAATCCTTACTTGAAACTTCGTTTTCCGCCTTGAAATGGGCTCTTTTTTTCCTTGTTTTTTTTTCATCTGGTATCTTTTTACTATGTATATGTACTGATTTTTGGAATAGCACTTTCCAATCAATTGTTATGTTTATTTCGCACTAAAAAGTTTTTATATTATGCGCTTTGCAATCATTTTAGACTGTGGAATTAGCATACTTCTGTTCGGAAGAAGAAAAAAAAACGCAAACGCATCTTCCCATTCACAGCTTTTTTAGCATGCGCAATCTTGAAATAAGAATAAATTTGAAAGTATCAGATGATAATATAAATTACACATAATAAGTTGTTGTCAGAATTTTTTCCTCTAAAAGAATTCCATTTTTTAAAATAATTTATCAAATTTGTCTAAAAAATGTGCGAACAGTCTCTGTATTATATGATACAAAAAGAAGGTTTCAGTTTCTTATTTACACAGTTGAGAAACACCGTAAATATTTATGATTTCTACACAAATTGAATAAGTGTGTTCGAATATCACAAAAGAAACAAAGCTAAAATAATGTAATAAGAGCTTTTTTAATTGTAAGCGGCTGTAGCAAGCTGTAGGTACCAGTTCTCGTCCGATCGCAGAAGTCAAGCAGCAACGAGCTCGGTTACTACTTAGGAGGGTGACCGCCTACGAACAAGCGTGTGTAAAATGAGTTTCTCTTTTTTATTCAAGAATTTTAGTCACTCCTGAAAGAGTGACTATTTACTCCTATCAGGGGTGAAAAAACTCACTCCTGAAAGAGTGAGTATTCACTCTTTCAGGGAGTCAAGAATTTCACTTTTTCCTAGAGTGAATAGTCACTCTAAAGAGGTTGGGCAAATTTTGACTCTGCGATAGAGTGAATATCCACTCCTCCGGAGTGAATAGTCACTCTTTCTTATTTAGAGTGTATATTTATATTTATGTGCATGGTGTTTAAGCATTAATGCAAGTTATATGAAGTACGTGTGAAAAGTTTGCGCCGGTGAAAATGACGTTATGCTTAGATTGAAGTGAATTTTAAAATTGATAAAACTAAAGAGAAAAATGTATATGATTGTGTTAACATGATATAATTTTACTGATTTTTGCATTCATAATTATAAAGATTACAATTGGAGCCGTCATTGATTTCTTCATCTTGATTGCATATCTTCATTACATGTTACCAATTGCTTTTTTTTTTAATTATAGGATAGAAGATTTCCTTTTTTAATAAAAAAAAATCACAAATGTAAAGGATTTGAGGAAATTTAAAGTTATTAAAAATAGTGTTATGGTAGAAAAAAAATCTTGAAATAATGATTGTATTTTTAGCTAGAATAAACAATGTAAGACTAATATTTCATAGGAATTATTTTGGTAGATTTATTATAAATTCATTTAACAGTTCCTTATCAGCGCAAAGTTCTATTTCTTTCACTGTGAATTTCTCTTTCGATGTCAAAAAATGTTTTTCTACTTTTGGACGCCAGCCAAAATACAGTGGCAATTTTTAGAAATGTACAACAATTGTGACAACAAAGGCGCTATCGCTTTAGCTTTATACTCGCTTACATCAATTCGAAATACTACAAATTTCTAATTTTTACTACATTTTACAATTTTAATTCTTACATCGTCAATTAGAAAAAAAAATAGCTTTCGATTGAAATTTATTTGAAAACTGCCGCGTAATTTAACGACCTTTTAAATAATTTTCAAGCATGAAAAGTTTTTCAATTCTATCTTATCAATGACCACCAGTTTGCTTCAATAATATAAAATAGCGCCTGGGAAAGTTGGCACAATTGAAAATAGATTTCCCTAACCATCATAAAAAGTTAATAATAATAATTAAAAAAAAGTGATAAATCATAAGATCAGATTATCCATAAGCTAGAACATTTTGGCGATAACAAAAATCTGTCAGGAAAAAAAAAAAAAAAAGACTATTTTTAGTTTATGTTGAACATAATATTGATATGTTGAATTCATTGATGAATATGTTCCATCAGATATCAGGATATGCTAGGAATTGCATTTTTTTATTTTTTTACATTTGCCAACTGCATAAGAGGAAAAATATCCCCGACTGTGATGGAAAAGGGGTAATCATCCTGATTATGTCAAGGAACCGAAGAAACCATACAAATAAATTACACTTGAAAAAATTAAAAATCTCCCTCATCTGCAGATAGATTTATTACTGTAAAAAAACTTCTTAATCTTTGCATAAAAATTGATTAGCTTAAAACAATGGATGCGTTTTAGAAGATATGGATTTGAAACGAACAATGATTAAAGAGGACATTTTAAAACTTTTAATTTAATCATTTTAAAACTTTTTTACCGTCGAATTTTGACGGTGCTTTTGGGCAGATGCAATGCAGATGCTTATAGGGGCTCATTCGGTTGCATTATCACAGGGGGGGGGGATGTGTGCTTTATTTACTATGTTCTGTTATTTACTGAATATGATATGAACGTAGGAATATACTATTTGTATATACTTCATAGGTCCATGATTTTTTTTTTTTTTTTTGCCGTGGGGAATATGGCGGTAAAGTCAAACTGATTTGCATTACACATTTATTTACGGATTGTTTGTTTGGAGCTTGCATCGGAAATAGTGCTGTATTTGACTGGGGAAAAAAATATTTGAAAGACTGTTTTATACGCACCCCTTCATAAATAATAAAGCAGCTCATTTTACTGATATTGTTATAGTATTTTTTTTGCGTCAAGTTTTGACGGGTTCCATCTAGTTTTTTATTAATTTTCGAAAACAATATGATTTTTTCATGAATATTTTACCAGAAATCGATTTTAAAAGTTTCAAATATGAGTATCCAATATTACAGCTCGTTCCTCTAATTAGTTTTGGAGTTATGTTTTAAAAAACTACCGGCATTGCAATCTCTTTTGCAACGACTGCAATTTAATTTAACGTTAGCCGTTCAAATTTTAAACTTTCGTAATTTCTAATCTATTTAACCGATTAACTTCCCGTTTGGTATCCTAAGGTAAAATTTACCAAAAAACCGAAATATGATGTCAAAATTAGGTGTTTTTACTGAATTTTTCCAAGTTTGGTACAATTTCACGATGAAGACGACCCCCTAAACTAATTTTTATAACATAAATTGAAAGACATCATTTCCTATCAAATGGATATTTGTGCTGTTTTTACTTACCCATCATACGTAGTATAAGGTAAGTCTTGTAATGGTTTTGAAAATCGAAAAACTTTTTTTGACGAATTTACACGTTTTATTCACTGGGGATTTGAAAAACATAATTTTAGAAAAAAAACTGCCGTCCGTCAGTCTGTGTGTCTGCGTGTGTGTCTGTAAACGCTCTATCTCCCGAAAAAATTGAGATAGAGACTTAAAATTTGATATGTACTTAGTATGTAATAATGGCAAGAAGCTTATTGAATTTCAGTAACCTCGATTATCCGGAACTAATTTTTTCGGATTCTCGAAATATTCGTTCTGATAAAAGGTATGTAAAAAATTTCATTTTTTTTAATTTTAAGGAGTGAATATAAAAGCCAATAAAGAACACATAAATTTTGCATAAATAATGAAGTCGATCGGATAATTAGTTGCCGAGATATGTGGAATCCTATTTTCCACGCTCTTCATGACCCTGTATTTTATTCAAATTTCAATTCAAATATATATTTTAATTGGAAAGGAGACGCTTAATCCGACGCAGTAAACCGTTAGTTAATATTATTATCAATTTTGGAGTTATAAGGATATTTCTTTTACGCAATTCAGTAATAAAGCATTTAAAGTTTATGACGTCATAAAGCCACGGTTTTATTCGAATTGCAGTGCATTTTATAAATAGTTTACACATGTTCTATTTTCATATTTTATATTATGCATATCCATGATGGGTAAGTGTTACGTTGGCCCCCAACGACTAGTTTTTTTAAATTAATTAATTAATTAATTAATTAATTTAATTATTTATTTATTTATTTATTTATTTATTTGGGGGGGGGGGGATGTATTCTCTCTCTCTCGGTTTTTCCCCGACGGTACATTTAGCTGATATTTTCGTCCTTTATCTATTTTTTTTTTATTTTACAGATTTAAAATACATTCTTTCATATGAATGCTTTTGTAAGATTATTTGTAAGGAGTTGTCTTAATCATGTGATTGATTGAAATGATAAGTAAGTGGATTTAAATATATATATACTAAAATGCAGTAGCAGCATGATAAATAAATTTGACTATTTCAGTTTTAAATCTTTTCAAAGATAAACATATTTTCAAAGAAGTATTTTTGAATGGTCAGAGTTTGTAAACATGGAAAAAATTTAAAGTGGTTCGATATATCGATACTATATTATAAATATGCGGGCTCTTTGTTTAAACAATATTGCATTAAATGGGGTTTGACAGTGTGAACATTTAAGAGAATGCCGAATTTATAATTTGAAGATACTTGAGCTTAAAAGGTGAAGGTACACCGAATTAATGTGTGAAAACAAAATCACTAGTTTTATGAAAAATTAGGAATTAAGATGATTTTTAACATGCTTGTATGATACTTTATGGAATGTATGACTTTGTAATCTTGATCATATTCCATGTTCTATACAGCAATCAATTAAATTTATTGTACAAAATTCTATAAAGCGCTTTTTGAATTCTTCTTGTTTTAAAATGTTATAAAAGAGCTCTTATTTTCTTTTAGTTGTACTTAAATTGGTTAGTAATAATAAAAATGAACAATTTTTAATTAAAATAACACAACCAGCGTAGATATCGGTAAATTATGATACCTCTCCTTTCAAATAAATTAAATTGCTTTAGATGTGTCAAAAGATAATGGAAGTCCTATGGAAGTAAAATTATTTTTAAGAACGCCAAAACTTGGAATAGCTAAGGTAGCACCTTATTTTTGTGAAGCGGAAGTTTCTATTATCATTACTGGAATAAATATATGATTCCCGAAATATATAATTTTAGTAAAATATCTTTGTTTAACTTGAATTGGAAACCTTTAGTGACTGTAAAAGATTTACCTTTAACAGAATTAAAAGGAAAGAAAGTAAAAGAAAAGATGTGATTCACATGAAGAATGAAGTAAAACATCTAATTACAGATAGAGAACTTTTACTGGAACATGAAGTACTGTTATTTTCATTATCATAGTGCTGAGCAAAATTTCATGAATCCCCAAGTTTCAACGCTGCTTTTAACACAATCACTGTATTTATCAAACAACGACAGTGCGATTCTTTAAAAATGGTTTTAAATCGATGGAAAATACTAATTCGATTTTAATCCTTCTAAATGATCAACAAAATCATCTTGTTAAGAAAATTTGTTTTTAAGCGCGGTGATATGGTTGAACACATTTGTTGAACATGTGTTTCTAAACAATAATGAAAGTTTCTTCAACCCGCTTCTGTGTTTGAGTAATTTTTCTCTTTTACTTGAAAAAATAATTTTAATCATCTTTTAACATGTTTTAAAATTTATTTCTTCTATCGTTAGGGATATTATATGTATGCAAAATTCAACGACACATGTTGAAACATTTTACAAATTTCATTATTAATTAGTGGGTGAAGTAAAATCCTCGTAGTACTAACAAATACTATATAGGGTTGAACGCTTATCATAGAAAAAACGACACATTTTTAATGTCACTCTTTCAAAATAATTATCTTCATGGCAGATTAGATAGAAATGCACCAAAAAATTATTATTTGAAAATAGTGGTATTATAATTGTGCCCAATTTGAAAAAGCCACTTTTTACCGTGACAAGCAATCAACATATTTAGATAAACCAATAATCATTAGTGGGCTGAAAGTGCTCCATAAGGAATCACAGAACAGCTTCTGGAATTCTAGACGTCATAATGTCACACTCATAGACGTCCTGTTGAGCAATTTTAGTGACACTTTTGGACAATTGTAGGATTGAATAAGATGGAAAGAAACCATGAATGAAGTTTAAATGTGCATGTGCGATAAGAGAATTCACAGGTATGAGAAAAATATAATTTGTTTCCAATTACATTCTCCTTGGATAATTCGATCTTCTAATCCTCTGGTCTCTGGATATCTCGTGAATAATTCTCAAAAGATATGACTACTACAGGATCTGAAAGAAGATTGTAAGAAGTCTGGAGGACGATTGTGGTTAAATGGAATGCTATATGGCATCCTAGACACTTTTACATATGCAAAAGACTAAACAAGAAAGGAAAAACATACATCATGCACAGAATATGATGCACTTTCCAACTACATTAAGATTTTAAAGTTGCAGCTTTCAAATGGCACCCATGAAAAGTAATCGAAAAAAGAAATTCTTTGGTAATTCTGTTGCGCGACGTCCCTGTTATAAATTGCCCTAGGTGGTGCCTAGTAGATTGAACGGAAGAGACGTGCTTTAACGAATACAGTAAACAGAATTCACGGCAAAAAATAATTACATTACGTACGGGGTTACAAGGAGTGAATTTCTTAAAACTGTGATGTTTCACGAACTGACTTTCGGTCGTTAAATTGTTTATAGTGTGCCCATTGTCAAAATTACTTAAAAAAATAATTAAAGGAACGTAAACCGATATAAATCTGGGATCTATATCTGAAAGCCTCCCATTAATGTAAATAGCTGAACCAATACCTTTGCTTATGAAGTATTCATATTAATTTTGATATAATTCGACGATTATTGATGTATTTAAGCGACTGTATATGAATGATGCTGAAATGATATTACTTACGCCATCTATGAACAGGGGCAGGAATCAATTTAAGCAAACTAATATTATTGAATAATGCAAATTAAAGCATAGTGGTGTACTACATATGATTGTAAAAAAAAATCACAAAAATTCTTAATCATAAATACTGTATATATATATATATATATATATATATATATATATTGGAAATAGGTTTTCAAATATAAATATTTTCCTTTTTAACCATATGAAAAGAATTAATATCCCATTTATTGCTTTCTTGCTTAAAAAATTATGCATTATAAGTATGGAAATCTTACTGTGATGCACTGCTTCTCAAGCATAATCCCAAAGCGCCTTTTTGAATAACTGACAAAACTAATTCTGTATTCAAGCATAGAGTATGCTTTAAATTGATTTTAATTTAATTAAATGCAAATAAATGTGCCACAAATGCGAAAAATTTGGATAAAAGGTTTACTAATATTCAATTTAGAAAGAAATTTTAAAGGCGTTTTAGTATTTTTTATGTAGAAGATTAAACATTCATTCCTTTGTTATGCAAAATAGCGGGTTGCTATCGTGCAATGTCCGTTTTTGTTTAAAATTTCATCATCTTTTTCTCAGTAAATTCATCAAAAGATTTCATTTTATTTAATATATGCACTCTCTTAAATGATTTGATGTTGGTAATTAAACCTACCACTTATCTATCTACATATACAGGGAATTTCAATAAAAACTCTCTAATTTTAAAATTCCATAATGGATTAAATATAATAAATATGAAGATGGAAAAATGACATATTTGTCATATAATTTATATATTTTGTGTATAGTAATTTAAAAATCAGCTACATTTTTGGCAATACGGGCACTGTGCTATATCAAACTGTAAGAATGCTCAAATTAACTTCAAATTTTAAAATGCACACCTTTATTTTCGTATTTTAATAGCTAAGTAAAACAAACAGCAAAAACTAAAAGGACTTTGATGTAGTTTTCACGTTACTTTGAACATTTTTACAATTTGACACAGCACTTTGTCAATCTACCAATATCACAGGCATTGGAAACCATACATTCCGCATGTATATTGTTCCCATCCATCAATGAGTTGCTTCAAGCTGGCTTGGAGAATTCCCATTTTCCACGGGTCAAAGGACATTCTGGTGTCTGGAGGATTGAACTAGTGCATATTTTAGCTAAAAAAAGTGACATTGATCCAAGAATCCTTGTTCAAATGTCATCTCCTGCCACTTTCATTCCTAAAACTATCTTAAAACGAAAAAACGTAGAGAGTAATATTGAGAAAATCTTCAAGATAGGAAATATACATACAGTGTGATTCATAAATATCGAAACAATAGGCTATCTCCTTAAATATTGCCCCTAGGCACATACTTCCAATTGCAAAGTTTCATAAAAAAAGGTGCAAAATTTTATGAGATAAGTTGCAACTCCATGGGGGGTCTATTTGAGAAAATACAGATATTAAATTTTTATACTGTCCCCGTAGGATAAAATTTCCAATTAGGAAATTTTTCTTTATCCATTCCTGAATTAAACAAAAAAAATTCCATCTTGATATCTGCAAAATTCACAGAGATATTAAAATCCAAAATTCGTGACTTACACCACTTAAGCATACTTCTGAGCGAAGCGATATCAGTTCATTTGAAATGCAAGTTAGGGATCGACCATAAATTTACACATTATTAAAAGTCGATCTAAGACAGTGCTTTAACTTTTAGATATAAAGTAACAGCGTATAGATTTTTGCGTTAAACTTGCTTGAGAAATATGCTAGAGATCTTCATGAGCCCGAGCTTGGCGCCAGGCTCATTACCGGCACGACCCGCTGACTGGGCCATGCCGGCCCGCATCTTTATTATTCTTAGAACGTGTCGGACAGGCAATAAGTTCTGTAAAAATAGTAATAGCGATAATGAAACTTCTTTTAACGAAACCATTGGAAATATATTTTAATAAATTATTCAGAAATATTTTCAAACATCTACTTTTTACTATACAGCTTCAAAAACCATGATGTTTTTAAACCTATTTTTCATTTATTCCAAACGACATTGTTTTTTAAAAATAAATCGTTATTCGAATGTAACAGTCTAAGAGTATACATAATCACTAACGTTGCGATTGCGTATTTTTTTAATAGATGCCAAGCTCCTACTAATCTTCCGTTATAAGTGTGTTTATTTGACCCAGGTTTAATACGTTCGAACCAGAAAATCTTTTAAGAAATTCGATTGAATAAATTCGACTTAAATCCCTTAAATTAAATAAGTCAACTATCCATTAAATAAATTTTCTTGTTTTAAAGTGGTTAACTTGTTTAAATTAATCTACATATTACGGAGGAAAAGTTGAAGGTTTGGCAGCAATCTTTTTGTCATGCGAACACATAATAATCTAAAATATACTGTAAAATTTTCTTATAAATACGTATGTGGTATTCTTTAAAATAATCTTAATTGTATCTTAAGAAAAAATGAGAATTTTTTTTTTAACATATTTCGACCTGTGCAGAAATCTAAAATATGCACAGACACCTGTATTGATAATGAATTAAATTAAATTAATTGCATCGCCTATGAAAATGGTTTTAACAGTGAGTCACCCGTAATTAGAGGCAACTTTTACGCCTCGCGTAATTGCACTTTTAAGGGGAAAAATATGAAGATGTCAGGGCTAAAACTATGAAAAAACTCGAAATCGACATGTTAGAAAAGTCTTGTTTAAATCAACTGACAAATTTAAAGAGTAAAGAAAGAAGAATTTGTTTAAAATTGAAGTTACAGGAAGGAGTTACTTATTCACCTGGAAGCTTTTAAAAAGAATTTAAACGCTCTATTAGGAGCGAATCTTTATTTAAAATTTTAAATGCATTTTTCTGCATCATAGGTTTTTTTCAGCATTTCTCATCTTTAAATTGATATAAGTCAATAACCGTTAAAGATAAATGGTTCAAACTTGGACCATATCATTTTTTAATATTTTACTTAAATTTTAACTCGGAAAATTTGAAAAAAATATTCACTTTTGAAAATATATTCGTTTAAAATAAGTTGCGTCTTTTTTTTTTTTTTTTTTTTTTTTTTTTAATTGCTATTTTAAATATTTTTACTTTTTTTTTAAATTAATATATTTTAAAATGCTGAATAAAAATTTAAACTTATATATTTCTGTTTAATTAAAAGAAAAAAATTCAATTCGACAAATAATATTTCGAGTTATAACAATTTTAAATTAATCTGAATTGTTTTTTTTAATTTTTTTTTTTTTTAATTTTGTAAGAAGTTTTATGATGTGATTTTCTTTAAAAATTTTATGGTTAACCATTACAAAAAAATTCAAAATTCTAACTCAATAAATAAATAAATAAATAAATAAATGTTTCCCGGACACCTTACAGTAACATTGTTTCTTGAATTACACGCATTTCAATTTGTGTCTGATCCCTTGAAACCACACGAATTATTAAATCTGATATATCTCTCTGAGTTCTGCAGATATGAAGATGGAATTTTTTTTGTTTAATTCAGGAATGGATAAGGAAAAAATTCCTAATTGGAAAATTTGTTCTACGGGGGCCGTATAAAAACTTAATTTTTGTATTTTCTCAAATATACCCCCCATGGAGTTGCAACTTATCTCATCAAATTTTTGCACCTTTTTTTATGAAACTTTCCAATTGGAAGTATGTGCCATGGGGCAATATTTAAGGAGATAGCCTATTGTTTCGATATTTATGAATCACACTGTATAATCATTTCCCAATAGTCTCAGATGACACTTTTTTTCATTACCGGAAAATATATCATATTTATGGCAAATTATGGCTCATTCTCAGCGTACGTACACAAATATGGCCGCGTACTATCACCCTTCTGTGTTATGTGTCGGGCATGCTACGTCCTACATTACCGAGAATATTCAATAACATTATCATATCACATCAGAAAGTGAACTCAAATTACACATTCACAATGGTTCTAATATGTTTTAAAAGGGCCATATCTCATTAAATAAATTATACAGCGGATGAGAATAATAGATATAAACAGGTGTATTTTCCAGAATATAGTTCGGTTTGTCTGGTTTTAGGACGCATTGGACTCTAATTGAGATTACTGCCTGCCTGCCAAACTGTATATCAAGAAAATGACGCAATACCCGTCCCATAACTCGATTTCTTGCACTTGAACAACTAATAACTGTACACAAATGATCTGATGAGACCAATTTGAAAAATAGACAAGTAGAAATATTGCTAATAGTTTTTTTTTTTTTTTTTTTTTTTTTTTTAACAAGTAGGCATTAATTGCCATAAACCACTTACGGTTGCTGTCTCGTCTGAATGAAACTGAAACTGAAACACTCTGTGCGTGTACATGCTATCTCTGTGTGTGTGTTTACATTTTTCTTTCTTTTAATGAAACCTCTGGAAAGGAATTTTTGGTATAAAAGATATTCTTCTTAACTGTAAATAAAGAAATAAAGTATGATTTTGAATATTTTTTCTTTAAATTAGCTTTTATTATTTTTGTTTGTAATGAGACATTTTTTTAAAAATTCTTGCTCATTTCACAACTTTATTTTCTTCATTTTATCTACTTTTAGTTACAATGTATTTTTTTGAAGTTGATGCTCAAAAACTTCAATTTACTTTAAATTCTAGATGAAACAAAAATTTCCTAGATAACTATGAGCAATATATTCTTCTAAGATGCAATAGAAAAAATATTTAATAAGCCTTAAATTTTATATTACAAAGAATTTTTGGAATATTATTTTGAAATATGTTAGAAATAAAGATGTCTTTTTTTTTTAGTAAAAATTTGAAATGTTTAAAAGCAAGATTTTTCATTTTTTAAATCATATTTTTCTTTATATTAGCGTAATAAAAGCTAGTTACAATTTATTCCCTATAATTCGTGATGTAATTATATATAATTCTGTCGAATAAATATTATCTAATTCAAAATTCCCGTATTGCATTGACTTAACTGCATACATAAAAGACGTAAGAAATAACTTAGGATATGCAGTATTACTTTTTCTTTTTTAAAAGTAAAACTTATCATTATTTCAATTGATTGTTTCAAATTATAATAAACCATTTTATCAAATCATTCCGTCAAATAGCTTGAGAAACTAATAGACGGTTGCCTAGACAAAATTCATATGATTGTAATTACACGGTACAGCTTCAATACTTCGTGGGTTTATTACAGGTTGTAGTTACTCCAGATTGCGGAATGGTGTTTACCCAAATATCCCATTTGCGAAAACCTTCTACAAGAAAGAATAACTTTCAGAAAAAAATCTTTCAAACATCGTTTAAATTTAATATTTCATAGAATTAAAAAATTAACAATGGTATTTAAATAGATATAATTATGGAAAATTATTGCGGACAACATGTATTTTAAAAAGCAAATAGTTTAACATTTCTTTGAAAATTACGTGCAGAAGTTATTTTAAATGTCTCAAATCATATCTTGATATATTTTTTCTTTCAATATATGAACTGCTTACAATAACAAGATAGTGCGTTGCTCTGCAATATAAAAATACGTAATGAGGGTAGTGTGGCATTTATTGTTCAAGTAAATGTTTTTTAATTATTATTTTTACTATTTTTAAAATAATTTATAATGATTTATAAATATTTTTATTTAATTATTTTTAATGTTATTGAAAAAGCAAACAGTTAAAAATATTTTGAAATATACGTGAAGTTAAAATGCCTAAAGTCATAGTCTTAATCATTTTTCTCAAAATATATCACTTATTACAATAACAAAATAATGTTTTCTCTACAATATAAAAATGTGTAATAAGGGCAATATGCCATTTATTATTCAAGCAAATGCTTTTTAATCGTGTAAATAGTGGGCCAATATGGGCAAGAAATTTTAGCCAATATAAAGCCAATAGAATCAATATAGGGGCGGTATTAGGCTTTCATTGCAAATACTTCCAATGTAATATCTGATTAATCAAACTAGCTGTTATAGCGATTATCTCTTAATTGACTGATGATAGAATCACACTTCCAAATATAAAAAATATACAAATCAAGTACAGCTTTTAGATATGACACTTGTTTTAGAAAGCAGTGGCGCCAACTTATATGGGTCCGTGGGACACGAGGCCATCCAATAATTTTCTTTCTCAGCCCACTCAATTTCCATCATTGTATTTCGACAATTATTGTTTTTTCAATCGCTGAAAAAGAAATTATTCCTTTGGCTATTACAAAGTCGTTTTGCTTTAAAATACGTTAAGGATAGCAGTAACACACAAAAGTCTAAAAGACGTACAATTATTTTTTTTTCTCAAAAGAGAAAATTTCTTTATATGTTATCGTTGAGTATATCAACGAGATGAGTTAAGCTCCTTGGTATGTATGGGGAGGGGGAATGACAATTTATTTTTACGTTCCACAACAAGCTGAATGAAAGGGAAAATATTTGGGATCGACGTGGTAAAATATCATACTCAAAATGTTCTTTAGTTGTAGCACATAACCATATGAATGTTGTAAAATACATGTGTTGATTTGTGCAATAATAGCATGTATATTCATAGAGATAAAAACATTTTAAAAAATCACGAAATCCCACATGTTTTTTTTTGCTAGTATCTTCAACGACAAAATTCAGTAAAAACAACATACATTAAATGGAATATAAATCTATTATACATTTTTAAAAATATGGGTACCTGTATTAAATAATATTTAACTGCGAATACGCAACCGATAACAATCTTTTTTTTTTTTTTTTTTTTTTTTTTTTTTGCATAACTTAGTAGTAAACTCTATAGAATAACTCGTATAAAAAAGCCAGTTAAATAGCGTGAAAAATTAGAAAGATATCAACGATATAATGAGCTGATTTCCAATCGCTTTCTAAGAATAGCTCGAAAATAAAAGTTTTTCCACAATTTTTTTTTCGTTTTATATTTAATTTTTTACTGAGGCTGTAGTTCTCTTTGGAAGAATCATCCAGACAGCCTGTTCCAACAAAAAATGATTGATTAAAATCGAAGTATCCTTTCCAGTTGGACAGATTTAAAAGAGGACAATTTGTGGAAAATCAGTTACTTTTAGAAACCAACTGAAATTAAGCTCACTATATCGCTGATATCTTTCTGAATTTTCACGATATTTGACAGGCCTATTTACATGAGTTGCTTATATGTTGACTACTAACATAAATAAATAAATAATAAAAATAACAAACTTTTTTTATCACTCGCGCATGCGCAGTTACAAATTATTTTATACAAGTGATCATATTTCATCAAATATTTAATACATTTATTTTCCCCTAGTAATATGTTATTTCTCCTATATTTTTTCAAGCTTCCTGAAAGTGGCGTTAAATTTGGTTGAAAATCGTGCATACTATTAACAAAAAACATGCGAAAATTTCTTGGTTGTGCTATTCTTGCACAAATATACACAAATGTTGTTCAAGATTCACATAAGTCACATGTTACAGCTACAGATCATATCGAGCATTTTATTCTACGGGTTAATCACAAATATTATTTTTTTAATTCAATTTATTGTTGTTCCTTAATTGCTTTCGAGATTAAACATTCACGTAAAAGTAGAATGTCAAACATGTTCTTTATATTCCTGAAGTTCCCGAAGAATTAGTTAAGTATTTATCTAGATACTTGACAAAACGTCTAAATTACAAAATCTCCGGTGACTGTTGACCATTCAGTGTATATTCTATACAAATAATTTCGTGTGTTTTAGTTTTCGTATTGCTATTTATGATAATAAGGACAGGAGTTGCCTGTGTGTATGTGTATGCACTGTATTCTGAAAGGACTGCTGCACACACAACCACGAGTTTTGGCAGAAAGGGGCTAAGATGCTTTACACTCACGCAGAAAAAAAAATCGGTTAAAAAAAAGGAAAAAGTCGCCAAATTTAGGGGATTTTTTCCTTTAATGGCAACCTAGCCATTGTATTAAGTTATTCGTTTGGCGCAGTCTTGAAAATCGCGCCAACTAAAAAGTCGACAAACTATTGTTTACATGTTTGCGTGAGTGTAAAGCATCAGTTCCCAGAAAGGTACCCCTATGTCTGTAGTTATGCGCCTCGAAGACATTTTTTGGATTTTTTAATTAGTTTTTTTCTTTAATTAATCAAATAAATTCCTATTGATTTGCGTTTACAACTTGTGCCACTTGATGGCGTAACATACAAATTTAGAAACTCATTCAAGAAGAGTTAGCATTTTCTTGCAATTTTTCTTCTTTTTTTCTAAAGGACATAAAATTTACAAAATCAAATAAAGCTTTGAAATTTATCAATTTTACTCCCTCACAGCGTACCTGTACCTAATATATACACGGCAAAAATCCAACCCAAAGACGTTTTTTCCTTTGTTTGAAGAAAGTAAATAATGGGTTACATTGACTTGAGTTGGTACTGTTCAATTTACAGACAGGAGAAATAAACCCGCTATTCCAAGTAGGATACATTTATAAACAAGAAGCAAAATTTTGGTCGGAATTGAAAGGACGTTTTTGTCAAAACTGTTACAAACTCTGTTTTATAATAAAATAAGAGAAGGGGGTGAGGGTGTATTTTTTAGATTTCCACGGGAACTATTAGTCAGAATGGAAAGTTCAAAATATCTAACTGTCGGAAGTTAAGTCAGAAACCTCACCCCCTCCTTTTTTTTTCAACGATTTTTAATGCGATTTTCAATGCAATTTTTATCAGTTTTTTTTTTCGTGTTTCGCAGAGATTTTTTTGACTTTCGTCAAGGATTTCCGGTTGGAATATTTTAGCCCACTATAGTAAATTTTGTAATATGCGATTTTTGAGTTTTTTAGCGTGTGGCGGCGATTTTTAAACATTAGTAAAAGGAACCCAGATTCAATCTTTTAAGCTAAAAGCAAATATTGACCTCTTTTTCAAAAAGTTTCATCTGAATTCATACAACGATTTTTGAATTTTTCGCGATATTGTATGTGATTTTTAGAGATTTTTCGCGTTTGACGGCGCTTTTTGAGAGTCGTGAAATAATTTCGGTTACAATGTTTTAGCCCGCTATAGTAAATTTTGTTCTCCACGATGTTTAAATTTTTAGCAATTTTGTATCCGACTTTTACATTTTATTTCGCGTTTCGCGGTGATTATTTCTTACATTCGTGAAAGAATTTCGGCTACAATGTTTTAGCCCACTATAGTAAATTTTTTTCTGTTTTTGATTTTTTAAATTTTTTAGCAATTTTTTGCATTTTGTGCGTTTTTTAGCTATTTCTGGCGATTTTTCTCCATTAGTAAAAGGAAACCGGTTTTTCTCTGGATAGATTTTCATTTAAAAATATAAATACTTACAAATTCGACTGTGTACGCTGCCAAGGTCAGAGGGGGCCCCAACATTGAGTTAATTTAGAAATTTTTTCGTTTAAAAATATAAAATCACTCAACATTGATTTTAAGTATATTTAAAGTTTTTATCACTGGCAGGGCAACGCCTCGTGGATGAGGGGGAGAGTATCTTAATAGTATAAGTAGCTTATAATGCAACAAAGATTATGTGTTAACGAAATTCATTTATTTTATTTTATTTATTTTATTTATCTATTTCTTTTTATTTATTTGTATTTGATTAAATGAAATTGCACTTCGATTGTCTTTAACGAAACTGCAAACAAATGAGCAAACTAGAAGATAATTATGCTCTGTAAACATTGATACTTTTTCTTTATATTGCAATTCAAAGATACATTTAAACGTATTAGCTCGTGGATGAAACCTAATTTATCAATTCAGTAATAGAATCATTTGCAAATTTCAAAATTTTGAACGTTTGCGAAACTAGAGTAAATAAGAATAATATAAAGCGATTCTAAGGAATGGCAATTAAAGAAAGCAAGTTTCTTTTTTAACTTATTAGTAAAGTGCTAAGCTAATAAACTACCTTCCAGTTCAAAATGGGCTCATGTAAATTAATTAGGTAATGTTTATCTATGTATGTATATACAAATGGAGATGTATTTTTCTTTCCTTCATGATATAATTCGAAAAATATATTTATAAACTTTACATTTTGTTTTTTATTTTTTGTAAATAATGTATCGCCTCTTCAAAATTGCATAATAATAAGTTGTTTTGTCGAAATAAAATATTTACACTGTCTAAAATTAAGGATTGGAAAAAAACTTTTAAAATTTCTAAGTATTTATTTATTTTTATTATGTAAATATCTTATTATTTATGGATATTTCCATCTGTACTTTTGGAAAATACTAAAGTTTAGATCCCTGAAATTCCCAGAAAGATTAGTAAAAAATTATCTATCTTATTGACAATTTTTGTTTACCCGCTGTACTGTGAAAGATTATTACAAAATACGTTTTAATGTCTATTCAAAATACTTTTTTGTAAATCTCTTTCTGTAATCAAGAAGCTGGTTCTTTTTGCTAATTTAATGTAAATTTTTAAAGTTTTGAATTCACAATATCTTTGTAATATTTTTGGTATATATTTTCAACATGTTTCTGTAATCAAGGAACAAGTTTATTTTCTTTTCTAAGTTTGCAGAAAATGAAATTTTTTTAAGTTTTCCAGTGATAATCTGTTTGTGATATTTCTGATATATCCTTTTGACAAATTTCTATTATCAAGGAACAAGTTTTTTTTACTTATCAAAATTTGCAAATGATGCAATTTTTTAAAGTTTTCAGTTAACAATCTCTTTCTCTTTGTAATATTTCTGGTATATACTCTCAACCTATTTCTACAATCAAGGACCAGGTTCTTTTACAGTATCCGGAGAGATTTTTTTAAGGGTGGGGGGGGGAGGAGGGTTCTACACAGTGGCATGGAAAATGTATATCGTCGTAAATATTCAACAAACTTATATCTACAAAATGTGCATTTTTAAGGGGAGACAAAAACTATTTGTTACTTTAGAATTAGAATCTAAGAAGATAATTTCGATTTTAGAATAATTTACAGGAGATTTTTTAGAAATATATGGGACTTGAATTTAATTAACACAATACTTATACGAGATACGATGTTCCCACTATGAATTTTGTGATTTTTATTGAATTATGGAGATTAGAATTTTAAATATAATAAATTTGTTTATAAACTATAAAGATACCTAATAATCGCCAATATGATACAACTATGGCTACATTTTTTTAATCTCATGTGATTTTTACCAAAATTGTTTACATCTTACAGAAAATTGTCTTGTTTATATCTTACAGACTTAAAATGTATTTTACGAAAAATATTATAATTCTAGAAGTACCTAACGCAGTAGGCAGTAGGTAAGAAGCAAAAATTAGAAAAATGCCGATTTTGCAGAATCATGTCTGAAAAAGTGTTTGTAAAACTGTTATCTACGGTAAAATGCCCTACAGTAATACATTAATAATTCCAAAGAACTGAGTTTTGACGTCACGGCAGATTAGCCGATGAACACCAGTGTTGGGCTGATTATATCCAACAACTTCTGCAACTTTCGCAGTTGCTCACAATAGATTTAACATTTTAAAATCCCTGACGGCTCGGCCTACAGGCACAGGTTGATTTTGAAGAGGCAGACCGTGGGGAGTCTGTTTAGTGGAAATTGCAGAAGAAAGACCTATTTCCCATGATGCGGCAGTTGGGACCGCCCACTTCAAAATATACCTCTGCCTAATTTTATTTAAATAAAAATAGATTCAAGTATCTGCATTTTTTACGTTTTCTCGCATTCTGTTTTTTTTTTTTTTTTTTTTTTTTTTTCGAATCAATATAAGCTAAATAATTTATTCCATAAAAATTAAAAAGTGGCATATCTCTTTTCTATTTGCCAAAATATAAATTCTCTCCACACATATCTGCTCCCAATCCTTCTGGAAAAATATTGTTTAAATATGAAACTTTTCTATGATTTACGTTATTCATATTTTGAATATTTGAAAGTTCGCTGTTAAACTTTTTTACTTTTTACTTTTTAATATTATTTTCGAAATTAATTTCTCCGTTTATTTACATTTATCGCGCAACTCTCTAATTCTAATCTGTGTCACTTGTGCCAATCGATAATATGTTTATCGATATATTTTTCCCCTCAAAATTTGAAGAAAATATAAAAAAATAAAAATTTTGGATAAAAGTTAATTATACGAAACTAAAATTTGGTTTTTTTTTATCGGGATGTTCTGTTTTGGGATGATATTATTTTAGACTTGCATATATTTGTATTTTTTAAGTTAATAATAAACAAGATATGGAATACAAAGAAGAAAAAACAAGAAGAAAATATCAGAATATCACTCAAAAGTATTGGATAAAAACGTATAAGTATTAATAAGAGATGGAGTATTAAAAATAAAAAAAGTATAAGAAAACCATTAAAGAAAACAAAAGTAACCCAATCATATTATACTTTAAATTTTATCAGTAAAAAATACATTTTAAGACAAACATAACGTCATTTTCACCGGCAGATAAATTTCAAAAGTACTTTTCATTCTTCTGATCAATGTATGTTTTAACGAGCTATGGGGGTTATTTCCAGAATAATTTAATACAATATTTACCAGCCGGAACTCTGCATACATAATTAACTTTACACTCCACAGCCACCTTGATGATTACCTAAACTCAGTACCAGCAAAATAAAAAAATCGAAAATTTACGTCATTTAAACATATTCGTAGAAAAACATTTCAGTTTTATCAATGAAAAGGCCCACTTCTTGTTAAATATGCTGTCAGTGATGAAGCATTTCGCTTCAATCCAAGATTAAGGGCCTTAAACGCAGAAAGGAGGAACACTTTCACATATAGAAAATTACATCATAAACATGCGTTTTCATTCATAAATCTGAAAACAAAAAAATCTATAAACGCGTCAAAATGACGTACTTTTGTACCGAATTTTATTTTACCAGTATATGTATATGGTCTTGTTGCTTCAAATTCAGAAAAAAATGGAAATAAAATATTGCTGATTGTCAGTTAGACACAACTGTATTGAAATGTAACAGTTTTATGAAATAAAATACATGTATTCTATTAGGCATGGCGTCATTTTTTTTTTGGCAGAAACATACTTCATTTCTGCCATTAGGACCTTTAGTTTTGTAGTGCAAAGGTGGGAGAGATTTTTAAGATAAAATTTTGCTTAATCTTGGTAAAAGAGGAATGAAAAGCCAAACGGAAATTACCGCATTTAGGCACAATCATAGCTAAAGGTTGCAGTATTCTTAATGACAAAGTATGTTTTCAGTCGAATGCCTTTTAAAAATGGTGCTATATTCATATTTGAAACATTTTTTCTATTGAAAATTTTGCAACTAATGGAATGTTTTTTTTTTTAAATTATTATTTTGAGTGAAATATCTCTGAAAATAGTGTAATTTTGAAAAACTATAGGACAATATTGCAATTTTACGTTTTTAGATGGATCTTTTTTTATGGTGTTATTTCAGTTATAGGACTTCTGAGCCTCATGGATGGGCTTAAACACTATCTATTCAAATTAAAAAAAATTATTACTTGTAATGAGAAGATGACAATAAAGGTATTCGCAATATTTCAGATTTTGTGCGACAATATAGAAGTAACCCGATAGCCACAATTTAAAAAATATCCTGAAAAACTATTAAAATCAGAAATAAATATAAAAAATTATTAATAAATTTAATGACTAAAAAAAAAAAATCAGTGTTATGTTTAAAATATAAAGATTATTATATTGTCTTCATTTTATCAGATATCTTATCATTTAAGTATCTATAATTATTCACGTAATTTAATACTACAGTTATATTCCACATATAGAGGGTGTATTACATGTAATTGTCAGTGTTTCCTTACCTCGCAACTTTTGATTTTAAAACAAGACGAGAATTATTATATATTGTAAAGTACAACTCATATAGTTTTTTAATAACACAAACAAAGTTACATATGCATAAAGTTGCAACTCAAAAAGTTATTAATCAAATTATAATTTATATAGAAATTTAATTGAATTTGTCAATTAGTTATTAATAAATTGTGTATATCTATCTAACTTTGTGCTCATAATTCATTAATGACTCTTTGATAAATTTGGTAAAATTTTAATATTAATTATTATTTGAGTATAATCGTTATTTGATTAATAACGGTTTGAATTGCAATTTTACGCATATGTCACTTTGTTTGTATTATTAAAAACGTTTTGAGTTATACTTTATGAATATATAATAATATTTTTTCGTCATGTTATTAAATAAAACGTTATGAGGTACGGAAACTCCGACAATAATTTATGGACAACCTATATTTTACTACAGTTGATATTCATTTTGTCCCATAGTACTTGCATCACTATTTCGTGTATACTAGTAGTATCAGAAAACTATGGCTTTGGCTTATGAGGTAAAGTGCCCTAATTTCGCCCCCCTTTACTTCTCCGCTTCTGCGAAATGGCGCCACATATCACGCAAGGCTCGTGACACGGTAGGTAAAAGACGTCAGTAGTGAAAGTTTCGTTCGCCAAGACGCATTTCTATATTATAGACGCCGGATTTCCTATTTTTAGACGACCTGAGTTCTTATTACGCTATTTGTAGAACGTTATTTACTGTACTATAAGTATTTATTTCCTATTCCTTATTGCATGTATTCTACTAAGGTAAAATGCTAACAGTAGCATACAATGAGTTTTAGGATGTTCCATTCATCTTACGAGAACTGAAGCTCCGCGATATTGGATAGTAGCGTGGTTCCAATTTCTTCCCTCTTGCAGTTTTTATTTTCATCCCGGGGACGTAATTAGGAACGCTTTTTCATGATAATTATTTCAAAATGAAAATAAAGTTTAATATAAAATAAAATAATAAGTATAATAAAATAAAATAAAATAAAATGAAAAAAGCTTAAAATAAAATTCAAAATGAAAAAAATCTTTTAACTTTAAAAAAACAAAAAAACTTTTAAAATACTTATTTTTATTAAAAGAAAAAAATATTTTTTCTCTTGATCATTGCAGATGGGGCCACGGAAGAAGTGAGATAAAGCACAGATGAAGTTGGCTGTTGAAGCTGTGCGCAGTAAGGAGATGGGATAACTAGCGATACGTTCGCATAGGACGCCGGAATGATTTTCACCCAGAGTAATCAGTACAGTGTCCCAGGATCAACATTGAAAAATTATATGAAAAAAGGTGCAGATAAAAGTGCAGAAGACTTGATTAAAATGAGAATCGGACGGAAAACAGTTTTCCCACTTGAACTGGAGAGTGAGTTAATTTTATACTGTAAAGAAATGGAGCGAAGCTTCTATGGACTAACTCTGAAATATTTGAAACGAATGGCATTCCAGCTAGCCTTTCGCAATAATTTACCACACTCATTCTATTTGAAACAAAAATGGCAGGAACCAAGTGGTTGCGCGGCTTTTTGAAGACCGGAACTCTCTGTTCGAAAACCTTAATCATTATCGCTCGCTCGCATTCAGGGGTTTACAGAACAAAGTGCTCATTTATTTTTCTCCATACTGATTCATAATTAGAGAAAATAAAATTCGACCCGACGCAACTGGCATCACTATTGTCCAACACAAAGCCCAAAAAATTGTAGCTATGAAATGGAAGAAAAACGTCCATAAAGTATGGTTTACGGAGAGGGGTTCCTTACTCACTGTTGTGATGTGCATGTCAGCTGCAAGGATGTTTGTGCCTCCTCTTATAATATTTCCGAGGCAGCTCATAAAGAAATAGCTAATGGATGGTACTCCTCCAGGAACAATCGCAGCTGTGCATGAGTCACGGTGGATTACAGCAGAGCTTTTCGAGAAATACTTTCGCCATTTTTTGTCCATTCTAGAGCCATTAAAAGCAGATCCCATTCTGTTGATACTGGAGGGACATCACTCACTTTTTCGTAACTTCAATGTCATTGACCTTGTACGGGATAATGGTGTTATAATCGCTTCCCCTTTAAACAGAAAAACGTCAGCCTCTTGATGTTGCCTTAATGATTCCCTTTAAAACGTTTTATGCTAAAGCAATAGCAAATTGGCTGTTAAACTATCCTGGTAGAAAAGTTGGGAACCTACAAATCGCACACCTTTTCAATGAAGCCTACCAGCGTGCTGCTGTTGTTAAAACTGCTGTCAATGGTTTAAAAAAGACGAGCATCAAGCCATTTAACCCAAACATTTTTTGACCTGAAGATTTTTTGGAGAAACCTCATCCCTCTCCATCCGGAGAAAATTTCATGGTAGCTGATCAACCATCATCAAGCGGCCAAGTTCATCAAGCCTAAAGAGATCAGAGAAGTGTCAATGATCACACCAGAAACTTCTTCCCAAAGAGGTTCAACAACATTGATTACTGGATCTCCTTATAAAAACAAAGATTCCCAGGCGAAGAAGAAAAGGTCAGCTGAAAAATAACTTTTGGCACACACTCAAGGGAATGAGAAATATTCTACCAGTAAAAAATTCAAACGTAATCTATCCAGAGACTCTGATGACGAAAGTGACTCTTCTGTTGACATTTCTTATGATGATAATACAAGCCATAATGATGGTGACAATAATGCAGAGTGCCCTACCTGCTTAAAGCGTTTTTCTGGTGATAAAAATTGAGAACAATGTGTTCAGTGCCTTTAATGCTGTACTTGGACACACAAAACATGCTCAGGAGCCAAAAACAAAACAAAATTTATATGTTCCCCATGTTTGGATGGCTAATGTTTCTTTATGTTATTCTTCCATTAATTAATAGTACATTTCTTTGTACTTTAATTTAAGGTATATTAAATTGCTTACCCATTTTGAAATAAATTTTGATTGAATTATAAGTTAAGCCTCGGCTTTTTGGATTTTTTGAAGGGGCTGAAATTGGAACCATCATTTTTTGAAAAACAATTTTTCGCATTGTTAAAATTTTTTGTACGAGCTTTGCCTATGTTTCTATGTGCGTGAGTAGTTAGTCAATGTAAAATTCAAATTTGATTGGTTTTCACGGAAAATTACAACTTTCAAAGACCTAAAAGTGACTGTGGGACGGAAATAGGGCACCTTACCTTACAACAGTATCATTTAAGGTAAATCACGTAACTGAGAGTCGCCAACTGATAAATAGAGGTACAGTCTAATGTTAACATTTAAATTTATATAGAAAATTTTATAAAAATAAATATTTTTAATTTTATCAGTGTATTATTATACAAACAGAAAACGCAAATTCGAAAATTTATTATTCTAAACCAAATAATGTAATTTTAACCAGGAATTTTTAACACAAACGCAGCCGTAATTAATTATAAAAAATAATAAAGCAAAATGCAAGGTAGTAAAACAGCTTCTTTACGAAAATATTATTGTGAATACTAATAGTAAGATACGCCTTGAAAAAAAATGCATTCTTCTCAGGTAATAAAAGTATGGAGCAGTGAGGTAAAACTACATACATCATTATTAATTGTTTCTTTAAGCCAGAATTTCCAACTGAATTTAATGTAACTTTGCGTACATACTCTGCACTAGAGTACGGCATAGGGTCGGGTAACCCGATTTTACCCGAACCGGGGTTGGCTCTAACTTTTTTTTTTCATTTGGAGTTATGTTGACTTTAAATATTTCGGATTCGGGTTAGGTTTTTACTCTTTCGGATCAGGGTCTTCTTAACACGATTTTTCAAAAGAAAGTCCTGAAGATTTTTCAAATGAGAAAAACTTACATATTTGAATATTAGTGGTGCACATGTGTTCATTTTTATACAAAAAGATATAACTCATGTTAGAGATATATAATTCCATATATACTTTTTCCATATATAAATATGGATTATTTTTCTTTTACTTCGGGTTCGTCTCGGGTTAGGGTTCAAGTGTATCGGATTTGGGTTGGGTTTAATGTTTAAGAAGCTATTTTGTCGGGTTTTGGTTATGTTTCGTGTTAACTTTAAGCGGAAATTTTGGGTTTGGTCGGGTACAACCTGACACGTGCACGAACGACTCTACTCTGCATTTATCCTTGTACCATAAAATTATTTTAAATTAACAAATGATTAATTATTAATGTCAAATCATTTGGTTTTACCCAACCGGTGGGCTAAAACCGGATACATATCTTACAGGAGAGAAAAATGTTTAGACTCCCTCTAGAAAAGGAACAAAATTATTTTACAACTTGAACTAAGGAACTAAACTAACAATATTTCAATTAAAAGTCTAATGATTTAATGGTTAAAGACAAAAGCATAATTAATCTTCAATGTAATTTGAGAAATTGCAGCAAAGAAGTTCACTTCTTTATCTCCTTAAAAAAATTATAACATTCTTGTCCAAGCAGTTTAGTTCTTTAAACCCTGTTTACGAGAACTTCAATTATTCTTCATCTTTTTATCCCACGTAGAAGATCTAATTTTATCGTAACAGAGTGAGAGTTGCAATCAAGTCATAAAGTTGTACCTATAAATGCTAGCAAAAATTTCATTGTGGGAAATAAATCCTCATCTAATATGATATACATAATAATACAAAAAAAATTAATAATTTTAAATTAAAAATTTTGAAAAACAGCAATCATTATAACAAAAAAAGCTAAAAGATAATTTCCAACACAGAAACTACACAAATGCCAGTATGGAGATACCGTAATGTGTGCTTTTCTCCGTGCATTTCAACCATTTTCCACTAGAGGGTGGCTCAAATTGTGTCAAATTCAGGTATCCAGTTTTCTCCGATTAAACGGTTTTACCACACTTTCCCCTGATTTTAATAACAGGATTTAAAAAAATATATATTTTATATATTTTTTTTATTATTCCGAGAATAATTTTGCAGTTTTTATGAATATGTTTCAGTCATATGTAACTAGTTTTAATATTTACTATTAAAAAGGTGAACAAATATCGTTATTACAAAGAATTTGATTCTGACTAATAGTGTTTGAATCTCCGAACAATAAAAGCACGATTAATAAACACCACTATGCGTTATATGTTCTTCAATGGATTAGTCTTTACAAGAGTCTACTACAGTTCTAGTAAATACCAAAAATATCTGTTGTTACATCAAAACCGAATGTTTGCAAAAATTCAGATTTTGGACCAAAATTTCTCGGATTAATAAGGAACAGAACCTTCGATCAGACACTATACATATAATTGTAGCGTATTACTTCAATTATATTCTAGTTATGCTTCATAATAGAAAGTGAGTGTCACTCACTTGCTATTTTTTTTATAAACGTAAAGATAACTAACGTAGTAATCCTTTATCAAACAGATTAGGAAATTTTAAGATGAATTAAAAAAATTATATAGAGGAAATGAGAAGAATATTTGAAAAGGAGGAAAGATAATTGACGCATAAACAGAATTGTACCCAATGAATCCTTTTTATCTTTTTTCCAAAATACAGAAATTATTATCTCGGAAATGTGAAACTTAATTTGAGAGATAGTTTATTATTTTATAACTCAGTCATACTGATTGATAAAGATGTCAAACGAATAGAAAGTTTTCCAACTCAGTGAAAATGTGTCTAAGACGGGAGTGGAACTCAAGGCCTTTAGTTTAAATTGGCAACGCTCTGCCTATTGATCTACCTGGACTGACAAACAGCCGACACATTTCACTCAGATATTGACTATGTGTATCTACTTATATATCGTATATATATTAGGAATATATATATATATATATATATATATATATATTATGAGTATATATTTAAACTGTATGTACCTATTCATCGTTTTATGGAGCTCCATTACCTGATGTATATTCTAATGAGATGTATACATGGCAGAACAGATGCTATTGCCCATAAGGTTATCTGCTTAAAATGTGTCGGCTGGTTAACGATCGAGGGAGCTCAATAGGCAGAGCGTTGCAATTTAAGCCATAGGTCTTAGGTTCAACTCTTGCCTTTACACCTTTTCACTCGATTAGAAAATCTTCAATCCGTTTAACGTGAGAGGTTTTAGGACCTGCCAGATTACTATTATTAATTTATTTCACACATTCAAAACGATTATGGCTTATTTCACGCAGAAAGTCTTTATTGAAGACATACTAGTTATAACTACAATACTATTTCCCTTTCTAATAATATGTTTTACTAACTCCATGTAACGGAAAATTCGCGAAAATATGCTACGAAACATTCAGCGTCTATCAACTTTTACATCGAATTTCACTTGGATTTTAAATTTTCCCTTGCAATTTTTTCACATAAGTATAGGTTAGTTCCACTTATAAGGTTGTCTTTCACTTCCAAACTCTCAAGGCAATACATAAAACTAGCTGATACTCAAATAACCCTTTTCGATTTTGCAGCAGTGTGCTTTGTTTACTATAAAGAATCAAGAATTTTTCTTTAATGTAAATGCAAATCATTAGACGTTAAGTAGACACTATCAAAATAATTTATTGCAACTTAAATAAAATGCTTTTATATTGATATATATGTGTGTGACAACGACTTATCTCCATTGTCTTATTAAAAAAAAAACACAAGCATGAATACATTAATGGTTAAAAAATATTAGTGTGTTTAAATAACTTAAAATCAAGTACAAAATACCTAATTTAATAAACCATAATTAAAAAAAATATGTCAAAATTTAACATTAAAAGTATTTTTTACTGTACAGAAGAATCAACTTACAATCTTTAGTACTATATTCAATCATTATAAGGGGATCACTGAATCTATACTTAGTTTCCATATTGTGCGTTAAATCTATACGAAATGTTGTTTCTTTTATTAAAAAATTGTATAAATATAAGTGATAAAAATACATAACATAATTGGATTAAAAGTTACCATTATAAACATATAAATAATGTTCATGATTGGCAAAATGGCATGATAAAAAATTTGAAAGACCTACCTGTAATACATTGATTTTCTAAATATTCCACTTGATGAAAGGATCTTCTAAATGCCTCTGGGGCTGTTCTTCTATCATGTCTGCTTAGCACACATGTTCTGTTTGTATGGTCATAACGTGCTGACCTGCAAACAAAGCTGTCTTCAACACTACATTTCTCTAGGCAAATATCCCTCGATTCTATATTTGACAATGGCTTATCATCGTATCCAAATAACTGAACACCTGGTATCCTGTCGAAGGCCCATTGCCTATGGCAAGGCTTACCTGAAAAAAAAATTAAATTAATAAAAAATAAATAATAAATATTTTAAATTTTATTTTCAATATAATGTGCTAAGCGATATTAAATTGTTTATTGATATCATTCTTTCCGTATCGAAATGATACGCCTTTTTATAAAACTACATCAGCTAAAAATATAGAGTTGGAGAGAACTATTTTTAACAAGTTGCCTTTTGTTTAGTACCAAACCAATCGATTAGTAATACGTAGCGGCGACTAACTTTTCTATACCTAAATTTTGTTTTGGTGGTTCTCCACATGTAGAAATCGTATTAAAATATATAATTTCGATTAATAAAACTTAATTTTGACACTATATTTGGATTTCTCGATAAATTTTACCTTGAGAAAAATAACGGAAAGTCATTCAGCCTTCAAGACATTTAGAAATTATCAGATTTAAAATTGGAATTCTTGATGTTAAATTCATTTTTAATTGTTTCAAAACTAATTACAATGCAAATACACTGGTGTCCAGAAATTAAGGGACAGTGACCAATTTCAGACATTCCGTCGAATATCTACTGAAACTCGTGAGGAAATGCCCGAAATGCCCTCGAACTTTGAGGATGTAAAGAAAATGTTTGACTTCATGTTTTTCAGTGAAAATTTTGTCGTGAGTACAATTGGGGGGGGGGGGATATTAATTTTAATAATAAAATAATGTTTTCAATCACCCAAGTAACAGAAACTGCTAAAAATGTACTGTCACTGTAGCAAATGACAATGCAGGTCCTGTTCAACATTTGTGAGCATTTGTGTAAGCATAGCACGTATATTCGTGAAGATGTTCACGTTTCTGTGAAAAATTCAAAAGGTTTTCTTTTATAGCATGGGGGGTTTCAGAAGAATTTAACACCGCTTTCCAAAAATTTGACAAAATATCATCGAAATAGTACACTGTAATTAAAATATTAATATATTAAATATTTGATGAGATATGGGTATTTGTATGAAATGCATTTTAACTGAGCATGCGCGAAGTACAGCAAAAATTTTTTGTCATGATTGGAAAGTCATAGACTATAGGGCAACTCATATAAAAAGACCAGCGAAATATCGTGAAAACTCAAAAAGTTACAGCACTAATTGATAAATTGAGGTCTTAAAATCCCATATAATCGTATGGGATTTCCTCCGAGAATAATCTTTTTATCAAAAAATGGAAAATTCATTTCGTTTAAAAATCAGTCAGAAAATGTGTCATAAAGTTTCGCGTTGTTTAGCAGGTCATTTGAGAACCACTTTAATGAAACACCAACAGTTATTACTTTTCTCAGCAACCACTGAATATATTTCTACATTTTCTATTATAGTTGTAACTGCATTTTGATTGTTTTCTTTTTACGGGAATTTAGTTACTGATTAATAATGTAATCTTTAAAAAATTCCAGATTTTTTTTTTCAAAATTGCGTAACTTTTGCAATTTTTTTTTTTATTTTAGCTTTTGCCGAAAGATTAAATTAAATATTAAAATTTTTGCAAAAATTTTTTAAATAAATATTGAAATCTTTTCAGTAGTTCCTGAGAAAAAGCAATAAGAAAAATAAACTAACAAAGAAAACAAAAAAAAAGCAACAAAAAAACTAAACTTATAGGAGAAGGCATCAACGATTACAACTTGATCGTTGATGCCTGTATCATCATATAGTCCAGTAGAAATAGCGTAAAAAAGGGCCTTGCCTTACAAAAATTCGGGTAGTTCTGATTTTTGGATATGTTGTAAAGGTTGACCCTCTAATAAAAAAACCAAGTTTTCGACCTTCTAGACCTTGTGTGTTTTTCACAATATTGAAAAAACCAATATTTGTCGGCACTTTTTTCGATTTTTCTTAAATAACTCAATTTCAGTGCATTTTACAGAAAAAGAACTTTCACCACTTTGTAGAGCATAAAATTCTCTACAACATTCTGTATTCATGTTTATAAATTGTCCAAATAGGGGGTGAGATACGGAGCCGGGAAAATAGGATAAAATTTGCAAAAAGTACAAAAATCCACAAATGACGTTAGTTTTTCCTTAATAACCTACATTTAGTGCGTTTTAGAGACAAAAGTGTCATTATAAAGTTTGTAAAGCATGAAGTAGTCTATAAGTTTCATTTATTAGATCATTAAATATCTATAATAGACATTAAAAATCAAAATAATACAATTTATGGTTAAAACAAAAAACTACCGCCTGACAAGTCATTAATTTAAAAACGAGCTTTTATTTTTGATACTGATTAAACGATGCAATTAATTAATTATAGTATGTACAATAATAGGTAAATGTTGAATAGTTGAGGGTGGGGAAGCGAAGTTAACCAAAAAACTTAGTCGGTAGACATAGGTGCAGGGCCAAGAATTCAAAGTCGAAAGTAAAATTAATAGCTGGGAATAATGTAAAAAAATACTTGAAAGATAAATAAGTTATAATTTAGAAATTTTAAAAAGGAAAAGGAGTATCTAAGGCCGAAATTAAGGGAGGTGGGAGCAAAAGAAGCATGTGGCCCGGGCGCTAGAATGAGGAGAAGAGGGCGCACAATGAAGATTTGGTTTGTCGTGTTTGTATTCATTTGCCCCACATATTTTTGTTAGTCAAAGTTTACATTGATGGTAAATGTATCTCAGTTTGAGAATGTTAGTCCCAACAGAAAGAATAACAACAGTTATACCTGATAAGATGGAAACCTGCATAAAGGAGAATTGTTTTCCGGAGTTTTGAATTCAGTTTTAAATTTTTAAATAAAGAAAATTTTAGAAACTTATCCTGAACATAATCAAAAAAGTATAAAAAGGGCAGAAAGTGCTCGTCGCTTGAAGATTCATACTTCTGCTGAGGTTAAGTTCAATGAGACTATGTTTCCAAAGATGCCACAAGAAAAATTGTTGGGGAATAAAAAAAAAATAAAGAACTTTTCATTTATATGCTTCGAAATGAATTTGAAAAAGCACAAATGATCGCTACGCAGGCCACTGAAGATGCAGATGTGCTAATAGTGAACACAGCTATTTCCTTAGCCCGTGATTACGATGCTGTCATTGTCAATGGTGAAGACATGGACCTTCTTGTTCTTGTGGCTTGTCTAGCTGCAGACAATGTTTATTTCCGAAGGGCCAGGAGAGGGAAACTGCCTGATGATCTCTATTTCAAAGAGTGTTTCAAATTTAAGGAAGTTGCACCAAATATTATATTTCTTCATGCAGTAAGTGGTTGACACCACTTCTGTGCTCTACAGCCATGGAAAAATGAAATATTGCAGAATTCTTCAGAACCCATCACTGAACCAAAAAGTTCAAATCTTTAAAGACTCAACTGCAGAGAGGCACAAACTTGTTGAAGCCACAGAAGGTGTACTTCTTGCCCTGTATGGAGGTGAACCCAAACCAAAACTTGAATGTATTGCGGTATGTCAGCTTCGCTAGAGCAGCTATAAATATTAAATTAAATTTAGCTAGACTACCACCTACTCGTGATGCTGCTGAATATCATGCATTCAGACATGGCTGGGAAACTAAAAGGATCCTCTCGAATGCGGCTGGAAGTGGGGTGGTCATGGGCTCATTCCAGTCACCATGATGAATGGACCAGCTCCTCAAACTCTACTCGATTCCATTTCTTGCCAATGCAAAAAAAAAAAAAATGTAGTAAGAATGGAGTTCTAGAAAGGCAGGCTTGAAGTGCTCAGTTATCTGTGTGAAGTGCCACAACCAACTATGTGGCAACGCTCCTGATATTATACAGGACATTGAGGACTTTGATGACTTCGAACAACTTGACACGAAAAGTACAGAGACGGACGATGAAGTATCTGAGACGATGGTATCATTACCAGGGCCAAGCAGCAGAAAAAGGAAACATATATGACAAAGCTACTATATAATACTTACTATGTATTTGTTGATTAATTTATTGTACATTCTGTAATTAATTAACCACATCGTGTTTTCAATATCAAAAATAAAAGCTCGTTTTTTAAATTAATAACTTGTCAGGCGGTATTTTCCTATTTTCACCCAAAATCTTTTTGCTGTGATTTTTAAGGTCTATACCAATATTTAATTATCTAATAAATGAAACTATAGATTATCTCATGCTCTAAAAAGTTGATTATGACAGTTTTGTTTCTAAAATGCACTAAAAGTGGGTTATTAACAAAAAATAACGTCATTTGTGGATTTTTGCATTTTTTTCCAAATTTAACCCTATTTTCCCAGCTCCGTATCTCACCCCCCTATTGGGACAATTTACAAACATGAATACTGCATGTTGTAGAGAATTTTATATTCTACAAAATGGTGAAAATGCTTTTTCTGTAAAATGCACTGAAATTGAGTTATTTAAGAAAAATTGATTCCATTCTAGCGCCCGGGCCACTTGCTCCTTTTGCTCCCACCTCCCTTAGTTTCGGCCTTAGATGCTCCTTTTCCTTTTTAAAATTTCTAAATTATAACTCATTTGTCTTTCAAGTATTTTTTTACATTATTCCCAGCTATTAATTTTACTTTGGACTTTGAATTCTTGGCCCTGCACCTATGTCTACCAACTAGGTTTTTTGGTTAACTTCGCCCCCCCCCCCCTCAATTATTCAACAGTTACCTATTATTGTACATACTATAATTAATTAATTGCATCGTTTAATCAATATCAAAAATAAAAGCTCGTTTTTAAATTAATGACTTGTAGGGCGGTATTTTTTTGTTTAACCATAAATTGTATTATTCTGATTATTAGAGTTTATTACAGATATTTAATGATCTAATAAATGAAACTTATAGACTACTTCATGCTTTACAAACTTTATATTGACACTTTTGTCTCTAAAACGCACTAAAAGTAAGTTATTAAGGAAAAACTAACGTCATTTGTGGACTTTTTGCACTTTTTGCAAATTTTACCGTATTTTCCCGGCTCCATATCTTACCCCCTGTTTGGACAATTTACAAGCATGTATACTGCATGTTGTAGAGAATTTTATGCTCTACAAAATGGTGAAAGTGCTTTTTCAATAAAATGTTATTTAAGAAAAATTGAAAAAAGTGCCGAAAAATATTGGTTTTTTCAATATTGTGAAAAACGCACAAGGTCTAGAAGGTCGAAAACTTGGTTTTTTTTGTTAGAGGGTCAACCTTTACAACATATCCAAAAATCAGAACTACCCGAATTTTTGTAAGGTAAAATGCTATTTCTACTGGACTAATAGTTATAAGTTGATAATTAAAGTCGACAAATCGAGTTCAGAATAAAATTAAAATAAAAATATATATATATATTTTTTCAAACGTTGTTGAAAACCCCTTAAATGATTAAATATACTAATCATTCAAAACAAACAAACAGACAATTTTTTTTAATAATAACGATTACTTAACATTTTTATTTCATCTTAGTATTGATCTAAGCATGGCTTATTTCACAATAAGAATGACCAATGTTGCATTTTCAATGTCGCGTAGTGTATATAATTTAATTTTTTAATTACGGATTTCTCCGATTAAATGTAACTTCATTTTTTTAATCATGTTTATATATATTTAATATTTCTGTAGTAAAACAGACAAATTTGACAAACTATTTTCTTTTGTAACAGTTTTGCTTCCAGTATCCTCTTATTTTATTTTTTATAGCTACAGATTGCTAGCTGTATTTCTTATGACCATACAATTAATCAATTTTGGATGCATATAATTTTGGATTTTTTAAAAAATTATCTTATATTTTTCTAATGACGTTTAAATAAGCTTTAGTAAAACAGATAAAACTGGGTAATCTATTTAAAAAAATCTTCTCTATGTATTTTAATTTTTCGTATCTATAGATTACCAGATATACATGTATTTTGATGACACACAATTATTCCATTTTTGATCCCTAGAAAATGTTTAATAAAAAATTATAAAACTGACACAAGTTTTTAGTAAAGTTTCAAAGTGGGTAATTTTTTTTTATTTATCCCCCAAAGTTACAAAAGAAAACATAAAACTATCACTTCCATAATATTTTTAAAAGAAATATTTAAAAACTAAAAAATAGTTTAAAGAATGGAATATTTGCATTATGAAATACTCAAAAGTTTTGATGAAATCACAAAATTTATAATACAGATTAAACAACTCTAATACGTTATTCACGGTTGCAAGAAAATGCACTAGACGACAGTTGGAATGCACCCAAAATAAACTACTCATTCGGTTACTGTTTCGCAAAATAACGGAATTAATAATACGGGAGGCAAAGTTGAAGTGTGTTAATAATTTATGACATGTAAGCTGCTGTTAATAATTGATTAGAACATTCATTTTGTCTATGTACAAAGTATGTCACATTTATATAATTGAAGAAGCGTTGTCACAAAATATGACTGCGTGTACAGAATTAAAGAATTGTAAAACATTATGGCTAATTTTAGTAACATACATCAATTATGGAATGAGAAATCCATTTAAATATGTTTTCATGACAGGCGTTGTTGTTGAAGATTAAAATATTTTTAGTACGAATATATGATGATAAAAAAATATATACATGCAGAATTTTCTGTACTTAATTTAACATTTTAAAAGTTTAAAATCATCGTTATTGAAAAGAAGACATGTTATAAGATTTTTAATGGATTCATTTCTCTTTAGTTTCATAAAATAGTTAGCTTTAAATTTTAAATACATCAAAGTTGTTATAGGTATTGTTAAATGTGTAAGGTATGTATCGGTTAATAATATATGTTTACGTGTTGATGGGTTAATAATCTTAGATATATATGCTTATATATGTAAATTTTATAACTTTGTACGTTCGGTTAATTCACGGATAATCCTCGCTTATATCGATTCAATATTGATATAAACGATTCCTGTCATGTGACGACACGTTTTTCTCTTTTCTGGCCATGCCGCGTCAGGAATTCTGTTCAAAACGTCGGCTTTGACAATATTTTGTGAAAGATGTTTTGCCTTTACCGAAAAATGGAAAACGTCTTTCGATGACAATGTTTTTGAATAAGAATATTTGCCCCTTACCTGCGTTTCCGAACAAAAATGAATGAAAAAATATGTCATAAAGTAGCCATTTTGGATTTGAGAAGAGGATTAACTTCGTAACTGTAGATACATGTCAACTTCCCCTGGTGGGGCGCAATACAACACAAATTCAGAAACAAACTATACAACTGAAGTTAACCTGAATAGTTCTCTGGTCGACTATTCTTCTGGTAGTTAGCAAGTTAGCCAAGGAAATGGTTTAATTGGTCAAGAAGCAAATTAGAAATTACCGCTTAGTTAACAACTTAGCTTTAATTGGCTTTTCAATAAATTTGCCTTTCCACATACTTAAATAATCGACTTTTGACACCCTATTACTGGTAAATCAAGGGCGCTCAACACGATGGTGACGTCAATTTCGCTCCATCTCCAGCAGCGGCGGCGTTAGCTCCCTGCAGCGGCGTAACACAAAAACTAATTTAGAATTTTTTTCTTAACAACTCAAGTTATCCCAACAAGTTTTCTGGTCGACAGAACCTTCTGGTAGCCAGCAAGTTGGACATGATAACGGTTACATAGGACACCAATTTAATTAGTAATAGTTGCATAATTAACAATCTAGCTTATTTGGTCTTAAAAAACAAAAAACTTTTCTACATAAAATAATTAATATTCTGGCTTGGCGTTCCAATTACCGGTAATTCAAGGGCGCTCTTCATGATGGCTTCACCCGTTTTGTCATACCTCAAACCGGGGATGAATTTGCCCCCGTCGCTGGGGAATAAACAAAAACCCTTAGATAGCTTACTATAATTTAACCAAGCACAAAATAGCCTACAACTTCTCAGAAAAAATTTTCTAAAAAGAAAACAAATCCAGTATATCTACTTAGCCACCATTTCAGCTCCTGCCACCGCAGGGGTGCGGGCTTTTATAGTGATGTGGCACCCACAACATTGCAATTTATCAATCATGTAAATGAAATAATCATGTTTAAAGGCACCCATGAAATGAGTATGCTGGTCATGTAAATGTTCCCTTGGTTTCCCAAGCAAAATAGCAGTCTTGTTTAATTAATAGCCTAGTTTTAATTAGTTTAAAAAAAAAGACGAAGAAGGAAAAAAAATAATTTTCCGTACCTAACTATCCGAATTTCGGCTCGGCGCCCCTATTATTGGTAAATCTAGGCGCTATTCACGTTGGCGTCATCCGCTTAGTTCTTTTCGCAACAGGGGCAGAGATAGACCCCTGCTGGGGTGCAATATAAATATAAATTTTAAAAAATAACTTAATTAACTCATAACAGCCAAAAAGTGCTCTGGCTATCAGTTTTATATATTTTCAACTTTTTGTAATTCACCACATCCCCTAATCAGCCACTTCGCGCGCGGGGCGCAGGCTTAAAGCTCAAATTTTCGCTCTTGGCAAAACCATTAGTTCTCTCACTTGGGGTCCATATTACTAGTGTATCAGGGGCGCTCTTTTAACTGGTGGGGTCCATTTCGCCCTATCTTCACTTGAGGCTGAGTTTTTGCCCCCCAGTTACAAAATCAACCCTTCAACAAGTTTTTGTTTAGCTTTGTTTTTCTCTGCTAATTTCTTATAACTCTCAGCAACGGTCCATCTTAGCCCCCATTTCAGCTTCCGCCCTCGAGGGTTGCCAAAATTACCATTCCTTTCCAGCATTCTGTTTCAGCGCGAGTTTAGGCCCATCTCCCTCTCCCAGGAAATCGCATTTATCCATCCCATTTAGGCGGGATCCAGTCACCACTGCAACGATGAATAAATGCTAAGAGCAGACCCATACAAAAAGAATAACATCAATTAGCAGAAAAACAAAAATGGGAACAAAACAAAGACCTCCACATAGCCGTCCTGCCAGCAATGGCCAGCCACTACACGACTTCCCTTCAGTGGCGCTACGCTCCCCGGTGTCAGGCACTAAACCCGTTTAATATAGGAAAACCTGGCAGATAGGGGGCTGTTCGCCGGTCTCAAAGAAAAAAAAAAATCGGGAAATGCCATGTGTTTCAAACAAGACTTCTAACCTTAATATTGTTGTTCCTGTTTTGGTTCTAGTTCTGTTAAATAAAATATTTGGGCTCTGTTCTCTGGTTATCATTTCCTTCAAAATTTCTTTTGTTGTTTGCGATCGAAATGATTTCTTCGGTTTGTTCTTTTAATCATTTACGTACTTTGGCACAATAATTGGAATTTACAACTGAAATTTTTATGTAAATATTGCAGAGTGATTTCCGTTCAAGCATTTCACGCTTTATAATTTTATGTAATATAAGCCTTGTTCGACGCTTAATTCTTTATGAGTAGTTTAACATACAATCAAAGAAATGTTCAGTGAATGATATGAATTCAGTTTTATTGCCGTTAGCATATTTATTGAACATAAATGGCATAAAAAAAACGATAGAATCTCGTAGTTGGCCCATGATTCAGGAATCCGTTGCCTTACCTTTCGAAACCATTAGAAGAGTTAATAAAAGGCCTAATATTAACGAAATTGTTTATAAAATAAAAAGCCGTTTTCTTTCCCTGCAATTTTAAAAAGCATTAAGTTTTCCAAAGTTTACTAGAAGCCAAGGTTTTTCTTTTTTAATTTAAAAACGTTTCCGTTAATGTAGAAAACCAAATGTTTTGCTGTGGTTCATATATATCACTTTTTGTAATTTTTTCTGCAGATGAGGAAAATATCCCTAGAGTCGTGGATATCTATGAAATTTCGTTGCATTTCTGTAAATATTTTTACTTTCTTCAAAAATGCTTCTGCAGTTTCTTACAGTGCTGGTAAATATTTTTTGTTATACAATCAACATTTTAGTAAAACAAATGTACAGTATCTAATCGATTTTTAAACAAAAAACTATTATCTTTGCATTTCTTCTTTCAATATAAATTTTTAGACAAATCTTTATTTCCTATTACCACCAACCCTTTATGAAACGGAACTGAATATCCTATTTCGAAAGAAAGCTTTCCGCTAATGATGCATAGAATGGTATATTCTACGATGATAATCTTCTCCTCAAAACGTTTTTGGAAAACAGAAGGATACAAGCTATTGATTTTTCATTCTCTGCGTTGGAAAAGTGTATTTCCTGACAGTATGACAATCTCTCGAGCCTCCCTTACCTCGATTTTTTTTCCAGGCTTCGATTGTGAATTCATCATTGAAATATAATCGTTTTGCTCACAAAATAAATTCGTTTTTCATTTTCACGAACAAATTTGTTTAAAAAATAAGTAAAATATGCCACTGTACTAAATAAAAAAATATATGTTTATACAATGATCAAATTTTAAAATTATTCTTTTAAATTTTCATTCCTTCTGTATTCGCATACGGGTTTTTGAGTATATATTAAACAGGAAAGAAAAATCAGGCGTAAAGCATATATTATGAAACATTTTCAAACAAATTCAGAATACTGTAACAAAACATCCCCGTTTAATAAGATGATATTTAAGCAAACAATGCGAATAACACATTTGAAAACCCAAATTCATCAATTACCAACGATAGTCGGAAAAATGTCCAAAATATTTTATGAAGCCGAGTATAGGATCTATAGATTTGTATATAATATACTACATAGTATGCTTAAATTTAGTTCAATTAGGAAGCGCATAAAACGGGTGAAAAATTCCCATCAGCAATTTCCATCAATATACGTAATAATCCTTAAAACCTGTAGCACATATTATGCGCCGCCGTGTCTGTATGTTACAACAAACCGCCCATGTCTTTATGTTACTACAAATCTCTCTTCTTTTTAAAGATTATTTACTGAAATTCAAAACTTCAGTCATTTAAAATTCTTTCTCTAATGTTTGCGAAATGTAATTCTATTAATCCTTTTACATAGCATAGAATCACAAACAAAACTAGTCGGATGTGCCATTCCTAAAAATTACTTCTATCTCATACATGTTAATACTTCAAAAAGCGTAATTTTTTAAATTATGCATTTTAGAATTAAAAAATGAAGCATAGCAGCGCCACCTGTTATATGATTTACACGAAAACCTAATCAGTAATAAATTATGTCAAGGTCTAACAGAATATGAAGTTTGATGAAATGCCGTGCATTAGTTCTTGAGATATGACTATTGCCAAAATTGTGTAAATCATGAAAAGTGTAGCATAGTAGCGCTACTTGTAGGAAGATTTACACCAAAACCTAATCATCAACAACTTATTTGAACGTCTCACAGAATCTGAAATTTCATGAAATTCTGTGCATTAGTTATTGAGATAGAGCTATTGCGGAAATCGTGAAAAATGCAGCATAGCAGCGCCACATGTTGTGCGAGTTAGCCAAAAACTAATCAGCACCAACTTATATCAAGGTCTAACAGAATCTATAGTTTTATTACATTCCATCCATTAGTTCTTGAAATAGAGCGTCCATAAAATTTTTGTTACATACAGACACACAGACAGACATTTTCTAAAAACAGTCAAATCGTGTTCAGAACCTTCTAAAACGAATAATTCCGTCGAAAACCGAAAGTCGAATTTTTCATGTATCCAATGTGTATTTTCTTCTTGAAGAGATAGAAAAAAGTAAAAATGAAGATGAAGGTCCGAAACTAAAAGTTTACGAAAGCATGAAGTATGACTTGATAGCGTCTTTACACTCGGTGTTAATGATAAGTAAGATGTTCAGAGTGATGTAACAACAAAATGACTCTGATCCACTTCAGTGAATAATTTTTAGGCTGTAGCAAAACGTCACGATACTTCTGGCGTTAAGAACAATAAACTTCTCTTTTTAGCACCAAATAATGTACTTGCTATTTTTAAAAACACATTAAAAAAAATATATATATACATATAATGATATGCCTCGTTATCATGACCATGATGATAGAAATGGCCCTTGGAAAACGAATTTAAGAATTTTTTATGCATATCGATTAATAAAAAAGTGCACGTTAGAAACAGAAATGTTACTCAAACTGCTGTAAATGAACTTTTATTTATAGAAATAATTTAATCTTTTCATGCTTGAATTATTTTTAAATGAATGAAAAACATGTTTTGATTTAAAAATATATTTAAAAAACATTATTAATATCAAGTACTGTTGCGTTTTAAAAATTGCATATTTATTACAAAATTCCAAAGTCAAGATCTTGTCAATTATACAAATCTCTTGCATTTCTCGAATTTTTAAAGTAAAGCCTTAAAAATTAAATAACCCTTAAAATAAAAAGCCTTAATATTATCTTTATATTAGCCTTAATATTATCTTTATATTAGCCTTAATATTATCCTTAATATTTTCCTTAATACTAGCTTTAACATTAGCCTTAATGCATCCTTAATATTTGTCTTAATACACTCTTACTATTGGCGTTATGTTAACCTTTTATTAGTCTTATTATAAGCTTTAATATTAGCCTTAAAAATAAAGTACCAAATAATGTTCCGGTTATTTTTAAATATTTTTTTTTTAAATATCTATATTGATATACTTCATTATCATGAGCATGCTGGGAGAAATGACCCTTGGAAGACGAATTTAAGAATTGTTTTATGTATATTGATTAATAAAAAAAATGTAAGTTAGAAAAAGAAATGTTGCTTAAACTGGTGTAAATGAACTTTTAGCTATACAAATAATTTAATCATTCCATGCATGAATTCTTTTTAAAAACTTGACTGAAAAACATGTTTTGAATTTAAAATAGATTTAATGTAGACTATTAAGCACAAATATTGTTGAGTTTTATAAATTGTATATTTATTACAAAATTCCCAATGCATCTTGTCAATTATAGGAATCTCTTGCATTTCTCGTATTTTTAAAGTAAAGCCTTAAGGAATTAAATAATTAATATTAGCTTCATATTAGTTTGAATATTACCATTAATATTGGCCTTAATACTAGCCTTAACATTAACCTTAATATTAGCCTTAATATAGCTTTAGCATTAGTCTTAATATACTGTTAATATTAGCCTTATATTAGTCTTATATTAGTCTTATTATAAAACTTAATATTAGCATTAAAATAATGTTCTTGCTATTTTTAAATACATTTTTTTAAATATGTATAATGATACGCTTCGCTATCATGACCATGCTAGGAGAAATGACCCTTGGAAGAGGAATTTAAGAATTTTTTACCCATATCAATTAATAAAAAAAAGTGCAAGCTAGAAACAGAAATGTTGCTTAAACTGCTATAAATGAACTTTTAGCTATACATATAATTTAATCCTTTCATGCATGACTTATTTTTATATGAATTTATAATAGATTTAATATAGATTATTAAGCACATTTTTTTTTAGTTTTATAAAATGTATATTTATTACAAAATTCCCAATGTCTACATCTCTAAATGAAACCTCTTGCTTTTCTCGTATTTTTAAAGTAAAGCCTTAGAAAATATTTAATAACATTAAACGATAGTTCGTATTTTTTACTTGACGTTTAATTATCCATAACACGCACTGTTAAAAGGAAACTATTCAGTGATTCGACCGCTTTTGTAAAAAAAATGGTTACATAATCGTAACTTAACTCTATTCTCACCATAATATGGTCAATCATGTGGTCAGATATGCTTCATGTTATGATAAAGTAACCGTTATTATTGAAAACAATCAAAAGATTGGACAGTTTGCTGCAGATTTTTAACAGTGCATTTGCTTTTGCCGTGTAATTTATCAGTAGTATTAGAGTTTTATTATTTTTGCTGTAATTTATGTTGAGTTAAAACTTTTCAACTCATGCAGTATTTATGTAAAGACTGTTAAAGATAAACCGTATTAAACATGGGTAAAATCCAATGCTAGATTAATCTTAACACAATTTTTCTAATTCGTAAATAAATCATATGAATCATATGAATTCAGTCTGGAGTTCCATTACCTGCGATTTATTATGTTGAGCTGATTCAGATATAAGACCAGATAGTTAATAAGGTTATCTGGGTGAATTAGGCTGTCCATATTCGTCCGGCATAGCTCAGTTGGCAGAGCATTGGCAGCTGCAGCCAAGAGGTCCCTGGTTCGAATCCTATCCTGGACATTTTTTGCCCAGGTGGTAAATTGCAAGTTAAATCTAATAGTTCTTCACTAACCACAGAGTAAAAATCATTAAATTGTAATTCATCATTGCATTTGCAACACCCTTTGTTTTTATCAGATTTTCCAAAATAGTCCTGTTGTGTACGTATTGTGATAACTCAAAAGTACGTGATAGGATGATGACAAAACCAAAGCATCGATTACTTTTGTGAAAGAAAGATGACAGGAATTTTTTTATGGATTCTCTATACAAAATTTATGGTATTTGCAAAATGACCATATTTGTTTTTACTATATTTTTGTAATGCTGGAATGACCATGATTCTTATATAAGACGCATTTAACAATGCATTGTGATTGTATCTATCAAATGTTTTCCGTTGGGCCAACTTTCAAAATCTATTTAATTTTTATCCCATGTTATTACACTTCCGTCGTAAGTCAAGAAACTAAATTTAATTTACTTTTCCTGTCTGATTTATAATTCTCAAAGAAACTGAAGAAGGCGGAGCGTTGGATCGGCAAACAGTGGGAAGTTAGCCTCGTAGAAAAATATCATTTGAGATATAAAAGTAAATACACTAATTCTCTATACAAAATTTATGGTATTTGCAAAATGATCATATTTATTTTTACTACATTTATGTAACGCTGGAATGGCCATGATTCTTATATAAAACGCTTTTAATAATGTATTGTGATTGTATCTGTCAAATATAAGAATCATGTCTTATAAGAATCTGTCTTATATAAGAATCATGTTTTTCGTTGGACCAACTTACAAAATCTATTTAATTTTTATCCCATGTTATTACACTTCCGTCGTAAGTCAAGAAACTAAATTTAATTTACTTTTCCTGTCTGATTTATAATTCTCAAAGAAACTGGAGAAGGCGGAGCGTTGGATCAGCAAACAGTGGGAAGTTAGCCTCGTAGAAAAATCTCATTTGAGATATAAAAGTAAAGACACTATTAGGCATGTTTGAAGAACTCGTAGAACTCTACTAAAATGAAGTCACTTTATTTCTTCAACATCAGCAATATTTATCCAAGTAGTTTCTCCGAAATAATCATTTGTTTCTTCAATGTCTAGAATTACGTTTTCCTTTACAATTTTGTTTTTCGCGTTTCTTTTTAAGAAATACACATCAACATTAAAAAATAAAATCAAAATTGTCTGGTAAATGTACTTTAATGACACATTTAGTCTATTAATATAAATCATTAATTACTTAGACTAAATTAAACAAGAATAGTTAAACTTTTATTCTAACGCTTAACAATAATTTTTATCTTAACTCTAATACACTTATTCAAGAATATTTGATTTTTTATTAAAAAAATAAAACATTTAGATTTTTGGCCTAAATCATACATGGGTTTAATCTAGGTAAAAAATATTTTTAAATCATTCGAAATTTTAATTTTCTGAAAATTTTTTTAACTGATTAAAAGAAACTGCAATTTTTTGTAATAATTTATTATTTAATCAATGCACAAAAAATGGAATTAGTATATAGAAAACTAATTAGAAATTTGCATATATACATAGTTGAATTAGTAATTTGGATCTGAGTATTTATTTTTTATTTCCCGTTATTATATCTTTGTTGCGAATCAAGAACCTAAATTTAATTTCTATCTGATTTATAATTTTTCTTGAAACTGAAGAAGACAAATTTAACAAAATCTGATACAAAAAACAGTGAGAAGGTACCCTTATAGAAAAACCCTTCGGAGATATAAAAATAAAGGCACATTTTGGTACATTTAAAGAAGTCGCAGAACCTGCAACTTCTTCCTAAATTTCTTCAACATTAGCAATATTTATGCAATTAGTTTCTAAGAAAGAATCATTCGTTGCTTCAATGTCTAAAACTGCTTTTCTATCGGAAAAACTGATTTTTTTTTCAATTATTTATTATGTAATCAATGCATAGAGGATTCTATTATTAAATAAAGATCGCAAAATCGTACTTTGCGATGGTATGTATTTTTCATTAGGTAATATGTTATTCAAACCAAGTGTTTTCCTATTTAACAGGATCATATTATTAATTTTTAATTATAAGTTACATTATAGTCTTTCAAAGTCAAGAATCCGAATTTAATTCACGTTTCCGTCTCATATATAATTCTCTAAATACTCAAGAAGGCAGACCGTTAGGTCCGGAAATAGTGGAAAGTTACCCTCGTAGAAAAATCCACTATTCTATATAAAGGTAAATACATTATTGGTCCTGTTTGAAAAAATCCGTTGAACTCTATTAAAAAAAGTTGCTTTATTTTTTTTCGCTCTTACAAATAATTATAAAAGTAATTTCTCAAAAACAATCATCCGTTGCTTCAATGTCTTGAGTATTTTTTCCATTCATATAGTATGTTTTAACGCTTCAATTAGATTTTTTTAAAATTCCAATTTAAAACTTATTTTATGATACATTAAATCCTAAAAATAATGTCTAAATTATTAGTTATTTAGACAAAATAAAACTAAAATATTTAGTATTTTACTCTAATACTTCACACTAATGATTAACTCTAATCTAATACTTAATTCGAGAAAATTTAATCATTTAGACCATTAATGAAACATGTACTTTTCAGGCAAAATCATTCAGTATTCAAACTACATAAAAACAAATTCTAAATCATTCATGATTTAAATTAGATAAAAACGAATTCTAAATCATGCATGATATAATTTCTGTGAACTACATTTTTCAGTTTATTTCGACAAAGGATGCATTTGATGAAAGTAAATGTACAAAGAGTTGCGTTCGTAAAAAGTAAGATAAGAGCAAGCCGGATTTATAAGCAAATAATTTCTCTCTTTTTAAATATAGTTCTTTTTCAATTAAGCAGTATTTTTTAAATGAAATAATTAATTATTTGTATGAACTTTGGTCTTGTAGAGGTACTTAGTTTTCTTTTTAAATGACAGCCAAAATCTAATTTTAATTGTAATAATAAATAGTTTTCATATTTAATACTTAGAATATTTCATACGCCATGCATTCATAATAATCAAATTTTAATTTCTTAATAGGCGTAAAGCCAACATAGTGAAAAAGCACCCAAGCCGGGTTCGAACCCGAGTCATCAGTATAGCGCATTGACCCACTACCAACTGAACCACTTGGGAACGATACTCAGCCTGGAACTTTCTCACTTTAACATGTATTAAATATGAATTTATTCAATTATCGATGCTGGATTTTCTTTGATTTCGTGTTTGCCCCAGGCTTGGTGGCTCACGGAAAATATTACATCTTGTGCTGCGTTTGTAGCCTTGCCAGCATGTTATAGTGAGAAAGTTCCAGGCTGAATATCGTTCTCAAGTGGTTCAGTTGATAGAACGTCAATACGCTATACTGATGTCCCGGATTCTAGTCCCGGCTTGGGTACTTTTTCACTATGTTGGCTTTACGCCTATTAAGCAATTAAAATTTGATTATTATAAATAGTTTTAATCATAATCTTAAAATTCGTAAGATTTTAGAATAGTTATTGTTTTAACAACAAAAGATTTGCATAAAATAAGTGATTGGCTAATATTTTGCAAATATAGCATTTAAGCAAAAAATAGATATTTAGAACTGAAAAATATATTAAAAAATAAATTTTCAAATAATATTAACTAACTAGGTTCCTCCACACTAAATTAGTGCAGTTGAAAAACACCCCTTTCGATATCAGCTATGTATATTCTATTCATTTCGTTTTTGGGATTTATTTTATTTTAGTTTTAATATATGTTTAAGAATGATATGCGCGCCTGGCGTTAACTGTGATAGCGTCGAGAAAATGACCAAGCCTGTTATTCTCAGCTAGAAACTCGCTATATACTGTTTCCTACTTGATGGCGTCTCTACAACATGTATTAGCAATTTTACTTTATCCTAAGGATAATTTTGTTTATATTAAAATATGATTGTCCTTTAAATAACAGAACAAAAAGCATCTACTATTTTTTTTTAATGTCCTAACGGTAATAAAAATATAGTGCATACCGTTAGAAGTCTATTTCCAGAAATATACAAATAAGAATATAGCTATAAGAATTTATTTTTAAAAATATCACTAAAAAGTAAGCTTATTTTCTTTTTAATAAAAGATTAAAACGTGAAAATCTCTCACACAAACTTTTTAAAATTTATACAAAGGATATTCATGAAACCGTTTCTATATAATGGTTTTATTAAGAAAATAAACAACTTCCAAAAAACTATACAGAACAACATATTTTAGATTGAAGTACTGACAAGTAAAATATGATTTCACTACATAATCTTAAAAAGAAAATCAAATGTCAGTCGAATAAATTATAAAGCACCGAATGTAAATGAATTAAATTTCATCTATTGATTGTAAATTCAATATTTTCGATGTTCACTTAATTTAGCTCGCAAATTTATTTGCCGTATTCATTCAAATAACATATGCTTGCTCAAAGAATTTCTCTAACATACGATTTATTTAAATCTATAATATAGCATTATTCCTCTTTAATATTTAACTTTCCTAAAGAACTTTTACTCCCAGCTTTTCCTATCTAAGAACAACCTTTCCTCGGAGCTATTGTCTGAAACTTTCAGCACATTTCTCTGTATTTGTCATTTCGATTTCGGATGAACGGTACTGTTTGAATAGAACGTAATGATCTATGTGATAAAAGGCTTCCTTTTTTATCGAAAAATGTCTCGCTTGTCGTTACCTAACCTTTTTTTTTATTGAATACTCTTAGGAACTTATAATTCTTCTAAAATGTATTTTTTCTTTACCTTGATGCATTATTTAATGTACAGTTAGAATTAGATTAAGAGTTGCTTTAAGAACTAGTAATCATTTGCGTCAATAAAAAAAAAAAAATGTGTAATAACATACAGTAACCTCTCTATATATCATGCTCGTTATTTCGCTCATTCTGATATAGCTCTCTGATAGAGCTGTTTTTGTGTTTTTCTCAAATGAAAAATATATGAACTAAATTGCACTTTAAAGTGATTTTATATGCATGTTCAATTACAATAAAAATAATTCTGTATTATTATATTAAAATAATTGTAGGGCAATATTATATTATATGTAGGACATTATTATATTATATATCAATAGCATATTAAAATAATTTTTGGAAACAAAAGTTTGGAATGAAAACATTTATTCGTAGGTTAACATCTTTCTTAATTTTTAAAACACTTCATAATATTACGTGTTCGGATACATGGTGTTTTTTTTGTGTCTCCCGACAGGCGTGATATCACGAAGAATTACTACAGAAGGAAGATTTATAAAGCTTTATTATAATGTATCAAATTTATATTAATTTATAATTTAATAATATTTTGATAGAAACAGCTAATTAATTTATTTTCAAAGGAATGTAATTTTTTTTTCAAGATTTTACTAAGCTTATTAGACACATATAGCCACATTATTTCCCGAGATTAATTTCATATGCGTCTCTTTGCAACAATTCTAATGAATTCTGTAACTAGATGATCCTTAATTATCCGATGCAATTTTCCCAACTGGGCGAAAAAATCTGGGGCAGGATTCGAACCAGGGATCTCTTCTTTGAAGCTGCCAATGCTCTATCAACTGAGCCATGTTGAATACTTTTGTCACAATAAATCTAGTGTAATCCTTAATTGTTTATTTTGTAGAAAAATATGAGTTAATGCACCCTATACAATATATTTGCACATCGTGCCTGTGTACTCTATTATATAATCAGCATGCAATTTTCTCAATATGTTTCTAGGTCTAATTTTAAATGAAATTACTCTTGAAAAACATATAAAAAATTTCCTTTTTTTGTCAGAAAGTTTAGTCTTAAATAATATTTTTAAATTTGGCAGGATATATGATCTATCATACAGTTTATTAAGAGAAAGAGGTAATTTTTCAATATCTGATAATAATTACATCAGCATTTTCTTTCTGCTGTGAAATTTCATAACATTATTATTTTTATTACATCCCAAGTTAGTTTTATTTAATATTATTTCTCGAAAATGAATGATTCAGCTTTAACGCATCACCAATTCAGATACCTTTGCATCTTTCCAGAAGAAAAACATCTTTTTTTTAACTTCTACCGCTTGAGGCCAGTTTCATGTGTTTCTTCATTACAGTGCTTATGTGTTTAAAAATATATCGTTATTAGAAACGCCAAATATAACCACACAATTGTTATTTGCTCAATAATAAAGAACTGTAAGTTTCCTATAACGGAATTAATAAAGAAAAAAATGTGTAATTGAGCTAATGTCTCAAAGAATGGGGTTTGGTTCCTTGTATTAAGCCAATATTGGCCATATTTTGGACCAGTATTGCTCAAATATTAGGATATTGACAATTTGTAACTATTGTGGTAATATTGGCAGGAAATATTTAGCCAATGTAAAACCAATAAAAGCCATATTGGGATTCCACTCGTTATATATCCGAAATAAAGCCAATATTTATATAATATTGGTGTTTCATTGGAAATATTTACAATGTAACGCCAACATTTCTTCAATACTTATTTTAATGACTTTACATTGCCTATTTCTTGTCTAAATATTGTCACTTATTAAAACTTACATAAACACAGCTTTATGTTAGTGGATTAAACATTACGTACGACTCAATTTTCTATCATTTACTTTTAAGTTCATTTCGTAACTGAAATGTTGTAAACCTGTCAAATGTATCTATTAAATAAAAAATTATATTGAAAGTGAACATAAAATGTATTAGTAATAACTACATAAAAATAAAGAAACGCCTACTTTTATTGACTAATTTTAATAATTATTATAAATAAAAATAATGTAAAGATAAATTAAACATTTATTCAAAACTGAATTCTAGGAGAAAAAAACAAGAAATTCACGAATATTTTTAGGTTAATTTATTATGAAAACAAAAATTTTAGCATTCTTTTTATTGATTTCCTGTAGAAAAATGAGGAAAAAAGCTTTTCTTATAATTATTTGCAAGATTTTAAAAATTTACAAAATAACCTGAAATGTATGGGAAAATATCTTATTTGAATGCTGTTTGCTAAAGGAATGATTACTTCAATTCAATTTTTTTTTCTGACAACTAAACATTCCCGAGAAAAATAATATACAATAAGTAAAAGGAAACCCAACTAAAAGTGCAAAAACTCCTAATATTTAGTTCCATTAGGAACAAGTCAAATACAAACACCCTTCGAAACCGAGAAAACAAATAAAGGGTCTAGAAGATTGCCGCTCTAGCCCAAGGGGACATATTGTCTGGAGCCCATAGCGCGTTTGGAAAGAAAGACGTATAGATCGATGCTTACCGGTTTTGAGAAGAAAACATTATAACGGTTTCCTTCACATTTTTATATTAAAGTTATTTAAGGAAAATATTAATATATTTAGCAAGTTATTCTTAGAGTTGTATGTCATTAAATGTGTAATTTAAGAATTAGTTTTAAAAAAAAATGTGTTTTTCCTTTCTTTCGAAATGATCTGGTCTTTTGGTATAGTTGCAAGGAATTGAAAAAGCCTATAGTGTAAACATGGAAATAAACTGGGTTTTTATGTATTAAATCAGGGAATAAATCGAGGTTTTTGCAACGCTACTCTTTCAAGAACTACACGTGGCCAATACAGGTTACTTAATGCTCTCTCACAAAAGAAAATAAAATTCTTTTCATTACTCTTGTTAAGGTAATTTAAGCAAAATCTATTTGCTGCGTTATATGAAGACATTATACATGAATAAATATCTATATTTTTATATTTAGATATTATAACGGACAAACATGTCCGTGAGCAACCCTGACGTCATTTTGTGAATGACAGTACTTAACGGTGAAATTTTTGCTACTGCATTTTTTTATATTTCTAAACATAGCACATTTTTAAGTTTTACAACGTTATATAGCAAAAAAATTCTACTTTCAAATGCAGTTTGTTTGAAAACTGTATCTTAATTGACTGATTTATTATGGCTTTTAAAATAATTTTCAAGCATATCTCTTTAGGTTGGCAGCACCTGGCGATCCAATTTCGATTTTGTAATTTCCGCTACTGCAATTTTTTTAACTTTAAAACATGGAACATTTTCAATTTTTACAGCGTAGTATAGGTTAAAAAAATGTACTTTCAAATTCAATATGTTTCAAAATTCTTTCGCAGTTTACGCATTTATTGTGGTTTTTAAAATTATTTTCAAGCATGAATTTTTTTTATTCTATTTCCCATCATATGCAGGTTTTATTACGGCAGAACAATAACCCATTTGCACTTAAAACAATATAAACAGTTTAGCCTTGGTCTACGGCTAATTTTCCACAAAAAATTAAAATTTCATCAACAAATAAATAAATAAAATAAAATAAAACACAAATTTAACATATATGTAATCGAACAATTTCAATATTTACACCACCGGATTGGAAAAAAATGTCCTTTCAAATATAATTTGTTTGAAAACTGTATCTTAGTTTGCTGATTGTTTACCGTTTTTAAAATAATTTTCAAGCATGAATTACTTTTAAAACTTTTCTCTATCATGTTCAGCCCCATTACGACAGATTAATCCGTTTCTACTTAAAACAATATAAATAATTCTGCATTTGTTTCCGGCTAATTTTCTAGAACAAAATTAGAACTTCATCAATAAGTAAATAAACAAAAATCAATATAATGTAAATGAAACACACATTTAACAGACATGTAATCAAACTATGAACTTAAACAGTTCAAAATATTGAAATCGATTTTAATAAATTTCAAAACTTTATATGGATACATTATGATGTTTTTAATATAAAAATGCTTTTTGGTGTTGTTAATGGAAAACCTAATAAATATATTTTAAATACAAAAAAATCTGTAATAGAGTTAGATAAAAATGGTTTTCACCTATGCTCTGTAACCCGGGAAGACTGGGTTCGATTCCCTAGTTTAAATAAAAACTCATTGAATATTAAAAATAGTCTGGAACTTCTGTAATACAAAAAAAATGAACTTTTCAGTTCAGTTATGTTTTTCTGACATCTAAACATTTTTGAAAAAAAAAAGTACAATAAGTACAAGGAAACCCTACTAAAAGTACAGGAACTCCTTCTAATATTTAGTTCCATTAGGAACAAGTCAAACACAAACACCCCTCCAAACCGAGAAAACAAATAAAGGGTCTGGAAGATTGCTGCTCCAACCCAATGGGACATATTGTCTGGAGACAATAGTGCAATTGGAATGGAAAAACAGCGACGGATATTTGCACGTTTGCAGAACAAAATTTAACGAATGTTTCCTTTACATTTTTTATTGAAGTAATTTAAGCAAAATAATAATTTATTTATTACGTTATTCTTAGAGTTTATGGATCACTAAATTTTTAATTAAAAAATTAGTTTCAGAAAATATGCTCGTCTTCTTTGGAAAATAATATCTATATGTGCTGTTTGTTCCAATATGACTGACCAATAAAGATTACTCGCGCAAATAATTATTGTTTCTTTCATTCTGATTAAAATATTATAAGCAAAACTTATTTATTACGTCCTTCAAGACTTTATATGTAAAATTTTCATTTAAGGGAATTTTTCAACAAAATGTTCATATTTCATCTAGAAATGAGTAGAATTCCGAAATTAAACATTAAAATTCTACGATCTTTTCCTTTACATTTTTATTAAGACAAGATAAGCAAAACATTAATTTATTTATTACAAAAGGTTTCGAGATTACATGCAAATAAGTGTATATACAACTATAAATATGTTTATTTCCTGTAATTGTGATTTTTTCTTCAAGAATCAACAATACAAAATCTAAATTATAATTTAAGAATTTGCACAGTGCTCTCGCTATTAAAAACATTTAAATCAAAACTCATATGAAAGGAGAAAAAATATTAAAAAGCTATTCTCTTTGTATTTCTTATTAGAGTAATTTAAACTAAATATTTATTTAAGGATTTATACAGAAGATAATCAATATACACAGGATGTGAATCATCACTTACTTTTGTGTATTGATTAAATCCCAGCGTAATTTCAGCTATGCTGAAAAATTTAATTAGGTACAGAAGATAATCATTTAGAATCACTTAGAATCATTTAAAATCATTTAGAATCATTTAGAACCATTTGATAATAACTTAGAATATTATTTAATTTAAAAATAGATTCATTTTTTTATTATTATTAAAGTGAATTAAGCAAAATATTAATTTATTTTTATAGTTTATAGGTAACTAAATGATGCATTTTAGCATTAGTTTCAATAATTATGTTCATTTGTTTTTGGAAATCATCTATAGTTCTGCTATTTACTGCACTATATCTGGCCAATAAAAATTTCTTATTTGTGTTTCGAATAAAAACCAGTGTTTATTATTTTTCATTGTAATATTTTAAACATTGTTTAAATATTGCATTATTCGAAAACTAGATACGTAGTAAACATTTAAGTTGAGAGAAATTTTTAACAAAATGTTTACTTTTCTTTAAAAAATATTTTTGGGAATAACAAGTATGAATTTTAAAATTTATTTCCTGTAAATATTTTTTCGTTAAAAATCATCTAGAAACAACGTAAAATACAAAATATTCTTTCAACATTCGGCAAACCACACGAGACCTAAAAGAAAAGCACGATGCACATAAGCTTAGAGAACGAAGTTTAAAAATTATTCTCAATATATTCCGATAGTAAAGTAATTTAAGTAAAATACTTATACGTTATTTAGAGAGTTTATAAATAAACAAATGTTTAATTTAAATCAGAACTACAATTGCACTATTTTATTGTAAAAAATTCATTCAATTAATTGTAATGTACAGTAACGAAGAAAATACACACGACCCAATATGGTGCTATAACCAAATTGTTGCAGAAAGTTACGATAAGTGCTGTTCGACTGTAAATTTGTATCTACTTCCTGAATATGAATGCAATTTTTGAAATAGGAGTCGTCTACATATTAAAAATGACACGTAACTTTCATATTTTAAATACAAACACGTTTTACAATGGTATAAATACCTCTTTTATCACTTTATTTGCGTTTTTTGGATAAAGAAGCCCAGCAAAAGACATATTTTATAAACTTATTCTTAAATCTTCGTAGAGTTTATATTTTTTTTATTATTTGGTGGGGGGAGTATCCACAAGTTTCGAAAAATAAAATAAGGTCCAAACATTACTTTATTTTTTTTAAATAGGGAAACGGCTCCTCAAACGTTGCATTCATATTCAGAAAGTACACGCCCCAGTCGAATGTTACCTCTCGCAGCTTTCTGTGAAAATTTGGTGATAAAATACTATAGGATGGTTGACTCAGGATTGTACATTGAAATATTATGTAGAAATATGAACAATGTATAATCAATCCATTTATGTAGAAATAATGCATTTCAGTCTGTATTTTAAGTATTGATAAACATTACACTTATCAAAAATTTCCTTCACGATATTAAATTTTCATGATTGCTCAATAGTAAGTGTTATACACTTAAGCTTATACTACTAGTGTAAGAATATATTTCTAATTACTTAACATATGCAACAATATTTGTATTTGATGTGTGATATTTTCTTGTTTAAATATGATATTTTGTTATATATGTATATTCATGGTGTAAATACAATACTTTATTTATTTTGTTTCGAGCAAATTTCTTCCTTTATGCCACTCAATAGTTTTAAAATAATTCTATAGAATATGAAAAATAAAGCTTTTATCACCGTTAGTTTTGCATGTAGATAAAATAAATTATTTTGCTTTGCTATTATTTCATCTTCACTCTACTGTAAATGAAAACTATCAAAATAAACATTTAAGAATACTCTGTTACAATAAAAATCAATTTTTACAAAGGACTACACCTATTCTGTTTTATCGTTCTTCTTAAAATTGGCTGTATTGAATAAAAGTTTTAAATCTTTATCATTTTCTTTTAGATGGTGTCATGTTTAATGCTCAATTTGTTTCATATGTATGATAGGAAAAAAACACATTGTTATCATTTAAGTAGATTTTGATCGTTTCGAAGATACACTTTGAAATATATCAATAATAAGCTGCAACAAAAGATAAAGAATAACGCTATGTAAGAGCAAGCACAATACCACCATATATAGATTAAACAGAATGAACATTAAACTATTATACTAAAAATCTCATTATGAATGTATTAATAATGCACTTTAAAGTATGTAAAGAATGCAGTTCAATATTGTGTTTTAAGTATTGTTTAACACTACACTGAATATTCCTTTCAAGACGACAATTTTAAAAGATGGATTATTCTCTGCAGTTGAAGCATCGTTATTGCATTTAAATCTCTTCTAAATAGAACATTTTACAAAACTTTGTTCTTTAAAGTGAATTGGAGGAAAATATCTTTCTATTAAGTAATTTTACAACATACTCATTATTCGGATTTATTAAGTATTATTAAATTGATTTAAAAGTATCGCATGTTACATATAAAAATAATTTTTCATAAAATATTTGATTTAAAAAATTTATAATAATAACGCCATTATTGTAGGTAAGAGACTTTAAAATAGTTATTGAACTTTACAAAACTTGACTAAATTTAAACAAATTATTGATTAAATCTTAATTGCAAGAAAGAAAAATTATGATTGTTATAATATTAAAGTAATCTATCTTTTATAAAGATAAATTAAAAAAAATACGCGAAAAATATTATTATCAATTCCTTGATTATTAAACAGAACTCTACAAGTATTCATAAGAATGCTTTACATATGTACAGGGTGTCACTTTTTATGGTTGTCAAAATAATTATTAAATTAGTTTTAAGGATATAATTATAAATGTAAAAATGTTTAAAATGATGTTTTTCATCATTTGCATCAAGATATTTATTGTAGACCCTTATTATCTTAGAACCTTATTATTAATGATGCCCAAAATATATTCATGTTGCAAGAAATGATTTCTTTAAACAAATACATATTGGAGGGTTACCACATGCAATTATTTTTATATTCTAGTCGTACGACTATTAAAAAACATATACGCTTTGTGATAGATTTCTCTTGCAGTTGCTGTTGAAGTATATGGCAAGGATTATAGTTTAGAAAAAAAGATCGACCCCTTGAATCAGAATGAAAACTAATCGCCTGTGGGAACCCTGATATGGAGCTTTCTTGTGCTAAGAAATGTTACTGTAAGCCTATTTTTTATTTTTAAAAGTGATATTTCATGCTTTGTCATTCATTGGAATTTTCAAAAGAGAACTTACGAATGTACTAAAATAAGACAAAAATAATTATATTAAATATTTAAGAAAATTAATTATAAAAAGTTAAACTACGCTTGTTTATACATTGCTATAAAAATAATGGTCTCGCAAAAGAGAAGTTGCTCTGACTAACAGTTTTGTACTTACCTCCTAGGCAAATCTTTCTATGGTAACTCCAAGCGCTGCTGTGTTCAGGAGGACCAGATACTGGTATAGTCCTGCTGCTAACTAAGACACATTTTTGGTCATTATGATCGAAGAAATAACCTTGGCAACGTTCACTTGCTAAACATTTACTGTAACAAGCTGTAGGGTGTGTACCAGATAAAAATTCTAAAGGTCCCATTTGATCTACTCCATGGCTTGGCAGTCGAAGACCTGGCGTCCTTTCAAAAGTAATTCGGCCATTTGTACAATTTCCTGATAAAGAGGACACTGAAAAAAAAAGAAAGTATAAAATTTCCCATTAGTACATGTTTTCTTTATTATTCTATATTTTAAGAACTACACACACACACAGGCTTATTTTCGAATACACTATAACGACGAGTGATTCAAAATAATAAATAATTATGGCGATTGTATCTTAACCCGCTGATGATAAAAACATATTCCCAATTACGAAATGTATATAGATAGAATATAGCTTTTAATTATGGCATTTGTTTTACAAGGGGCTATATACATATTAAAATATGAAATTAATTTTTTTATAGCGATTGTATCTTAACCCGCTGATGATAAAAACATATTTCCAATTACGAAATGTATATAGATAGAATATAGCTTTTAATTACGGCATTTGTTTTACAAGGGGCTATATACATATTAAAATATGAAATTAAGTTTTTGCTGTTTTTTTCTATAACTTACATTTAAAATAGTGCTGCCGTGTGCCTAAAAAAAACATTAAAAAAGTTCCATTATTGTGTGACCAAAACTTACCAAGCTAAGATACATTGAATTTTATTGATTTTCAATATCTTAAAACAGAAATATGTTTTCAGTTCCGGTCATGAATTTTATAAGGAATGTTTATTCTTTATAGGTGGAAGTCAAATTTGAAAAAAAAAAAAATTCGCAACATAGTGAAAAGTTTCTAAAGCTAGGATTCGAGCCTGAGAACTTGGCTATACGCCTCAATGCTTTGCCACTGAGCTACCTGGATGATATCCAGTGTGTCACGATCCATTCGCTTGTTAATCTCCACCTAAAAAGAATATAGTATTTCGGGATCAAACATCACATATATATAGGAATGTTTATTCTTAGTGTTCTGCCATCCTTTGAAGTTTGTTCAATAAATTCTCTTGCATCCTGTATATATTCATTATTATTATTATTTTAAATAACAAAACAATTTATAAAGAGTTTATCGATAAAGAAGATAAAGGTTATAGTTTTAGAAACACAACAAAAGGCCAATAGATAACACTCTCAAAAAATTAAAAAGAATAATATCTATTAATCTAATTTTTAACTTGCGATCTTTAATTTATTTATATTTAAACACCCTTCTTAAACCAAACGGAATCCTAATTTTATATTTGACGGTATAATTATTCAAAATTATTCCGAACAACAATATTAACACATCCTGGTACTAAATATCTTTTTTTAAAAACAGAAGCATTTATTTTAGATAAAACCTAAAAATGAAAGCTCTAAAGGGCTTAATCAGAATTAAGGAGTTTATTTTAAAATGCGCTTAAAATATTCTTCTATCCTGAGAGATGGTCTACATCATTAAAAAAATATAAAAAACTGACAGCGCAAACTTGACAGCAGCTGGTAACATTAATACCCCGGGATTAAATTCTAAACCAACCATTATTTTAAACGTATCGGTTAGCCTCTAAAAAACTTGAAGGTATAAAAGTATAAGGGTAATTTTTGTGAAAATTAAGCATTTGATATTTTAAAAGGAAGCAATTACTTTCGTAACATTCTTTTACACATAAAACCTGCAGGATTATGTTTATCTCTTTAATACCCACTTTTTTGCATTAAGGAATATCATATAGAAAATTGCAGTAAATATTTATTTCGCATTTAATACATTTCATAATTATTTCTAATCAGTTTTAAATGAAAAATAAATAAAAGCTATTTTTAAATACATTTGAATTTGTCAACTCTGTTACTTTAAATAGTAAATTAAATGACTGCTGATCTAATATTTATCAGAAAAAAAATTTTTAATATTTTGTGTGTGGGATAATCCAAAATGTGGGTATTTTATGCTGTTTGAGAAATAATATAACACGAATTTATAATATATGAAACGCTTTTTAACGTATGGATTAAATTAGATTGTTCGTAAAGTAAGTATATCTGACTATTATATAAGTCTGGTGTATTGCTAAGTTACACAGTAGAAAAATGTTTAAAATTATTATGTATGTCAAAAACTCTGCGAGTTGTGTATGTGAGTAGTTTTATTTTAAAGTTACCTCAGCAAACTTTTAAGTTACTGTTATTCTTGCCTAGAAGCCTCGTAACTTTCAAAGTATGAATGGAATCGGCCGATTGCGAACGGTTAGTACGTTTAGATTGCTTACTTGCTAGTTTTTATTCAAATGTTAAATCCAGTTGCATTGTATATAAAGGTCTGGGAAATGTGAGAAGAAAAGTTGAAGTTCCATCAGAGACGATTAATTTCCTTCTGTAGAAGACATATTTGATGAGTGTACATAGTTTTGACCTGAGACTGCGTTTATTAAAGAACTATAAGCAGAGCTTAACCGCTTCCCTGTGTCGCTAGGTTTCCGTCATCTCAAGTATAATTAGAATAATAAGAAACTAGAGAATTACACACCAAATAAGTATTGAGAAGTAAAACTTGTTGAAATTGGCTTTGATGTAAAATAATCAAATACTTCACAAATCATCTTGTATTTCAATAATCGCAAATAATGCCAGGAGCTTGCGCATTTTGAAGACATTTTATTATGTTTTGAAATGATATTTGGATTAAAATTATAATAAGTCGACAATTAGCTATTCACCGGATAGAGTTGTACCTTAAAAGTAACATATTTCTTTAAAAGGAGAGGACACCTTGTGTTCACCTTACTGTACTGTATTGTGTGATTCATTGGAGCTTCTACGTTAATCGCTGAGCAAATAAAACTGTGAATTTTAAAAATTGCGCAAAACGTCAATAGACAATACAACTTATATAACTGACGGTAATTAATTTGTATGGAATTTCATGTACTAGTATATTAATTTTCTTTATAAGTTTAATTCTAATTATTTTATAATTTATAATTATGTTAAAACTTTTCGTTGTTGCAGCACCAATAGAAAATACACTATCAAAATCAGGAAGCACAAATGAATAAAACAGAACATTAATACATTTTTAGACGCTGCAATAATTATTCCTCATATTTTTCAATGTAAATTGAAGAAAATTGTTTACAAAAATGCAAGTAATTCAAATAATAATCTGTTTTGGCAATGTAAGGCCGAATATCAAATGAATAAAATTCTTCTAATATCGTTTGAGAAAGATGAGTTCAGACTGAAATGGATAGGAGGAATGAGAATGATAAGCTATATAGTAAATCATGTAAGGGTTGTGTCATCTTCCATTGGAAGTTTCATTTTACACTCTTTTTATGCCTATGAAATTTAACCACGAATGAACTTGGTACATGAAATGACAGTTAAAAGTAACAACACCCATGCAAGTCACGCAAGCTTAAATTCTTATTGCTTTAAAGTTGGATAAGAAAATACGTTGTTTTCAAGAGATGACGCCATGTTAAACAATAAAATTTTGCAACATAAAGATAAAACTCATAATTTCACTTTACAATTTCTGCTTTCTCAATTTACACTTTTTTTAAAAACGATATTTTTTTAATATATACATCTATCTAAATAACAGTTTTAATACGGGAAGGTATTAATACAAATTATTTTGAGAAAGATATTTTTAGATTGAAATGGATAACAGGAATAAGAATAATATGTTATATAGAAAATTACGTATGTACTATGCCATCATCCATTGCAGATTTAATTTTGCACTAGTTTCATATCTGTGAATTTTAACTTTGTATTTAAGATTACTGTTAAAAGTAAAGTAACACCTATGAAATTACTGTTAAAAGTAAAGTAACACCTACGCAACTCACGCTTTCATACGTGACTTTGCACTTTTAAATTTAAATAAGAAAATAAGCCAATCTTGTTTAGATGATCTGAAGTTCTATTTGAAATATAATAAATACAATTTTATTTGACTATAATAAATTGACTATTAATTCTATTTGATTATAATAAATACAAAGCTGGAATAAGTTACATGTTTATACGGAAGCTCATAAATGTTGTATACAGAATTTAGAAACAGTTCCCAACAGACGATGCTGAATTCTCTCAACTGGTAAGAATGTTGAAACTTCAATATGAAAGACATTTTTTGTATGTTTCAACAACTAAACAGAATGAAGAGTAAGAACTGAGAGAATTTTTATCCATCTTTACACACTAGTTTGAATATTCATACAGTTTCAGACAATGCGCAGCCATCTATTGACAAAAATTGGAACTAGTTTAAAATTTATTGTAAAAAAAGTTTATACAGTATAAAAATACACAAATAATATGATGGATTATCTAAAAGATGACTAAAATGCTTTAATAGATATTAAAAATTTACATTAAAATCATCAAGTACTTTTGGCTATGTACCCAACCTTCATCAGGATTCAAAATGATGTTATTAACGACGCTGGATCTGACTCGTAAATGGCAAGCTTCAAAACTCAGAAAATCAGGGAAAGCGATAAACATTCATCCGGGTTCTAATGGTAGATACCATTAAACAGGAAAGAGGTGGAAGAAGAAAAACGGGAATTTATTGCACTTTATTGCTTTCTGATTAAACCAAGCCATATATTTGGAATATTATAAGATAATATGTAATTATACGCTTTTTCATTCTTGTTCATTATTTCTATGGATTCACGGATTGATAGTTCATAATAATTCTTTAGAGGGCATATAATTCTGGCATTATTAAGATATATTTTAATGTTCGCCTTTTGGTAAAGTCTCGACAGAGCGGTAGATGGTCTATTGAATTTTAGGTCACTTTCATGTTATTTTAAACGATCTTTCAACTTTCTAGTTGTCATCCCGATACATTCGAGTTTCCCATAATTTTTAGTATCAAATGGAATGATGTACACTCTGGACATTTCATGGCGCGGGACAGGATCAATCTTTACAGACAGTAAATTCTTCAATTTAACTGGGGGCACAGCAATCAAATTTATTTCAAATGGAGAAAAAAAAGACTGTCACAGTTTTTCAAAAAGGTCCGGTATGTAATTCATCCTCCAGTATTTATTCCTTTTCAAGTTATTCTTGGTGGATTGTTTATTATTTCGAAAAGAATTAATTAACCAATTAATAAGATAAAACGGGAAGCCATTTTCTGTGGCAATATTTCTTATAGTAAGTTCCATTTGTAAATGATTAGTTGAACAGACTTTAAAAGCCCTTCTTAAATAAAAATTATAAGCTGCGACTTTATAATTAAACGGTGAACTGCTGTCGAATGAAATGGTGTTATTTGACTTATTCATTTTCCTGTATACTGTACGTTCTAAAGTCAGATTAGACATATTTTTTGTGATGAACACCTTCGCCTGGATCGAGAAGTTGTAAACATGAACGCCTTCGCCTGGATCGAGAACTTGTAAATTCCATTTACGAGAGAGATCCAGCGACGTTAATAACATAGTTTTGAATCCTGATGATGGCTGGGTACCTAGCCGAAAGTACTTGATGATTTTAATATAAATTTTTGTCATCTATTAAAGTATTTTAGTCATCTTTTAGATAATCTATCACATTATTTGTGTATTTTTATACTGTTTTACAAAGATGAATTTTAGCATCTTGAACTAATTTATTTTATATGAAAGTTTATACATTTCTTTATACACAATCAATTATTTCAGTTTTATATGTATTAATTAATTAACTTTTTATGAATTCTTGGCGATGAATTCAAGTAGAACATGTGATAATTAATGTTAATTGATGAATTTTTAATTTTTAAACTAGGGCGACTTTTTATTAGCTTCGTACATGTCTGAATCTTTCATCTTGCTAATTAAAATTAAATGTATATAATAATTTAGAAGCATTAAAATTTTCTAAACAGCAATTAGAAGATATGGCTAAAATTCCTGAGATATTTATTTACATTATTATAATATTATTAACATTACCAAAACAGTAAAAATAACATTTGTAAATGATTAAGTATTTGAGCAATCTGTAGTGGAAATGTATGTTCAAAAAACATGGTTCAATTTATTGCTTTAACTACACTAGGATTTTCTCAAATTGAGTTTTAATGTAACAATCTTTAAAGAGAGAAAAAATATTTTGGGACAAACTGTTACTTTTTCGTTAATCTATTCTGCTTTTAAAAACTTTACACAGCTTAAACTGCTTCGTAATTGCGTTTCGGCTAGTGGATAATTACTTTAAGTTTTAATAGCATCTCACGCAGCACATGTGACAGTACTTGTCTTTTACTTGACACAAAGCAAATTAGATCAGACGTTGATGACTGTAGTTCTTATTTAAGAAATTTTCTATATTTTAAAATTCCTGATATTGTCTATTTTTGTAAAATTCAAACCGATAATACCATGACATTTAAAGAGACATTAAACGTGATTTGTGCCACATGACTGATTTGTTTTACAAATCTTTAAAAAAAACAATTGTTACTTTACGTTTTGTATATAGGTAATTAATTTTACGTATATTAAATAATTTGTTTTTCATTTGTAAAATTTGTTCATTATTTTGATGAATGTACCCTGTGGTTATAAAATAATATCTCTATTTGGAGCTATATAAATCGTAAAAGAATGATCTAAATGAAACCAAAATTATTATTCTTACTATTAGCAAGTTGACCACATCACAAGTCCATATGGTCTCATGCGTGACTTCCATTCTAAACATCATGAGACCATACGGTCTCATGCGAAGAGTTTCATTGATTCGTCTCTCATTGCTCCGTAGCGCCATTTGACGGACAAATGACTGAACTACAGGTTTCAGGATGGATAAAAGGGTAGTTTGGGTGGTTTCTAAAAAGTAATTAATTTCAGGCTGGGTGGTCAACGTGTGAAAGTAGATTAAGAAATAAATAAAACAATAAAAAAAATTAATATAAAAATTTGCCAAAAGAGGGTGCTACGTAGACTGTCGTTGAAATCGCTAATTTAATCGTCGTTGAAAAAGCAAAGTCAAGAAGATAGGCTTTCATGTCTGCAAGAAAAGTCGCCGACGTGACTCTCCGTTTACCAGATAGGGCTTGCTTTTAAAACTTTTCCACATTAGAATCCAAATGCTGCAGCTGCTTTACGTGAATTTTGGCACTGCGAAAGGAATGCTGAAAACAAATGGTTTTTTGAAGCAATGTGTATGGAAAAAAATGTAGCAAAATTCGACCACTTACTGTAGAATTGGACATTTGGAGGAAACCACTGCTCCGTATAGCAGACAAAATCACAAATGCAAGTGCCGAATCATTCACAATGCCAAAAACACGTCCTGGCGCACACGGTATGCCTAGAAACTTAGATATTCCATATTCTATATAAAAAAATTTGTAAAAAGGTTTTCATTTAATTTTTATAAAATTAGTTTTCATCAACAAATGTTAACAGTCAGGGATTGACATTTCCGCGAAAGTTTATAGCAAGAATGAAGGTCGACGATTTCTTCCCATGTAAGATTTTATGGGGAGATGAAGCCAATTTTTTGAACATGCAGGACTGTTGAATACGGGCGTTTGAGCCGCGAAGTATGTGTAACACATTACCATTCCACTTTCCAAAAATCGTTGTGCACTTCGGTTTTACCGTAAGTAACAGCATTTATTGTAATATTTCCCTATAAATATGCTATCAATCTTGGCACCTTAGTTGTTTTAGTTTTTGGGATTATACATTATATTTCGAACCTCAGATCTTCCTCTATCGGCAACTTTTTAAACTAAACATTTTTACTGTTTGTTTTTTTTTTGTTTTTGCTCATTCCTAAACAATATGATTAGCAATTTCTGTTTTATTTGGAACATTTTTTCAAGCTTGATACGCCTCAAAATAGATATACTCATGTTCTAACAACCGATATTTCTGTTGTGAAACACAACGTAATATTTTTTAAACACATTAATTCTAAATATTAGATATTTTAGCACAAAATTGTGCGATGAAATGTTTTTAGTTTTATACTCGAAATTTTCATTTAAAAGTAATATTTTGAAAAAAAAAATTAATATGTGACTTTAACGAAATGTATATTAATATTTTATCAGCGTGGATGCGAAACCTGGAAATTCAATATTATTACGTATTTATGTTTCAACTATAACTATAATTAGTATCTCTTTCATTTTCCAACGGCCAATTCTAATGTAAAATGCTGGTTTGTACCAAAACACCGAAATGAAGTGGCGCAGGTGGTAGTTGAGCAGGTAACAACATAGTGACATTGCTCTGTGCGCCAGTGTTGGCTACATTATTGGTCACCATCAAAATTTATTCTACCCTTGTGGTGTCTCGTTAAAGAGAAGTTTCCCCTTCGTCCTTGCTCAACGCATTTATGAATCGGCTGGCCAAGAGCATAAAATGACAATAACATTTGTTTACTAACTGTTTAACCACAGTGAGACTGAAGAATAGATTATTTATAATATATATTTTAGATCAGGGCTTTTCGGTTTTATGTTGTTATACAAATGAGGACAAGGAGTTTCAAAATTCGCCTTATCCAAAAAATCAAATTCGAGGAAATCGCGAAAAACCTCTGACTGCTTCCATTGGTTTTCATTGTAAACCAAGATTTTAGAACGCCATAAATACATACTAAAACTAATTTTTCTTCGGATTGTAGTGTTTTTTCAGTGAAGATTTACTAATAGAATAGATTGATAGAGAAAACACTATTTTTAAAATTCTGGATAAGGCGAGTTTTGAAACTCACTTCCTCAAATCCATTTACATTATAATACAGAATTTTGATAAGAATAAATGGGTACAAACCACAAGATTTATTATTCTTAATGCAAGGTTCCTTTTGAGCAAAATATTCGTACTCGAAATCAGTTAAAGCAAAGTTGGAACAGGTTATTTTTAAAGTCACTTACATTTTGTTTTATTTTCTATTTAAAAATCTAGTTTGTTCAACTTTTGTAAAATACAATGCTTTATAAAAAGTTAACTTACATAAGATAGCTAAATGATCCATAATCATAAAATAACATTATTTTTACTTTGCAAATGCAAACTAACTAACAATTCTTAAAAAAAGCTTACATATGAAACGATAAACGTTGTAATCTGCCAGCAAAAACTACACTGCATGAAACATAATATAGAATTCTTATTATTGAAATTCTGTGCCGAAGACTGTTTTTGCTTTGTGTTTTCTTTAGAGACGGTGTTAAAACACATCGAACAATACCAGTAATAACAAACAGATGCCATGTTTGTTTAAAAAAATAATAAAAAAACATCTGTAGCGGTTTCAGAGAGAAAATAAATTTAAAAATCAGAAACAATAACATCCTTTTGGACTCAGATTCAGGTTGGTAGGTTTGTAAACGGGGTTGCTTTTAGATTGCTATTAATGTTTATTCTTATAAGCATAAATGGATTCAAACTATAAGCATTATTATTGATATTACAAGGTTCCTGTTCGACAATTGTTTTAGACAAAAATTTCGTTAAATCAAAGACGAAAAAGGACACTTTTAATCGAGTTTTGTTTTATTTTTATTTAAAAATCTAGTTTCTTCAACTTACACAAAATAAGATGTTTTCTTAAAAAACAAAATCATAAAAGTATTAGACAAATGTTCCATAATCATAAAATAACATCATTACTTCTTTTTGTACATGTAAAATAACTAAAGAAGTTTATAAAACCATTTTCTTTGGTTGAAGAAGTATTTCATTTGAAGGGAGGAAAAACAATGCATGCGGTATAGTACAGAGTTCTGATTTCAAAGTTCCAATTTATGCAAGATTCTTTTTTTTCTGTTACAAACAATATTAAAAAGAAAAGAAGCAACTTCTAAATCATCAGTTGATTTTGCACTTTCAGTACCACAATAACACATCAAACGACATCCTCGCGCTAATTTTATTAAGAATTGGCAGGATCACTGAGACTACTCCGATAAGGGTAATTGTATCTATGATCCCAGTGGATCGCCTATGGTCCCAGTGGTTTCCTTGGATCTTCTCCTTCTCTCCACTACACTGTTCCTGTTCCTTTGGGGTCTACCTCTTTAAGTTCAAAAGAGCCCTTTCTCCTCTTTGTGAGTGCGGTGATATCGCTCTTGCCTCTCATTACTTCTATAATTCTCCTTTAACAGCTCGCTGACATGTTCAACGTCCTCCTGTTCTTCCAGGCAGTTGGCTGGCTAATATTTTATCGCATTCGAGTTTGCTTTCAAAGCTTAAAAAATCTTTAACTTTCTACCTACCTTAATCCATCACTAAGCCAGGGACTGGGATTCCCAATTATTCACTGCCCATTGTAGTGTCGTTGCATTTGATTTCTCCGGCAGTGATATTATTTTGTATGATTGGTTTTTTTTTTTTACAAATATTGTTTCCGTTATATTTATATATTCATTTATCTATTGCTTACCACCCCGCCCTCTATCGTGCTTACCGGCGGATTTTTTATTTTTTTAAATCCTCAATAAAGGAGACCGAGGGGGGGATCTATGTCCTACAGACTTGGATCCTTAGTCTGGGTAGTCGCTCTCGGGCAGTAAAGTAAAGTGATTAACAATCACATTAACAATAGCAAACAATAACATTCTTTTATACTCAGAAACAAAGTATATTTTGAAAAATAAATAGATCACACATTTCATTTTAATAGCTTTATTTCGAGTAATCCCAGTCGTAAAAAATAAAAAACTCGTCGTTATCCAGGAATTGTTTACAATGAAATCAAATCAAAGGTATCATAAAACTTGAAATTATATTCTCTTTCAGATTATAAAACTTTTGTTAGCATGATATACATGTATTATATTTATTTTGATATCACCTTTAAATTTTCCAATAAAATCACACCCATTTCTTTACCAAAAGGATACATCACATTAGTATCCAAGGAAAAAAAATCTGCAAATACAACAATAAATGAAAGAAACATAAAAGAAAACATATTAAGGGACTATCCAAAAATGAGAAAAATAGTATTAATATTTCTTTGTAACAAAAACTTTGTGCCATTTAAATCCTTAAAATTTCCTTTTTTACGCACCTTACATTAATTCTTCAGCTTTCTCTAACACGGGTAATTAATCCTAATTAAAGAAAAATTAATTCTAATTGATAATGTAGAAGGACTGCACTTTTCGATATCAATATTAAATAAGAACGTAATAATGGTATAAGTCTGAATCTACAAAATTATTTTGAATTGTTTTGGAAGCGTTGTTGTGAGATCAAACTCCTTCAATGAACAACTAAAAGCTGTTTGCAAACAGTAAACTTTAACCACGCTTTTTTTTTACCTCTATACACATAATTTATATTTCTTTGAAATGTAATATTTATGAAGCTGATCAAGCAAATTTTAAGGAATAATTTAATAATTTAATTTAATTTTTCAACTTCTTATTTCTTGTTTTGCTATCATATTGTTAAATCCGTTGGAGAGTTAAAAAAATTATTTTTTAAAAATCCAGCAGTCTACATAATAATCATAAGAAGACTTTACCAAATTGATCAAATCTGGTAGTCAGCAAAAAATTCTAGTCACCAGTACAAAATGTTTACAACCCTGTAACCAGACACTTGTCTCCAAACCAGGGTGGCACCAACTTATTGTGCAATGTGTGTGGTGCACACAAGCGCCATGATAATAACGGCGTCAATCATTTAAAAAGAGGTGGAAATATTTTTAAAAAATACATATTATTCTTTTAGTACAACTAAAACTATAGATTCTTGAAATTTTAATTCAGTTTTATAGATTTACTTCAAAAGAAAAACTTATAATCACTTATATATTATTAATTTTTAAAGTGAATGTGATTTATTTATCAGTTTTAATTCTGAACACAAAATCTCATTTGTGTACACAATTTGTGAATACAATTTTTTTTAACATTGTATGCAATTTTAGATGCCACAGAGCCTGGATTGACAATAGTTTTTACTGTTTTTTACCCCCCCCCCCCTCCTACATTCGAACCACGTGACATGCTAGCTGTCTAGAGCGGAAAAGAATGATGTTTTCTGTGCATGAGACTAGAAATGCCTTTTAAACTTGGTTCTTCCAATAAAAGTACTATCAGAGAAGAGGAAGATTACTGATTGCCACGCACGAGTAAGTGTGAGGAAGAGAAAAAAATGCTGTTTGTATTCACTTCTTTGGTCAACTTTTGTACAAAGAAAAAAAAAACAGATCAAATAACTTGGTCGCTAGTGGCGCCCGCATTTGTCAAACCCTGATCCTAACAATTAGCAAATTCAGATGACGTAATTTATTTAATTTCTATACTTAATATCGTAATATACAGCAAACCAAAAAGTTATAGTCTTATGATATAAGCTTTTATAATTTAAGTTATATATATAACGTAAGTTATTTATATTTTAAGTTATAATCTTATGAAAAAAAGCTTTTTTTTTTGTTTGTTTGTGGATGAATAAGAGAAGGTCCTCTTAAACCAGACGAGAAATACAATTTCAGAATATGTATTATTGAAGGGGTCGATATGTAAATTTATACACTTATATTTTTATGATATTCATTCCTTATATCGTTTCTGAAATCGTTCTTATATCGTTTCTGAAATCGTTTTACATGCATTGCTTTATAATGAAAAATAAAACCGATCGTAATTCATAATTTTTACATGAGTTTATTAGTAACTTGATAATGAAAAATTTTATGTTGATTCTAACAATTTCCTGGATTATTTTCCAGTCTTCATTTGTTTTGAAAGTATTCTTAAAAATATTATAATTAAATTAGTGATTTAAATGGCAGTCTCTAACTTCAATACTAAAATTATAAATTCATTAAAAACTTCTGAAAGTTATTTAAAACACAATACACAAGTCATCCAAAATCCATATGATATGATAATTAATCTGTAATTTAAAAAACTAATTTCGAAAAAATATATTTAATAATTTCTCTTTTCATGAATAAAGATTTTGAAACTTTCAAGCAGTTTATTTAATTGTGCATTGTTCTTTAAGCTTGAAAAAACTTCGTACTCTAGACATCTTAGATTTAAGAAATAATCAATCCTTTTCATTTGCGCTTTATTTGCAATGCATTTTAAAAGAATTCAAATAAAAAATTGGGAAGATCTAGTGACTTATTTCTCTCAAATTTAGGATTCTTAAGTTAATTTTTATTTTGAATATTTACTTATTATTTTTTTAAGTAAAATGAAACAAAAAATGTGAATAGATTTAACTGCAAAAAACATTTTTGAAGTTTTAGATAACTTTCTTTCAAAATTGACTTTGAATTACGCGTAATAATTAAATTTACATATAATATATTTTTTGTTGAAACTTTTAATACTTTTTTTAATATAGTTTAACTAGAAAAATTCCATTTATACCAAACAGGTATTACCCATTTTACTTAGTATTTCTTCTTGATCATTTTCATCACAATTTTTTTTATTTGTATTCATCATCTTAATATTTATGAGGTATGTTATAATTTATTACAAAAAATATATTACTTAAAGTATATATATTACATCCAATGGTTGGAGTATCATAGTTGAGATTTTTTCAACAGAGAGAAAATATGCCGGGACCAGGACTCGAACCTGGGTACTTTGGTTTGCCGCACCAGCGCTCTCGCTACTGAGCTATCCCGACGACATCCTAGCTGGAATATTTCACGCTTATCTGTTGGACAAGACTGTGAACTGCAGCGCTAATTTCATGCATTCGAGCTATACCTATAGCATTTTACATGATGAATCTGAAATATCACGTAAACTCCTATGTACCATGTAGTTAGGTCATAATGAACAGAGGAAAGTATATTCAACTAGATAAATTATATCCAGTGTTTGGAGTATCATAGTTGAGGTTTTCCTAAAAGAATAAATAATAAGATTTGAAAAGAATAAATAATAAGATTTGAAAAGAATAAATAATAAGATTTGAAAAGAATAAATAAAGAATAAGTGAAATATGCCAGCCAAGATATTGTCGGGATGGCTCAGTAGAGAGAGCGTTGGTACGGCAAACCAAAGTACCCAAGTTCGAGTCCTGGTCCCGGCATACTTTCTCTTCGTTGGAAAAAATCTCAACTATGATACTCCAACCATTGGATATAATTTACCTAGTTGAATATACTTTCCTCTGTTCACTTTTTATATTACTTGAAAATATAATATTACTTAAAAAGTTTTCTGCGGTATCCAGCCTGTCTGGCGTACGTACGTTTCTCGTATTTGAATGAATCCATCCTTATACAGCACAGGTATACAGGTGATATAGATGTATTATTATAGTTGTATTGTTGCATGTACGGTATTACTGAGATCTGGTTATAGCTCTGACTGAAAATTAAAATTTATTTTAAAAGATATTTTTACTAATTTATTTTTATTTATATATATATTTATTTATTTTGTGGAGTCGAGCCTATTTGTCTTACGAACTGATAAAATTTATTAAAATCCATCCAACATGTACAGCATCGTACAACACATATCGATTTACAACAGACATAGATGTACTTATTATTATAACTGCATTGTTGCCGGTGCGATATTTCCAAGATATGTTGTAGCTCTGAATAACAATTGAAATTTATTTTAAAAGAATTCCTTTATTTATTTATTTATTTATAATATGCTCATATTCAAGTTTAATCGTACATACAGCAATTACATTGACATTAGTTTTGCCAAGGATATCATACGTATTATGCACATATATGTATACCTTTTGATATATATTTATTGTATGTATATGTATTATACGCTGTAAATATACAATATTTGGTATATTTAATTAAATTTGTACGTTAAGATTAAATTTTGTAATCGATTTCTAACCCACTTCCTGTTATGCTAGAATTATAAAAATAAAACGCTAAGGTACTTGGTGACAAAAAAGCGGTTATTTCCCTTTTGTCGATGGCAACGAGTGGTTGGTATTACTAATTTGCAAATATTAAGAAAAGTAATTGTTTTTTTTTTGGTTTTATGACGGCCGATTATTTACACGAGGGATATAGGACCTAGGGGGGTACGGAGTGCCCTCCGTGGGAGAAAAGTATTTTAGATTCCGATTTAAAACTCACCCCACATATGTAGAAAAATTTTCTACAGCCAAAAATCCAATTTTTTAAAAATCGGTCGGTAACTTTTTTCATTTTTGCAAAGATCTAACGCAGACGAGTTAAAAAATAAAGTGCAAAGGTACGCCCCTCGACAAAATAAATAAATAAATAAAATACCGCGCCTTTTTGTTTCTGTTTTAAATGCGCTATTTTGTTTCTGTTTAAAAAGTTACCGATATTTGTTAATGTAAAAGATCAATGGCTAAGTTTTGAGGAGGAGGCATTCGGTCATAATTTAAATATAGCTTTAATGATAAAGGTATATAGATCGAGAGTCCTCTGGTGGTGGAAGATTTATTTTTACAGCGAACGCTTGCTATTCGGTGCCATAGGCAGCGGGGACCCTTTCCTGGGTTTCGTTTAGAATAGAATGTGCACCCTGACGGGGATATGTGGAATTAAAATATTTGTTGCGCATCACGAATGCTATATGGTGCAGTAGACAGCGGGGAACAGTTCAGGATGGTACGTTCGGAAAAAGGATGTTTAGAACAGAATGAGCCCCCTGGAAGTGGCAGGTGGAACTAAAAGATATTTTAAGCATTTGAGGTTCGTTTGGAGATATCAATTAGGGAAGCGAGCGTAGCCTGCTAGTTATAAAAATTACGTCCCTAAGTGCGTTTCAGAAGTAATGGTAAAAATGACAATACAACATTTTAATATTTTTAGAATTTAATTATAAATTAATATGTTAATTTTAATGCATCTTTCCGTTAGCCCGCCACAGGTGATAAATCGCCAAATATTCGTAACTCGTACAATTGTATACGAGTTGAAACAACAAAGGATTTAATTATGTGCCAATAAATGCTCGCCAAAATATAACAAATGGCTGTGAAAATGCAACAGTGAAAGATTTTAAAAGGTAAAAAGTAGAATATAAGGTCTAAATAAAAAATGAAAAGTGTAATATTTTTTAAAAAAGGTACGTTTTTATCAATTAATAGCTTAATATTAATTTACCATTATACGTTGAGAAATTCATTTGGAAATCCTAAAAGATCCTGTATATAATGTGTCATTTTTTAAATTTCCTGTAGCCCTAAAAAAGACAGAGCAAAGATCATTTATTTTTTTATAGTTTTATTTGCTTGCGCTTGCTACCAAGCGTAAAAAACAAAAGCAGTGCATTTTTTATTATCGAATTCAGTACTCACGTCATATTAATGCATTGTAACTAATTTTTTTTTTAACATAAATTCCAATCAAAATAAATTAGGCGTGATTTTCAAGATGAACATTGAATGCTTGTAAAACAGTTTTTTTTTAAAACTATTTTTACTTTTATTTCGTTTTTTTTTCTTTTGTGGCATAAAGTCTTTATTCGGCATGCGGACAGATGAAATTTATTAAAATCTATTCAACACGTACAACATTGTACAACACATATAATTTTACGAATGCCAAGATGTATTGTTATAACTACATTGTTGCATGTGTGATATTTTTGAGATATGGTTATAGTTTTGACTGAACCTTAAAAAAATCTTTTAACATATCTTTTTAATCAATGAATTCATTCATTTGTGTGACGTCGGGCGTATACGTCATACGGACAGATGGCATTTATTAAAATCCATTCAACACATATCAATTTACAGTTGGCATACATGCATTGTTATAACTACATTGTTGCATGTGCAATATTACCGATATCTGGTTATAGATAAAACTAAGAAATTAAAAAAATATATTTAGTTAGACTTTTATGATTTTCAATAGGTGACTACCGTGCATAATGTCTTTGTTCTCTGTCCTTTGCAATCCTCCACACGAAAAGTACACAGACAAACAGTTTTTATTATAGAAAATTATCAGGAACTGTTTCATTTTTATATTACTTCTGTATTTAAAGATAACACAAAACACACTATACCGCTACTTAGGATCATACAGAGTGATTCCTTAATTCAGCTTTGCTTAAAACAACTGGCGAACTGAGTTAGCTATAGACTTGAATGTAGTGCCTCGGTATAGTGCTTCACAACTGTGGCATGTAACTTCACAACTGTGGCATGTACTTCACAACTGTAGTGTTAGAGTTCCTACCTCGAAAACAATATGATATATGCGAAAACAGTCAATTGAAAAAGATATAGAGAGTTCTCGGTTTAGTATAAAATGATGTCTTACTGTGAAAATAACTTTATTAGAAACCCAAAAATGTTATTTTTTATACCTAATCGCCAGCTTAAATACTTACGTGCAGAAGTTTGGAATTATAAGTTCGATGCACATTTACTAATAAAACTAAGCTTTTAAGCAATGCGCAATTTATTTTAATAAGAAAACTAAGTTTAGTATATTTAAAAGGCCTACCATCGAACGCATGCAAAATGCATAAAATATATACAAATGTAAATATATATACAGTGGCAATGTTATAGTTTAATATTGACATATTTAATTTTCATATATATAACATCTTTTAAACTTAATGTATAATGGTTAAAAGCCAAGAATTATAAAATCTTTTTTATTTCCTTAAAATGATTTTTCAAGTAAATATTTCATATCTTAAAGCACCAAAAGAAATATGTCTAGACATGCGTCTGCATATATGAATATATTTAAAAATTCTCTGAACAATAAAGGAATTAAAAAAGACTCTGAACATTGCATAACCATTTAAGAAATAATAAACGTAATTTATTAAACAAACGTAGGATGAAATGTTAAGGTCAACTATTAAATAAAAGATAATACGCATGCGCGGCAGCGTATTACTGCTTATTTTACTGTTGATTACTGTTGATTTTACGGTATAATACTGGCAGCTGGTATGCCTGTATTATACTGTAAAATCAACGCTTTTTTGCAGTGTGGATACACATTGAGCATATTGAACTTGGTTTTCTTTTCAAAATAAACTGTAATATGCTTGCATATCTTAGTTTTATTAGTAAATGTGCACCCGACTTATATTGACACACTTCTGCATGCAATTATTGGCTTATTTAATCTGGTCATTGAATATTGGCTTGTAAATAAAGTTACTTTTATGTGTAAGATTCATTTCAAACTAAAACAAGAATGCTCTATAACTTTGTAATTTGTAATTGACTTTTCTCCTGTGTCTACTATCGTATTCGAGATAGGAACGCTAGTTCTACAGTTTGAAACTAGGATGTGACGTACCTCATTGTGAAGGGCACACTCTTTTTATTATACCACTATACTCTTTTTATTATACATGCATCGCTATAGCTAACTCAGCTCCCCAATTTTTTGAGTCAAAATGGAATAAGATAACCACTTTGTAGATACCTTCTAAAATAATAAACACAGATGTTTGTTTGTCCGTGCAAAATGTACTGGAAAGGTCGCTGTGCGTGGTCCGAGCCAGTAGAAATCCAAAATAGGTTTTGAACTTTTGGATTAAATATGTTTTATTTATTTTTTATGAGATTTTTAGCATTTTTTCGCCTTTTGTGACGATTTTTTTACATAAGTTAAAGGTTCCAATCTTTTATAGTAAATTTTGTCTTCTTTATATATGTCTTCTTTTTTAGCTAACTCAGCTCCCCAATTTTTAGCTAAATATATATATTTTATTTAATAAAGTATTTTTGGAATTCGTAGTCCAATTTTTGAAACCTTCGCGTTTTTTTTTTCTTTTAATGCGATTTTTATCGTTTTTCCCGTATTTCGTGATGATTTTTGAAATATATCGGCTGCAGGTTTAAAATGTTTTATTAGATTTTTAAAAAAATATTTTATACGATTTTCAGCGTTTCTTTTTCGCGTTAAGCGGCGATTATTACACGTTAATATAAATAATTCGGTTTGTTTGGAAAGATTTCTGCAAAAAATAAATCCCAATAATGTAAGGCTCGTTTGATACGAGACCGGAACGAGCATAGCCCGCCCGAGTGTACACTGCCAAATGAAAACAGGCCTCCAATAAATCCCAATAATGCAAGGCTCGTTTGATACGAGACTGGAACTAGCATAGCCCGCCCGAGTGTACACTGCCAAATGAAAACAGGCCTCCAACCCCAGGATCGTTTCTAAAAACTGGCCAGAGAAGCGGGAAACCTGGTCTAGAATATATATATCCCATATTTTTGGCTATGATTTATTCGGCTTTCGGCGAGGAATATTTTGACCACGCTGATCATATTAGAAAGATTTGGAGAACATTAGAAGCATCATTAACATATTCGTTGCGCTTATTAATTATCCAAGCTCTTCCCCTTTGGCGCAATTCGTTGTCTTGTATTTTCTTTTATAGTACTGGTTCTGTAAACGCTTCACATGTCGGTGGTACAGGTACTACACGTTCAGTAAAAGTGTTATGGGAATTTTGTTTTCAAGTTAAATCTACATGAAACTTATATAAATTCATAAAGCAATTCTACAGATTTTTACAAAAATGTTCTGTAGTCGAACACCTTTAATTATTTTTTTCCAACATTTTACTGCACAATATCCGAACAGTTTATGTATCATTGGTGTACACGAAATAAATAATTGCATATTTCAACTAAATTACAAAGGTTGTAGTTTTTTAACCCATTTCAAAATATGATCAGTAATAAAATAAGTATAAAATTAGAGAAATTATTTTTAAAAAAAGGATGAATTAAGACATTTTTATTGAAAATATGATCCAATATGTAGCACACGCTTTCCATGAAAAAGAAAAATGTATTCAGGCTATATTTTCGGCCTTTTTAATAAATCATAAAATATATTTATGCAATTGTATGTATTAGTTAGTAGTCAGTTAAAATGTTATATAAAAACATGTTGAGCTTTAATAATCACCTCATCATAAAAATACAACATTATTTTAACATTTATAATATTAGTAAGTTGTTAACGTTACATTAAAAAAAATAGACTTCAAAAGATATCTCATTCCCTTACATTATGGTCTATGGGAAAAAATCATTTGTGTTTTATTTTAATGCTGTTACGCAATTTCAAGCATATTTAAATTGATACATATCAATGAGGTACACTACAAGAGGCTTACTATAGGATATGGTGTGCTTATAATTCCTTTACAGGGACACTCAAAAGAATTCCGTTACATTACGATCTATGGAGGAAAATCGTTTGGGGTTTATTTTAATAATGTTTCAATATTTGAAACATATTAAAATTGATATAGTATATCACTAAGGCGTATCACAAGAGGCTTACTATAGAATATTGTGTGTATAGCATCCATGGTTCATTTACAGATACACACAAAAGAATTCGGTACTGTATGTTACCATTAGTTGCTGGAAGTGCGTTTTCAGTTGCTGAACGTGTTTTTAAATTTAACTCATTTTTTGTCTATTACATATTGTGTATAAATTCCATAGATCATATACAGGGCAGCACGAAAGTCCTCGAGTACATTTCCGTTAATTGACGGAAATTCCATAAGGGGAATTTTAAACTGTGCTACGCTTCTCCTAACTGAACTAAAATTTACACTGTTAAAAATTTGCAGCAAACTGTCCGGTCATTCGAACATTTTTATAGAAAACGGTTACATAACCTTAATTTAACACTATTCTGACCATATTATTGCCATTATGGTCAGAATACTGTTAAATTACGGTTAAGAAGCCGTTTTCTATAAAAGTTTGCTGCAAATTTTTAACAGTGTAGCATTCTATGTAGTGTATACAAATCTATATATCATATACAGGGCTGCACAAAATAATTCGGATATTTTCTGAATATTGTTGGTAATTCCTGAAATTGGGTTTTTAAATATGTTATGCATTTTCCAAATTCTTTACTTAGATATTATTTCACCTTATTAAACGGAAAAGATTTGTAAAATTATTTTGGAAGTGTTGGAAAGTGTTATATAATCTATGCTTGACACATGATTTTTCGATCTTGATTAATTTAAAATAAGAATCAATGCGTACAGAGATTTAGGGTTGTTACGTCTAACATTTTTCTTAGATTTTTTTTAATTCATGAACTACTTGCTTATTATGTCTTTTAAACATATTTATTTTTTGGTATTTCGGAAAAAAGCTTTGCTTTCGTCGCGCTTTTGTGAAATATCATTTTTACATTCCCATTTACACTAAGCAGATTAAATAAATATATAAAATAGAACATTATGAAACGTTGTGAGTATTCACCATTAAGTAAATTTAGCAGAATTTAAATAATTGGAGATGTGCGTAATAGATATTAAAACGGTAAAACATTTATTTTCATATGTAATAGAAAACATAAAGCTAAAATGTATATTTTCATTTGTAAGATTTGTTAATAATCTGAAATGCAACTTTTAATAAATAACACTACATAAAATATGTCCATTCTACAATGCAAACTAGATTGCTCTTAATTATAATTTATAATCACTCTCCAGTACGCTTCAGAATCCGCATACTATTTACTACTTAATTATTTTAAAACAAGAACAAAAAATCATGCGCCAAGCATAGATTATGTAACACTTTCCAACATTTACAAAATATTTTTACAAATCCTTACCGTTTAATAAGGTGAAAGATGGGGAAACGCATAACATATTTAATAACCCAATTTCAGGAATTACCAACATATTTGGGAAAATATCCGAACTAGTGCAGCCCTGTATATGATCTATAGATTTGTATATATACTACATAGAATGCTAATTTTTAGTTCAGTTAGGAAACGTGTGGCACAGTTTAAAATTCCCTTTCTGGAATTTCCGTCTATAAACGGAAATGTACTCGAGAAATGTTGTGCTGCCTTGTATATAATTCGTAGAATTTATACATACCAAGTAATAGGCAAAAATTTAGTTAAATTTAAAAAGGCATTCAGCAACTGAAAACGCACTTCCTGCAATTATTGTTAACAGACTTTCGCGAATTCTTTTGTATGTCCCTGTAAATGAACGATGAATGCCATTCACACAATATTCTATAGTAAGCCTCTTGTAATGTATTTTATATTGATTTCAAAACGTTTGGAATTGTGTAACATCATTAAAATAAACTGCAAATGATTTTCCCCTATAGTCCGTAATGTAACGGAATTCTTTTGAGTGTCCCTCTAAAAAACTATAAGTGCTACACACTTCATTTTCAATACCAAACATGCCATAGTAAACCTCAATAACATATATCAATTGCATGACAAATCGAAAATATTTACGTGAGTTAGATCATGGAGAGACAAACAGACGGCAGACAGACAGACAGATAAACCGAATTCATAAACACTTTTTAACTATGTTCGAAAATGTTAAAAATGCCACGGGCAAGTTTGAGCCAATTTTCGACTTCTTGAGGAACTAATGAAGGTACTGACGTCTAATTAACACTTACTTTTATAACCAGTTTCTTTTTATAACCTCTTAAAATACCTCGTCCCCGTTCTAGCCGCAATATTTCAATATTATATTTACTATGATTTCTGAAATGTATCTTTTTTTCCCACGAATAATACTAAGTATAATAGTTTTAGAGGTAAGTCTTGTATGGGGAATCTATAAAGGATTTTTTTTTCTCCAGAGACCCAATGCATACTGCAGTGTGCGGTACTGTAGCAGCTAAATAATATGAAAAGAAAAACTTATAAAAATGCAAATATGACACATATTTGTAATTACTCATTTATTTAAACAAAAAAACTAAAATCAATTAAAACAATAACAAAAAATCATGCATCAGGCATAAATTATGAAATACTTTACAGCGCTAACAGAGTAGAATTAAGAAATTTTATTTTCTAATACAATGAAATCCATCATAATATGTCCTGTAGCCGAATTTGTTTGTGCGAACCTGTAAACGAACTATAAATGCTAATTGTTGCGCAAAAGTATTTTATGGTCCACTTCGATGCATATCAATTTCATTATGTATGCAGCATTGTTTCATTAGTAACATGCATTGGAAACAGTTTTTCCTCATAGACCATAATATAATGGAATTCTTTTGTGTGTCCCTCTAAACGGACTATAAAATGCTATACTTTTCATTTTCAGTACCGACCATTCTATAGTCAACAACAATAACATATGGAAATCACATGATAATCTTAGTATATTTACGAGAGTTGGTGTACGGGTAGACGAATAGACGGACAAACAAACAAATAGACAGATAAACTGAATTCATAAAATCTTTTCAACTATGTTGGTAAGTGTTAAAAATGAAAATTGATCTGGTAGATCTTATGTGAGAACTAAAGGATTAAGTATTCAGAATATTATTATGTTCATAAAATATATGGCATTTCTAAAATGATGTGTGGGTGGGTGTTTGTTACGGCCGATTACCTGCGAAATAGATATAGGGCAAGGGAAGGCAATGCCTTCGTATGTGTGGAATCTTTCTAAGGGATGCTAACCCATATTTATGAAAACAAAGAAGGGTTTGAAGAAAAGCACGGAAAACACAGAACTCTTAGGCCGATGACCGTGACATGGGTTCGAATCCAGCACCTCCCGTCTACCAGCATTGCGAGTAAAACTGCTCGGACATTGGTTGGGACTTCAAAAAAGTTAGAACAAACTTTAATAGCTGGCATAGCATTTTTATAGACTTACCTTGCTTTATGTGATGTGTAACCATATCTCAAGAAGTGCTGGAAATGGCCAACATCCACATTCAAACAGCACTAATCTAGACACTCCCCATTTCAAAATGTAGTTGACAATACAATTAAGCGTCACTATCTAAATTACTGGGCACTTCCGACACTTTTCGTTGTATCAACGCATTTAGCATAATGAAAGGTCATTGTATTGAAGATTTTTCTAAAATATCTCCATTATTGTCAAAGATAAAAAACAATCTGGACTCTAACTAGAGTGCGACACCTTTTATTTTTGACTGAATAAATATACTCCAAGTTCGATTTTTTGTACACAATTTTTTTTATTAAAGTGTGCTTCACCATCAGTTAAACTTCGTTCCATCTTTTTTTAAATATCTTGTATATATACATTCCTTTTATAAAACGGCAAATGAACCTTTTAAAAGTGCTTAATGAGATTAGGTATAAATATATATATATATATTTTTTTTTCTATTTAATAGCTAAAAGTTTTAAATCCCTGGTAGTAAAAACGTAAATGAAAAAATTTAATTACTGCAAGACTTTGTCTTTATTAGTTATCCATTTATTATCCCTTTTACTCAAAGGCTAGGGTTAGAAAATTTAATTAGAAAGTCCATCAATTCACTCAAAGTAAGGTGCAATTCTTTTTTCTTTTTTTCCCCCATCTAAAAATTTTCTTTTTGCTGCTTCGCACCAAAAGTTAGTGCAGCTCTGAAAATCCACCCTAATTATTTCTCTTAATCAAAGATTCTGGATCCACAAATAACTCCTCTAAATCCGATAAAATAGAGTAAAGGAATAAGAAGTCGAAGATTTAGAGTGCCGTAGTTCTTTTGTATTTATAAAAAAAGCACACCCGATCAATTTTTTGAAATTCAAGGTGTTCTTTTGGGAATTGTATATTTTTCTAATTGTTTTTGTGGTATGTATCCCATGAGCATTAAAATGTATTAAATTTATACGAGGTAACCTTGATTTTTCTATCGACGAAATAAACTAGGAGTTGAGGGCCACCGTAATACTTACCAATCATGGATATGCATAATATAAAATATGAAAATAAAACATGTGTAAACTATTTATAACATGCATTGCAATTCGAATAAAATCTTTGCTTGATGACGTCATAAACTTTAAAGGCTCTATTACTGAATTGCATAAAAGAAACATCCTTATAACTCCAAAATTGATCATATTAACTAACGGTATACTGCGTCGGGTTAAGCGTCTCATTTCCAATTAAAATATATCTTTGAATTGAAATTTGAATGAAATACAGGGTCCTGAAAAATCGAAGAGTGTGTAAAATAGGATTACAAATATCTCGGCAACTAATTATTTGATTGACTTCATTCGTTATGCAAAAATTATGGGTTTTTTTATTGTATTTTATATTCACTCCTTCAAATAAACAATTTCGAAAATTTTTATATACCTTTTATCAGAACGAATATTTCGAGAGTCCGAAAAAAATAGTTCCGTATAATCGAGGTTACTGAAATTCAATAAGCTTCTTTCCATTATTACATACTGAGTACATACCAAATTTCAAGTCTCTATCTCAATTTGTTCGGGAGATAGAGCGTTTACAGACTTATACACAGACGCACAGACAAGCAGACAAACAGACAGACGGATAGCACATTTTATTTTCTAAATATATGTTTTTCGGAATCTCCAGTGTCTGAAACCTGTAAATCCACCAAAAATTTATTTTCGATTTTCAAAACGATTAAAAGACACCCTATACTACGTATGATGGGTGAGTAAAAGAGTGATAGCTCACACTAAAGCAAACAATTTTTACAGTAAAAACAACTATCGAAAGTAAAGCATTAAAGTGCCAAAAGGTGCTTTATCATTGCATAGAAAGACGCGTTTAAATTCTCTTAAGATTGTTATATTTCGTCTAAAGGAAATATGTATCTATATATTTATGTGTGTGTATGAAAGAGCAGTATTTCTAAGCATTTAAAAAAATGTATAAAATATCGGTTAATGACGCTGATTATGCAAATATATTAGATGTTCTTTGTAAAGAATAATTTAAAAAATACGTTAAAATCATTTTTCTTAAAAAAGTGTAAGAAGATATTTCTTGAACTACTTAATATTTATAAATGGAAAATTAATGTTATATCTATATTTTAGATTGAACCTAAATTACTTAACTGTTTTATCTACAAAGTAACATTATGCATAGATCAAATGTAAATTTAAAATATACATATATGATATTTTCAACTTTTTAAAATTATTTTTTGTTAAAATATATACAAATTTATGTTCAGAATATATAATATAAAACATAATTGATAAATTAGAATTTTTTTATGTTAAGCGTAAGATATTTTGAAGAATAACTAACACATGCACTCCTATCTCTTTTTAGTTCTGCTCTCAAAGCTGGTAGACGGAAGGTGCTGCATTCAAACCCCTGTCGCGCTCGTTGACCTAACCGTTCGGAGTTTTTCCGTGGTTTTCTTCGAACATTGCCGTAAATACAGGTTAGGATCCCTTAGAAAGATCACCAGGCAGGGCACTCTCCCCTATGTTCTATATCCATCGAGTAGATAATCGGCCGTTAAAAATCAACCAACCAACCAACCTGTCACTTTTATGAAAACACGTTACTGATTGTTTTTAATTCTCAAACGAAATTTTTTTAAAACGGAATAAACATTTATCACGCTTTATTTTTATTATCAATAAAAAGAATAGGGTTTTAAAGCGTGAATTTTTAAAGATATAGAGTGTTGAATATTATGCATTTTTAGCAATTAAAAAAAAATAACATTAATAAGACTACGTCAGTAGCAAAATAATGCATAGACAAAAACAGAAAAATTATAAAGTTTTATTTCGAACGAATGATACTGGGAATTATGCACATAGACTGAATATATGCGCATAAATATAAATCTTATTAATAAATTACTACTAGTCTTTCTTAGGATATAGATCTAAGGTGAGATAGGAATTTTCATAAGCCAAAAGGCGAAATGAAAACCTTAGCGTTTTTCCTGCTGAAAAGTACACATAGTATTAAAATATGTCACGACACCAGAAAACATTGCTGGTGACGTAGATTTGCACTAGTGATGCAATGAGCATTTACTGTTGATAAAGAATTACAAAAAACTTATGAGAAAAGATTCCGTTTTTGGAAGCTTTCGAATGGGAAGAAGAAACTTATTTGTTACAGGAAATTCAGAAATTCTCTTTTAAGAGAGCAAAAAACTATAGAAATAAACAAATAAATTTTCATAGACGCTGTGAAAATTTGCTAATGCATAAAGCGCGTTTCGGACAGAAAAACTCGCCTGTCTTTTTTCAAGCATGTTTCCTCTAACCCACTTCAGAAAAGGAAAAACAGATGGTCGCTACAAAAGATTCAAATTACGCTTCTAAAGAAATAAAGTTCATGCAAAACTTCGATCTAAATTTTACAGTATAAATACCTTAATTTTGTAAAAATCTTTAAAATATGTTGTTATTTTGATATTTGCTTTGAGTGTAGAAGTACATAATACAATTGAGGGGGTCGGAGCAAGAGAATGCCAAGCCACATTTTTGAACTTCTGAGATATTTCATCATTTGAAAATTCCATCAAATACTCAAATCAAGATATATAACCTAAAGTTTTTTCGCCAATGTCTTAGTAACATTTGAAATATTCTGAGTAACAATATGGCATTACTTTAATTATATTACTATTACGTTTTTTTGTAAATTAGCTATCTTCAATTGGGGGCATAAACATCTGGGGCAAAAACGAAACCTGTCACATACGCTGCCATCAAGTGACATTAGAAACAAATTGTATATTGGATATTATAATTTACAATATTAAGCAATAGGTTACAGTGTCAGATTTATTTCACCAAAAATGTGGTTTGGTCCTTTCCTGCCTCGACCCCCTCAATTCTAGTAGCATAAGAAAATTATACTAATACTCTATGTATTGGCTATACCTTGACAAAAATTTACTAGTTAGAGTTCAAAATTTCACAAGCATTGGGGAATTTACATTTTGTGATTAATGGTGTAATATTTTCAAAGTAAAGCCCATATATTTATATTTTCAATATTGGAGTTACGTATTACACATTTTTAATTTTAAGTCAGTATTTTTGTAACAGAGCCATTTCTTTGCAAGATAAGTCCAGTATAATCCAATATATAACCAGTATTGGTATTTTATAAGGAATAATCTACGTTGTAGATCTAATATTTAATGAATGTTGGTATTTCACGTTGGGATATACCCGACGAATGCAGTCTTGGATTCCAACTTAACCAATATAACTAAAAATGATTTGCTACTACAGAGTAATCTTTCGTACAAAGCTACTACTAGACAAAATAAATTTCATTTACTTATAAGTTTATTCACGAATATTGAATTTTAAAGGGAGCTATTATATATTTCCATTTACGAGATACTATAGTAAGCCGCATCTACCCTTTTAAAATTTATATGCCCAACAAAACTTCATACTTCTTTTTATTTCTACTGCAAAATAACTTTTATCTCAATCCTCTATGCATCTCGGTGCCTCCATTTCCCTTTAGCATTGGACTACATAAAAGCTTTTTAACAACATTCCCCATCCCATCCGATGAACTGTGATTTCCTTCTTTTTGGCACGATAACGAAGATATCAGAGCCCCCAAATTCAATCAGTGCCCATTAGATCCGGACAAGGGAACTGTGCAGTTCCTTCCTTACTCTTTTGTCTTTGCCAATCACGTTTCGCCAAACACAAAGCACGATAAAAATCTATAGCATCCTCTGCGACTAACACCTTCGTTGTTCAAATGAAATTTCTTTTTCGGCCGTTTTCTGAAATAGAATAGATTACTGAAAGCTAAGTGCTTTTATATATTGTCTTTATTTTACTAATAAAGATAAGTAATTAAATAGTCAAATGTATTTTATCTCATAAGCTGAATTAGGTGTAAAGATGACACGTAATTGCATCCAGTGTATCTATATTTTTAAGTAAAAAAATGACATAATGGCAAAGATTTTTTAAAAATTATAATATGTATATGGAATTCGAAATACTGATATTACAAATATTTCAATACAAATATCCCAAAATCTGTAATAAAAATTTATCCTAATTACAATTTCTTAAAAGAAGTAACCCCGTGTCTTGATAGAGAAAATGCCAGTATCGAATTTCATCATTTTGAGAAAAGACTGGTTTAATATTTAAAATTTTTAAATTACTGTGAAAAATTGCTGAAAATATTATTTTCTTATAGAATATATTAAATGGCGGACATTAGCATTTTTTTTCTTCCTGAGTTAATCGAAATGTGCATGGAAAAATGTATAAAGAAGTGTTTTCCACTCAAAACAAACCAAAATTAACTTAATCCCTGTTATTTCAACGACAGCGGTATTTTGGAAACAGTTTAACGTTTAATCGTAGATGGTTTGATAGTGCAGAATGTAAATTCAGTGTTAGTTAATTATGATTAAAGCTTAAATTCCATTCTTTGCATTAGGTTTGGTGTGTTTAATTCTTGGTAATACAGAGTAGAACGCATCTTATTCAATTTTGACTATGTCTCTAAAGGATTACTATACAAAGGTTTATTTAACAATGTTTCATTCATTTCTCATGATTATAATCATTAGGTTATTGCATGCATTCTCTATGGAAATAATTGAAACATCCCCTAAATTTAAATTTTGCGAAAATAAATCACAAACACTCTAACTACATAGAGCTGAAAATCAGTGACTTTTGAAACTACCAGTTTATAAGATGCGGAAACCTGTGATAATTAGTTATGGTGAAACTCCAATTATCCGGACTAATGTGTTCTGGTCGGAATCCTGATATGTAAAAAAGCAGATAGTTGGAGTTATCATACAAAAATGTTAAATTGTGAAATAAAATTTCCTAAAATAACTTTGTTTCATACAAATGTAGGCCTAATGTATGTTGAAAATATGATCAAGTTTTACTAAGACCACTTTTGAAAATAAGATTGCCTAACTCGAATCCGGACTAATATGTGTTTTCAATGCAATACTGCTATGCAAAAATCCAGATAATGTTTGTTTCTGAAATAAAATTTTCTAAAATAAGTTTTGTTTAATAAAAATGTAGGCCTGACGTATGTTGAAAATAAGATCACTTTTATTACCAATACTTAACAAAACACAGTACAGTACTTACATACATTTAAAGGTATAACTTGAACATTTACGACAAAGTTAATTGTTTTCAGTAAATACTCGTTTGCCTTTTGACAGGTCTAGCAAACGCTTGACGTAAAGAAACTGTTATCTCACAATTTTGTTTCTACCATGTATATATAACAATATTGAACGTTGTCTGCTTTTCACTTTGAAGTCGAATTCCAATATCCAAATGAAATCTTCCGATGAATGAAGTCTTCCGATGAATGAAATCTTCTGATTTTCATGGAATATGAAAACAGGGAAATTGATGAAAAACCCACTTAGATTTACCTAAATATACACTTCGAAATTCCCACTAAACATTACTTTTAACGTTAGTGTAAATAAGAGTTTCAAATGAAATATTGGCATATTATTTACAAAAGTATAATTCCTATACAATTATATGTTTACGAAAGAATGCATACAATCATCATTCCAATAAGTTATCTTCTTAAACTTCCTCATATCGAGCCAGAAAATTAGAGTTTTAATGTATTTTGGTAACGCAAAGAATCTTTGTAATTTTAAGATGAATGAGTTAGGTCTATCCTCTTTAGCTTTCAACAGGTGTGAATCAAAGGAAAAAAGTTAACCGAAGGAAATAATGCAAATTTTTTGCGTATTTCGGTTATTAAAGTATATATATAAATATATATATACTGTGTGTATATACATATGAACGAATCAGATGAACTGTAGTTTTGTGATGAGTAACGTGGCATTTGTACGCTACGGTAACTGAAGTTTAAGGTAAGGACACAACATCGTAAGTTCAAAATAGCTGATGTCACCATTAGATTCGAACTGGTACGAAAATTTCCATTTCATCATTGCTTAATTCAATTAATTGTATAAAGATTGTTTTCCAGTTAAGAAGAAGGAGAAATTTTTCATTATTCTAAAAAGAAAATATTCAACGCAGCGTTGTGTGCCATGAATTCAATTAATATCTGAAAAAAAAAAACCACTGAAAATAGTTTTTTTTTTAAAGCTATTAATTTCTTTAAAGAAAATAAAAAATAAACTGTTTCATGCGTATAAATTTACGAAATTTTGTTATTATTTTTTTCTAATTTATTGCTTAAAAAGACTTTATTAAAAACTTGTTCATCCATTTTTAACACTTTGCAACGTAGTTGAAAAGTGTTTATGAATTCGGCTTGTCTCAACGTGCTATAACTTGTGTAAATATCATGGGATTGCTACGTAATTGATATAGGTTATTGAGATTTACAGTGGCATGTTCTGTATTGAAACTGAAGAGTGTCGCGATGATAGTTTATTTACAGGGACACTCAAAATAATTCCGTTACATTACGATCTATGGGAAAAAACTTTTGTAATGATAATTCTAATAAAGTTACATTATTCCACATATATATTGAAATTGATATACGTCACTGAGGTGCACTTAAAGATACTTAATGTAGAAGATGGTCTCCATAGCACTTATCGTTCATTTACAGTGACACACGAAGGATTTCGGTTACAGTATTTTCTATGAGTGATAATTACTGGAAATGAGTTTTCAGTTTCAATTTACATTTTTAGATGTAACCATTTTTTGTGTATTACTTGGTGTCTATAATTTCTATGCAATACTGCACAAAAAAATTCGAGTATAAAGCTACACAATCTAGGGCTATTCATATATAGGGCTGTACAAAAGAATTCGAGTACATTACCTCTTATTAACAGAAATCGCTGAAGGGGTATTTTTAACTGTGATGTGGGATTCTTAACTGAACTGATTTTTACCATATTATGTAGTATATACAAATCTATAGATCATGTACAGGGCTGCACAAAATAATTTGGATGCTTTTCTGATTGTAGAAGCTAATTGTTGAAATTTGGTTTTCAAATGTGTTATACTTTTTCCACTTAATTGCCACCTTGTTAAATGGTGAATTTTTATACAGTTTTTTGAATGTGTCTGAATGTCTTTCATACTTATGCTTGACGCGTGACTTTTCTTTCTTGTTTAATTCGGCAGACAGTTATGAAAAAAAAAACTGACATGAACCTGAATTTTGTTTAAGATTTTGCATGTTAATTTTTTTTTTACTAATTTTAGGCACCAATAGGACCAAAATGTATGCACAGATTTCTCGTAGTATATTTGAAGATTGTATACCTTAGACCTATTAAAATTTTTGAAAAACAAATTAAAATGATTGTAGCAGTTTAGAAATATTGTGGAAAATTGTTTTTGAGAATAATGCGTTTGAAATACATTATGATGCGTTATTTTCATTACTTTTCTTCTAAGAAATATAAAAACATTCTTTTTTTTTCTGCTAAGTATATGACAATATATTTTTATATTTTAAATTTAAACAAGTTAATAACAGAAAATATAAATTATTATTTTTTGTCGATGTTTGTTAATTTAAAGATGAAACTAATTTTTGAGCGGTGACTTCAGAGAAACTCTTCCAGTGGCTGCCCGTATCTCCTGAATTCATTAACAAAATGCTTTCACCATACTTCACAATAACATATTATTATCACAAAGGCTGCATATTATACGTTAAATCATATTTAATGGTGGTGAGAAATTAGTTTCATCAACTTAATTATTAACTTATATGACATTTAATTAAAATTTCAATTTCTTTCTTCCTATTTTGCTGATATTTTTTAACAAAATATCCGATCATATAAAATATTTAATATTATTGATAATGTAATTGCTCAAATTTCAGTTCACAACACCAAATGAAAGGACGAGCAGAAATTTTGTATCGTACATTTTCCAACATACAATATAAAATCTGATCTCTTTTTTTTATTTTTTATGTTTACCTAAAAACATAAGTAAAAAGTTTAGATTATTTTCAAAAATAGCTTATGTTATTTCGTTTATATCCTTTGAAATAGCAAATTTTAACCCTGGGAAATTTGCTCAAATTAGGAAATTAATATGCTAATAAAAATTTTTGTATAAACTAGCAAATTATGAAAAATTCCGTCATCCATAAGAAACTACATTAAAAAAAATACCACATAAATAATAATGTTTCTTGAATATTTCCTGTTAAAGGAATAATATAACTATATCATAATTCTCAGCAAATAACTTATTAGAGTCTACTTTTCCAATATATAATAAACTATATTTCAGTATAAAATGCGTTACATAATTGTTATTAAAATAAGTGTAAGATTGTCAACCGCTTCAACAAATTTTACTGTAAATATATTCTAATAAGAAATTTATATTCTAATAAGAACTTTATATAAACTAGCAAAACATGAAAAATTGCCTCATCCATAAGAAACTACATTTAAAAAAAATACCACAAAAATAATATTGTTTCTACTGTATTTCAATACAAAATGTGTTACATAGTTATTATTGAAACAAGTGCAAGCCTGCCAACTGCTCAAACAAATTTTACTGTAAATATTAACACGGCCTTCTTATCGTTGGCCAATACATTCTACGTAACATTCTAACATAATACAAGAAACTACATTTAAAATAAAATACCACAAAAATAATATTGTTCCTACTATATTTCAATACAAAATATGTTACATAATTATTATTGAAGCCAGTGCAAGCCTGTCAACCGCTCCAACAAATTTTACTGTAAATATTAACACGGCCTTCTTATCGTTGGCCAATAACTACTGCCTAAACCGTTGGTTTTAGATGTATTATTTCAATTGGAAAATTATTTCAAATGTTGTTTTTTCATCATATAAAATATCATTTACCGGAAAATATATTTTTTTTAAGTTAGAACATTTAATTTCTTATTAGGTCTTTGGTCCTAAAAGTTACATTTAGAAAACCTTTCTCTAAGCTCTATCATGTAAAACAGTAAAATACTTTATTTGCGCAGAAGGCCGTAACCAGACGTGAACAGGAAAGACTGAGCAACCCCTCCACTAGCAACGTCTTGAGTCTGCTCTACCCTTTGTAAATCTTTTAATAATAAATACCATTCATATCATATTTTAAAAATTTACACTTTGTAATCAAAGGTTTTATGACAGATGGTCCTGCTCTCTATTTATGTATGTATTTATTTATCATCATCTCTGTTATTTATTTATCATCAAAGTGAAAGAAAAAAAAGATGAGACATCAATTAGTCGCTACAGAAAAATTTCAAAACCCTTTCTTATTGTGCCTGCTGATTACGGCCAAAACTTACTGAGATGCGATACATTTAAATTTTTGAATTTTCAGCGTTTTTCTGGTATTAAATACAAAAAAAAAGCGTTACAAAAATTTTAATTTTGTAACTTTTTTAAAAGTACCTATTTTGACATAAAGGAATTTTCATATTATGAGGAACAACATTTGAAACATTTTTGTGATTTGAACTATACTTTTAAAATAAATAGTTTAGAAATCAACTTTCGGCCAACGATAAGGAGAGACACCCGTATAAAGAATATTTTTTCAAAAACATATACTTTCTTTTAACAACTTACCCATATAAGGAAGAGTTGATACATAATAAAACGTAAGCCATGTGGACCATGATTTATAATTCAGATTGTCTGAAAGAAGAAAAAAATATAACATTATTATTAAATAAGTTATGTTATTTAAAATTACATTATTTGTACGAGATTTTCTAGAAACATATTAAGCATATAAATACATATATACCTATAAGAAAAAATATATATCAAATATATTTTTAGTTATGCATACCAACGTCAGTTTAAAATGATATTAAACATTTGTAAATGCAATACCGATTTAAAGCATTCCTGAATTATATATTTCGTTATAGAGGTTTAAAAATATATTTATATAAAAAAAAAATCACAAAATCAAAATTTACTTAAAATGACTTAATTGTAACAATAATAATAATAATATCGGATTTCATCTTTATAAATAAAGTAAATTAAATGCTTAAATAAGTTCCGAGTTTTTAGTTAAATATTTATATCATATAAAATATTAAACCTGTAAAAAACTATACTCACATTTATACATTATCCTAAATTACCAGGTTCTTTGATAAATTAAAAAGTATTAAATGCCTTAAGTATTAGATACAACTTGCAAAATCTTAATAAATAAAAAAACTCCGATGATGGAGTACGCTAATTCTCCCTAATGAAGGAAATCATCACATATATCACAGCTGTGAATGGCCGAGTATTAGCGTAAAATATTTTTCTAATTTGTTTCGCCTTATAAACATGGCTGAGAGTCAGACTCTGCCAGATCCCAGAAACCAAATCGAGATCTCGGGAAAAATAATGCGAGCCATTTCATTGGAGAAGCGGGGAGCTGAGTTTAATAATCCGCGAAAACTTACGCCTCAATTAATCTCGCCAAAAGAGAGAGGAAAAGAAGACAAAAACACGAGCTGCGACTTGTCATAATAAGCTAAAGGATTTACTGGCAGAAAAGGAGGTTAAATATTATAAAGTGCAGTATCGTAAATATCGTGAGTATCATTAGGTGATTTAAAGCAGTTTAGTTAATCTTTATGATGAAGTACGTTAATAAAAAGAAATGTTTCTATAGTGTTTATACAATGTGTTTCAAACAGGATACGAGCTTTAAAATACAATAATTCATTAAATGTAAAATATATAAAGATGAAATAAGTGACTTGTATATAATATGGCTCAAAGATTTTGTATACAGTAATTTTAATATTTGTTAAAATTTTAGTCGGTAGATGGCGCTCTCTTACTGCCTCAACGTGTAAGAATCCTCAAACTAACTTTAAAATTTCAAGATGTTAAGCATTTTTTTTCCTCGCATCTGAAGGAACAAACACTTTAAAAAGCAAAAACTGAGTGACTTTCTAACATTTTTTGCACGTAATTAGAGCAACAATAGAGTTGAGCACAGTGCCATCTATTGATAGAAATTGAAACTATTTTTTAATTTACCGTACACAACATTATGAGCAACCATATAAACATGTCACATGTTGATTCATTTTTTTTGTCATACTAGATGAATTACTTAATTTTAAATTTCGGTAGTCCTTTTTGAATACACTGTATAAAGTACAATCAAAAATGTGTAAATGGATTAAATACAGTAGATATGATACAAAACAAAAGAAATAACTGAGAAACTGCCGATATTACAAGTACTAAAAACTTTCTACAAGAGTATTAAGGTTTTTTGTACTAGAAAATAAACTAGCATTCGTCATGTAACAAACGTGCACTGATAGTAAGTGCAACCACGAAATGCCTTCATGTTGGCTCATGTTACATGCATTTGTCACCTGAAAAAGGCGTGGTCTGTTTTTAAAGTTGAAATTATCGTATATATTTTTTTCGTGCACTGTAAAAAGGGTGACAAATGTTTCTTAATCTATGAAAATATAATATAACCACAGACGAAAATGTACCATAGCAAATGTACAATAGAAAATGTACAATTGTAGCAAAATGTACAATACTCTTCCGAGCTATTAACGATTTCGAAAAGCACTCTTTATTTTTAGAAACTTCGGGAACAAATATATTTTCGAGATTTAAAGAATCATTCATAAAAACAAAGTTTCTTTTTCTGTCACTGTCTGTTGAAAGCGTTTCCAAGTAGTTTTTATAGTTTATTAATCAGTTTTCTAAAATCGCAATATCGGTTTTTGGATGTTATTTATTCCCAAATAAATATTTTCAGCTGCATATTTGAATTTACACATACAAGAATAAAAAAAAATATATTAATTTTGATATTACTGTTAATGCTGTTCATTTATCATGTTTGTCTGTAAAATATTTTACAGTTTGTTGAACATGAAAATGTTTACTTGAGAATTGATTAGCTGTTTTAATCGTTTTATTATTCCATTCTTGTCTGTGAATTATATTATCTTGTCTGTGATTTATATCTGTGAATATAAATTATAAATATAAATGACGGATATCATTAACTTTTTAATTATTTAAAGATTACAAACAGGTTTGTGTTTACACTTCACTGAGAATTTTTTGTAATTATGAGTTAGATATTTAAACATTTATCCATTACCAAAGAAGGCATTGTTTTATTTAGATTATCGTTTCTTAATAATTTATCCTCCTTTTTCGCATTTCACGAAGCACGTTTTTGCGAAAGGAAGAAAAAAAAGTTCTCTTTATTTATCTCTCAAAACATTTCATCTAATTACTTTTTTTTTCGAAACAACTTAATTTAATGATTCACAATTACATTTGTTTGATGCAAAATTCGTTTTTGTCTTTTTCATTTTCGCTACCTTCATCAATTACTCTTTTTCTTTTTTAAACAAATTTGAAGTACATTTTTTTTTCTACAGTTTCCATAAACTCTTTCCTGGAGCAAAAATGCATTGTATGCCTGGAAATGAAAATATACAGATCTAGCAAAATCAAAATCTTTCATGTAGAATCCGAGAAAAAAAAATTAAAAATTCTGAAATTTTGAGGCTAAATGTAAATTAACCTTTTTTTTTATTATACTAAAAGGCAAAACGCATTCACTTTATTTTATTTCAATGTTCAATTCTTTTTTTTTTTCTATTGATAGAAAGTAGCCTTTTTAATGACTTTTCGGGTAAAGTAAAGAAAAGAAAAATATAAAACTCAAAAGGCTGACTTTTTATGTTTGAAATATCGATTATAAAGCACCTATGTTCGACCTTTCTTGTTTTAATGGGAAAAGAATGAAATAGAACTTCAAAAAACTCAATTTAAAACTGAAGAATAATCCGATAAATCTGAATCAGATTGAAATGAAAAGAATTTTTTCTTCTTCTAACCCTTTTTTTTTCAAATTTTAAACGAAGAATTAAAATAGTTTTCTCTACAAAGTTTTATAATAAGAACATTTTCCCCTTTTATGCTAAGAGCAAATAAAATTTCGATGATTTTTTTCTAAATGATCTTTTTTGAATTCTTCTTATTTCAAAAACCACTTTAAGTTAAGAATTAATTTGAAAACTTTTTTTTTTTATAATAGTGGATTCAAATGTGAAGACACGAATAACGCAGGAGTGCGTTTTTAGAAATTAATATGTATGTATTTCTTTTTTAGAAAAACTTAAGAATAATACTTTTATTCAGTTGCCTATTACGTTTATAATTAGATAAAAGTGAACAAAATATTAAAGACAGCTTTCTTGTTTCCATTTTTTTTCACCCTCTTCATTTTATTGCGTTTAACCCTTTCATTACCACAAGATATTATGCAGTTACAAGGTCAATGCATGAATGATAAAAACATGTGCTTTAAAAAATAAGTTAAATAGTGATTTTTTACCATTGTATGTGTTTAAAAAATATCGAAAATACTTATAAGGAAAATATTGCGAGAATGTTATAAATTTTCTTTAGAATTTGTGTTAATATTAAAGGTAATAAAAAAAGGTATTTAGAATTTTCATCAATTCCAATGTCTACCGTCTTTGCCATATCACGTTTAACCCTTTCATCACCACAAAGCATTATGCAATTAAAAGCTGTATGTATAAAGGATAAAAATAAATGTTAAAAAATAAGTTAAATATGGAGTTTTTCCATTATATGCATTAAAAAAATCATCGGAGGGATTATTTACATATCAGAAGAACGCTGCAATAAACTTTGAATTTTATTTTAGAATTCACGTAATGTTTAATTGAAGATATAAAAAGGTGTTGTTTGTATAAATTTTCAATAATTACGATATCTCATTAATATTAGTAGCAAAATTACAGGGACACTGTACCCTTTTAAATTTATTTTTTATTATTTCAGTGTTTTTTACTACTTTTTTGACATGTAATTAAATGGTTTTATGAAAGAAAATGATTTAATCAAGTAAAAATGCAATTATTGTAGTAACTTTTTTGAATTAAGTAAATTTTAAAACCCTTCTATTCCTACAATTTTGAACTTTTTGAAACTTTTTTTTGCACGTTTTTCTAACAAGTGTGTTTTATACAGCTAGGGAACAGAATTCTGAAAAGGTAATTAGTTTCAGAAAAAATAAATAAAATATCAAGACATATGTAAAAAAAAAAAAAAAAAAAAAAAAAAAAAAAAAAAAAAAAAAAAAAAAATCATCGACTGTTTACATAACATTTTTATTTTCAAAAAATAGACTAATTATATTAGTGAAAATGCAATCTCTAATTTTATGAAACACACCTTAAGAATCGTTAAAAAGAAAATAACGAATCATTTGAAAAATATATGTTGAAGTTTTAGCATTTTGATCATACTAATGTATTAAAAAAACACAAAATAATAAAAATGAATTTAAATATTGCAACTCTGAAATATTTAAAAGTTAATGGATACAGTGAAAAGCCTTTTTCGCATATTTGTAATCATTGATCTTTACGTAATTTCGCAAGAATATACAAGAGATTCCTAAATACATTTTATTACAAAAAAGATAAATAAATAAATATGAAAAATTGATATTTTTGTTATTTTTCACTATGTGAAGCATATCTAGTAAAAAATAAATAAAAAAACTAGTAAAAAAGCATAGCCCTTAAGTGACAACGCCAATTTTCAAATCTGATTTATTTAAATTTTAATTAGTCTTTTTTTAACCATGGAAGAAAATCAAGACAGAAACGCAATAATTTGGCTTAAAATTGCAAGCAATAATTTTTTTTTCAATTGAAGATGTGAAAAACAGATAATATGTGGAGTATTGACATATACGATTCACTCCTTATACGAAGAATGATCGATATTTTTGATTTTATAGAAATATATATAATATTTATAGGCTTTTAAATTACTTCATGGGGTATCTATTAAACATAAAGAGTAACTTTTATGCAAATTTTTTTTTCAAGGTACTCTCCTATTAACTAACAGATATTTATATATTGGGTATTTCATATGAAATACATAGGATGCCCAAAAAGTAAGTTCCGTTTGCAAATTATGTTACAGGTGTGAATGAGAATGCACGCCGAGTAATTGAATCCATCCACAAAGCATTGGCTGGGGGGAGAATAGTGAGGGAAGAACAGTGCAATCGCGTCCTTATGAATTGAGATTAAATTCTGGTAAAACCAAACCCGCATTGAACTTCAGTTGCTCCGTTTTTGAATCCATGGAGAGTAGCTGAAATTCGCCGTCAGGTTTGTGAGCAAATCAGGTGGGAAACAATGGTGCGGAGATAGGTGTGGGGAATAAACGGGTGGTTCAACGTGAAAACCACATTGAGCAACAATTTCTTGAGAGTTTTCTCATCCACACTATAGTCCAAAACATGTAAGACTGATATTCCTCTTTTTTTGCACCTGAAGGCTTCCCTCGCTGGCACCAAATTCCAAGATAATGATGCTGTCAAGAAAATATTGGTTATCACTGTAAGTGGCATTATTCTTGAATATGGGAATACAAAATATGGTGTGTAACTGAGGTAAGAGTTCCAAAAGAAATATCAATTATTGTAAAACAAAGGGCAAGACATCTACTTCCATCTACAATGAAATATTTTGTTGCTTTGCATTATGTGTAAATTTCCCATTGCCCAACGGAACTTGCTGACTGGATGATATATGTATGATTTCAAAATTCTGTTAAAACATAACACTATTATAAATCATTTAATGAAAATGTTAAGCCATATAAGTATTCAAAAATCAATATTATAATCAAAGACTCTTTGGGAAAAACGGTTTTGGGAAATTTTTTTCTGACTAATGCATTCCGCTATTAAAATTAACAATAATACATTCCATATTACACTATTTGCCGAAAAAAAGTTTTTCAGTTGATTTGGTTTGTGAAGACTATCAAGATTTTATGCAGCAATACACATGTTTTACGGTTATAAAGGAAATAATATTATAGTTTTTATTGACAAGTTCATTAACTTTTAATATCTTTACCTCTGGGCATTGCTTTTAACCTTTCTTTTTCCTTCCATTTTGATAGTCCATAAGTATACAAATTGTAATTTTTTCATTTGAGTGAAAAAGGTGTCCAGGATGGGATTCGAAACCAGGACCTTAGCTTAAGTTTCCAACTGAGGTATCCTAGACAAATATGTCGAACGCATTTCTTTCAGTCAACCTTTAATTAAGTGTAATTACGTATTCAACGTTTATTGGAGTTTCTTTTCCAACGGTTTATTCTGTCGAACTATTTCAGATAACAGACCAGATATCATTGCCAAACGATTTTCTGAGTGAAACGTGTCCACTGAATTTGTCCAGGATAGCTTAGTCGGAAGAGCGTTGGTAGCTTAAGCCAAGATCCTTGGATTGAATCCCGGACTGGACAATTTTGACTCAGTGGGGAAAATTACTACTCGTATGATTTCTTTACCGAACAGTATGAGTGTGTTAAAATAATTAAATGAATTCCATGAGTAATTGCTGGCAAATATACAGCTCTCGTGCCAGAGTTGGCGCGCAAAAATATTTTGGTACGTGAACGATTTAGAGGTAATATTATTTCTTAATCTAAATAATTCATTAAAATTTTGTAACAAAAGTTTAGCAATTTAAGATACGAAATAATCCTGTTATTAATTAGTTATTGGTATTTTAATTTTCGGTTTTGTAGGAAATATATGCTTAATTACACAGTTTCATCATGTGATACGCTTTAAAATTCATTCTAAACTTACTTTCATTAGAAAGTTTGCGTAGATTTATGTGTATTTTTCCTTTCAGAAAGTTCAATTCAAATCAATGAAATATATCATTTTTAGTTAAATGTTTTTTTCAAATATGTAATAAATGAAATAGCTAAATCATAAGCTCATCTTAGGTGTTTAAAATCTCATATGCACTTCAATTTCATTTTCATTTAATAATTTGTTTTTAGGATATAAACTTTTGATTATCTATTATGTAAACTATTATGTAAACATTAAACAGTGAACAATTTATTTTTCTTGTGAACCAATATTTTTCTTGTATTATCACTATTTGTAATAAACTTTTCAATATATATTGCATTACCTTTTTCAGAAAAGTATAAAATATATTAAATATCCCACAATAAGGGATAATTGAAAAATTAATACACTATTTACTTCTTACTGTGCATTTATTGAGTATTAAAATAAAACAACTATTTAAAAAAAAAGAGTCAAGTTAATAACAATACCAGCGCAAACAAGTATTTTAGTTATATGTCTGCTTTGCTGAAAGACACATCATATTTTAAACAATTATGATTTTATGGTTTGGTAAATTGATAAAATATTTTCAAACACTTGCACTTAAAATTTTCTAAAATAATCGTGCACCGAAAAATCAATACTGCCAATGGTAAAAAGAAAATTTCCTGCACTCGGTTGCTAAGCAACATATTGTTTCATAGGCTACAAAAGACGACCTTTGCGATAGTAAAAGAGATATTTACATGGTTTTCATGAAAATGTTTAAAATACACAAAATTTTCTTTTCAAATGATTTTTTTCCCGGCTCATTATTTTAAAATTGAAAAGAATACTTAATATATATATATATATATATATATATATATATCACATTTGATTCATGTAACTTCAAGCTTGTAAATATTAGCTTTAGGAAATTTATTTTCTATTTGATTCTTTTTGTTATTAATCTGCATTTTATTGTTTAAAATAATGACTGATAAATTCAATGATTTAATTTATAGTTCTAAAATTAGTTTCAAAAATATTATTCAAAACAACAAAAAATGTGGTTTAAAATGAATTCTTAGTAGAATACCAACATTTCATATTAAAATGTGAATAAAAAATTAAAATTTGAAAACTTAGTGCTAATGGGTAATAATGAATACTTTTATTAGTAGTAAATACACAAATAAGATTTACGTTTAGGGCAGTTTTTTTAAAGTATAAATGAAATACATTCGCCAGGTTAATTGATTTACGTTTCAGTTCTAATATAGAACTAGGGAAACTAGGAAAATTTTTATTTTTATCCTAAAACTTTTAAAATTGGCATTTTTGAACAAACATTAAGTGAATAAAACTGTACACGTATAGTTCTACCAAACGTATCTGAATTTCCTCTTAGTATAATACTTTTCAGGTGTCATTTCTCTTTGTTTATAACTACTATAAGTTGTACTATAAGTTTTGAAAAAAAAAATCAAAATTCGACCTAAATATGTTGAATTTATTGCAAAAAGCCAGAAATTCCGTTAAAAATTGTTTTCCTTTTATTAAATGTGTTTAAAATAAACTATTTTGATCTCAGATCTTCATATCTATTTCATTTCAACATCCATAAATGAATGTGTGAAAGTTTCATAAGAATATTTGTGAAACGTTTTGAATTATCACAGTTTCCGTAAACCAAACTTTCAAAAACTTTCACTGTTTCGCAACGCATTCGATCTCATTTGTGGATTCTTTTTAAAAACAAACCGCCAAATTTTCTTCAAACAATTAAAACTGAAAAGAAATGAAACAATTTTAAAAGTATTCTAATAGTTACACATAAATAAATACTGTAAAATAAATAAATCTGCAATATTTACAATTTTCTACCCGCTTCTATAGCTTCCATTGTTAAGAATTCATATCCGGTTTTATCTTCATAACTAATAGATGTAAAGATAAAAATGAACAATTTTTGCAATAACAATTGCCAGCTTAACAAAACGAACAAATGAAAATATAAATTATTCTAAAATAATTAATCAAACGTAGGCAGGCCCTTTAACAATTTATTTATCGCTGTTTATGAAAATTCTTTAAATAACTTACAATATTCAAAACTACCAAAGGATCCAAACGGATCTTCCTGGTTTACAGAAAATATTGGCTGGTGTACAGTACATAGGTGAAAACTCTAATAGATTTTTAAATTTTAATTAAAGTTCTACCAAACGTATCTGAATTTCCTCTTAGTATAATACTTTTCAGGTGTCATTTCTCTTTGTTTATAACTACTATAAGTTGTACTATAAGTTTTGAAAAAAATCAAAATTCGACCTAAATATGTTGAATGTGGTATTCAAAAACAGACCAGTGGGAGCTCTGCAATTAAAACATAAGATAACCTCATTGAAATTTCAGCTTTTTAAAAAAGTATACAATTTCCGAAATTAAATAAATGGAGCATTTTCAGTTGACTTTGTATATTATATATGACTACATTAATACAAACACAATTCTTAGGTACCCGTTCATTCCAATACAAGTTATAAAATATTCAACGACATTAACATAATACATAATACAGTTTTTAGATTTCCCAATAACAACAACAAAAAGCATTTTTATATGAAAAATATCAATTATATGTATTCAAATAAAGTTTTGAAATTTTATAAAAGCAATACTTTCATCTTGGCCAAAAGCAAGGCATATTATCGTCAAAGATTTCGTTATTTTTAGCATCTTTTTTTATTCCGCTTATTTCAGTGTTTAAGCAAGTAGTTCGATTGCATCTATTAAATTTGCATTTTATTTATTTTTTCTTATTGATGAACTTTTATTTCCGTTATGAAATATTATCCAGAAACAAATTCTGAACTATTTATATCGTTTTAAGGGCATACGTGTATATCTTCCGTAATCACTCTATACGATATACATAGTTTAAAAAACAAATCATGCTTGAAAATTATTTTAAAAACCATAAAAAATCGATATTTTGAGATACGATATTTCAAATGTTGTAGAAATTTTAAACAAAGATAATTGTTTGAAATATGTGGTATTCAAAAACAGACCAGTGGGAGCTCTGTAATTAAAACATATGATAACCTCATTGAAATGTCAGCTTTTTAAAAAAGTATACAATTTCCGAAATTAAATAAATGGAGCATTTCCAGTTGACATTGTATATTATACATGACTACATTAATACAAACACAATTCTTAGGTACCCGTTCATTCCAATATAAGTTATAAAATATTCAACGACATTAAAATAATACATAATACAAGCAAATATACATAACATAAAAATGATTGTCTGAACCATTTAACTTTATACGTCTTCATCTAATTATATTTATATATTTTTCTATTATTTTGCAAATGTTTTGAAGTTACTCTGTTTTGAAATATTTCCAAATTATAAAATTCTGATCAATTTACAATGACAATATCTCAGGATTTTTATCTCATAGCTTGGGTTTTATTTTGCTGTCAATTATACCATCATTCTCTGATACAAATAATAACTGTTCCTCCAGTCTTATATATTCTCATATTCACATCAACTTTAATTCCCCACATTATTTCAGCTACAAGATAACACAATCGAAAAGGCAGTTGTAATTGGACATTAACGTGTATACCTTAGTGTCCATTAGCTATTTTTGTGAAGCAGCGAATTCCCGAATCGCGTGATAAAATCCTACGGTAATAGGATTAAGTAAAGATCACGCGAGGTTGTTTTACTTTTCGTAAAAATCTTATCACGGTTTTCACGATGAATTAACTCAAAAGGAGCAATGATTAATCTGAAGCCTAGTCATGTAATGACACAGCAGACGCCTCTATACGTTGTTTTATGACTTGTTGAGGGAAAACCTGAATATGGATTAAACTGAGCAAATAATCAGTCAAATGACTGTTAAGGTTCTCTTAAAAGACAAACAGTTTTAGTGTAAGACAGTATACAAGCTTTTACAGATAGATAAACACGCAAGACAAATACAGACAAATATATTTTACGTTTTCAGAATAAAAATAAACCGCGATTTTTGAGTTAATAAAATACTCCATAATCATTTCCAGTTCATATATATATATATATATATATATATATATATATATATATATATATATATATATATATATATTGTTATGGAATATGCGAAAAAAATTATGAAACTTTTTAAATATAATAAACCGTATACTAAGAGATATTATACTAAGTTTTATACTAAGACAAATGCTTGTAATAAGAAAAAGTTTTATACTAAGAATGAATTCCGTATTATTTTAAATTATTATTATTAAAATTGTTGTTTTTAAGTATACTTTGTTGTGTATCGTTTCAGAGTGGCCAAGTCTCCGGCTTTTTGGACACCAGTATTTTAGTACAGAAAATGTTGTTTTATGTAATCGGAACAATCGGCGATTTAAAAGAACAACATTTTCTCTAAGTTAATACTGATGTGTAAAAAGCCGGAGACTTGGCAAGTCTGTCGTTTACTTCGCTATTTGCTACCTCATCAAGATCAACATAATTAGTATTTTCTATAGAATATTCGTGAAAAATTGGATTTTAATGGTAATGAATATGTACAATCGTTTTTATTCCTATATTCGTGGGAAGCGTTTGCTTTATATTTCTCATTCTCTTAGTATTATCAAAATGTTTTTCTATAATACATATAACATATTGCAATAAGTAATTATTAATTACCTGTTCTTAAATTACACAGCCAAGCACTGTATATTATTATTATTATTATTTTATGATAACGATAGCTTGTCAGATGAATTTTGCATTCAATTCATAATATTTAATATATAATAAACTTTAATAATCTTCAATTTTAGTTTAAGTTCAAAATTTCACTAAGATATTTTAATTATTTTAACACAATTATTATAATTGGTAAATAAATCATATGCGTTGTCATTTTTCAACTGAGTGAAAAAAGTGTCCATGCCAGGATTTGAACCAGAGATCTTTGGGTTATACTGCCAATGCTATGCAAACTGAACTATCCTGTACAAATCTGGTGGGCAGAATTCAATCAGTCAACCTTTTGATAAGAGTATCTTGTCTGTTATCTGAAACAACTCAACAGAATAATTCGCAGGTAATGGAACTCTAAGTAAACGCTGGATATGTAACAGCACTTGATTAATTTTAACACATTTATTCTAATTGGTAAATAATTCATATGCGTTGTAATTTTTCAACTGAGTGAAAAAGTGTCCATGCCATGATTTGAACCAGAGATCTTTGGGTTATACTGCCAATGCTATGCAAACTGAACTATCCTGTACAAATCTGGTGGGCACAATTCAATCAGTCAACCTTTTGATAAGAGTATCTTGTCTGTTATCTGAAACAACTCAACAGAATAATTCGCAGGTAATGGAACTCTAAGTAAACGCTGGATATGTAACTGCACTTAATTAATTTTAACACATTTATTCTAATTGGTAAATCAGTCATATGCGTTGTAATTTTTCAACTGAGTGAAATAGTGTCCATTGCAGGATTTGAACCAGAGATCTTTGGGTTATACTGTCAATGCTATGCAAACTGAACTATCCTGTACAAATCTGGTGGGCACAATTCAATCAGTCAACCTTTTGATAAGAGTATCTTGTCTGTTATCTGAAACCGCTCAACAGAATAATCCGCAGGTAATGGAACTTCAAGTAAACGCTGGATATGTAACTACACTTGATTAATTGTAACACATTTATTCTAATTGGTAAATCAGTCATATGCGTTGTAATTTTTCAACTGAGTGAAAAAGTGTCCAGGCCAGTATTTGAACCAGGGACCTTTGGCTTAAGCTGACAATGCTGTGTCAACTGAGCAATTCTGGAAAAAAAAGCGCGGGCACTATTCCTTCATATCTTTATTATTGTTAATAACATGGACATAAATCCGAGTTTAGGTTAGTGTGAGGCGTATTGTATTTTTGACTGCGTAAATGGTTTGAAAATCGTGTTTCTTATACAAAAACTGTTTGTTGTAATTTTCTCTACTTCTACTCAAAGTTCGTACGTGTTGTTATGGGGTATTCTGTTTAATAGAAGCATTTATATGTAAGTAAATATATTACATTATTTGTTATAGTACTTAATAAATTGTTATTTATATATTTAGTTTAAAACATATAGTAGTTATATGAGTATAGTATTCAATGATAAAGACATCAAACACTAAATAACACAAAACGAACATAGCTCGGAAATTGAGGAAAATGTATCATTTCACTGAAGGCATATTCTGTCACTGTTAAAATTGTCCATAATTCAAATAGTTAAAATAGACAGCGGAAATATTTTGGAATTCGAATCCTACTTCTCAGAATATAAATATCCATATTTACGATATCACACGTTTCAGAAATTTTAATGATAAAATTTCTACATGTACTGGTAAAATTTCAATACACATGGTGTCCGAAGAAGATTGGACCGATTTGAAAGAATCATAACTCTAAAAGTAATTGAGTTAACGAAATTATTTCCTTTCCAAAGTACTCGGCAATTATCTAAGATTTGTTAGTTATAGCTGTTTTAAAGTCGTGACATTCAGACTATGCACAGAATCGATGATCTGAAAATGCAAATCGCACCACATATTCGCAATTTCTTCGGTGATTCCGGAGTGGAAAGCGTATAAGTCTAAAACTATTAAAGGTATGGGAAAAATGTCAATTAGAAAATTCTTCAGCATCTTCGATTTGGTAGGAAAGGATCCACTATGTACAAAAATAACTTAAGCAAAAAGTTAAAATTGCAAATGTGTGGTAAGATTTGCATTTTCCGATCATCGATTCTGCGCATCGTTTGAATGTCATGACTTTAAAACAACTATATCTAACACATGTTCGATATTTGCCGAGTACTTTGGAAATAAAATAATTGTGTTTTCTCAATTACTTTTAGAGTTATGATTCTTTCAAATCTGTCCAATCTTTTCGGACACCCTGTATGTATGGTACAAATCTTCTATAATTATATAGAAGCAATCACATAGTCACAGTCTTACTGCGGTTGCTGTTTAGTATGAAAATACTTAATAATTATTAAGCAAAGATCTAATTTTTTAAAGGTAATTATTCTTCTTTCATAAAAATATTTAATCTAGGAATCTAATATCCATCATTATTTCATTATTTATCTCGATATATAAGCTATTATTTCTCTTAGTCGCGCCATGTACTATCTTTTATCCTAGATGTTAATTAGATTTTTTTTAATCACAATAATTTAAGACAGATAAAACTTATCAGTTTACTAATATAAAAATTTAGAAAATATAAAACTTATGCGTAATTCAAAAATATGTCAGTTGGTGCATGCTAAACATTGTTCTGCAATAGAAAAATCGTCCCTCCAGACTACGTGTTTAATGCGTGCCTAATATTTATGAGTGACTTTGTACTGACAAAATACAGCAATTATAATTAATTTATTATTGCAAATAATATAAAAAATCCCTTGTTAACATTAAACTAAAGATGTAATTAATGCTTAAAGTGATAAAAACATTACACAAAAATGCTTAAAATACCTTTTAATATAAAGATGGCATGTTTCGTAAACTCAAACGGCGACTTCCTCCAGATCAAAAATGAAAAATAAACTATTTTCGCTAAGTTTTTGAAAATGATAAACACAAAACACGATCCATTATATAAAGCAATAAGTAAAATAATAATTTTCACGTTTACAGTTTAACCATCTTAAGCACTGCTTTCATATACATGTGGTCTCATGTTTTGTGTTTATCAATAGTTTATTTATCATTTTCGATCTGGAAGAAGTGGCTGTTTGAGTGTACGAAACATGTCATCTGTATATTAAAAGGTATTTTAAGCCTTTTTGTGTAATATCTTTATCATTTTAAGCATTTATTACATTTTTAGTTTAGTTTATTATTAGTATGTTATTGGTTGATTTTTTTAAAAATGCTTTACTTTAAATAACAGATGTATCAATAAATGTTCATGAGTAAGGGTATGAAACACTAAATAGCATAAAACAACTATCTATATTTCCACTTAAAACGAGAGTTCGAAATGATACATTTTGACGAAAATGTATCATTTCCATCTCAAACAATCTGCAGAACTGAAGGCATATCCTGTCACATCCGTAATTCCAGTAGTCAAAACATGCAGCGGAAATATTTTGACAGGCGAAACCCTCCGTACTGGAATATAAATATCAGTATTTACGAGATCAAACGTTTCAAAAATCTTGACAACTATAAAATAAAGTTTTAGACGTTCCTACCAATGAAGTGCAATGGTAAAAATTCAATATGCGTACGGTAAACTTCTCTTATGAATATAGAAGCGAGTCACATATATATTTGCATTCGATGCTACGTATCAAAATATTCAACATCTATTAGGTAAATATCGGAAATCTCGATTCTATTAGGTCAGTATTCGGCCTTCATATACACATTTAACTCAGAAATCTTGTATCCAGCATTAATTTATTACCTCTTGCATTATATAATCTGTTAATCCTCTCAATCATGCTATATATTATTTCCCAATTTAATATTTAAGATAATACTAAAAATATAATTTCTCTTCCCGTCAGTCACATTGTTTATTGATAACACAATAATTTTCAGCTATTTAAAACAGTTATATAGTGTCCATTTAAAACAAACTGATACACATAGTATTATGGTTTACAATAAAATCACAACAAAAGTGTCTTTAGATTTGGAAAAATGTCTTCTTTGCGAATATGACTGCAACTTTTGAAGTAAGGATCATTTACTTATTAAAAAACTGTACCAACTTTGATTTTTCAAAAGAGTAACATTCACTTTTGATATGCGATTTGTAATCATTGAATCAAATGAGTCCAGAAAAGTGTAAAGATGATGCACTTTTTCTTAAACATTCATAGAGTTATAAAAGAAAATGTGTTAAGATCTCTTTTATAAATTTAGAAAAGTAAAATTAAAATCTTACAGGGAAGAATACTCGGAATATTCAAATTATAACCAGAAAATTTTTATAGAAATTGTACATATAGTATAAATACCCTTTTTTTTAAATTCAAGATTTTTATGTGGTTCCAATTTCGATGAGTTCATGTTTCCAGGATTTTTTTGTTTATTATTCCTCTCCCCTTAATTTCTTCTTTTAGCTTCTAGTTGAGGGACTTGCTATTGCACTTTATTAGATATGTCTAGCCCTCACACTTTTTTAATTTTGATCCTGATCCTCAGAGCTCTGCGCATACCCTTCGGCGCTTGATGTAACAGTTTGTTTAAAATTTTGTTCTAATCTGTTTCGAAATGAGTACGTGGCTCTGTGGTATGTCATTTCTCTCCAGTTCTGTATACTTGAATTCAAATCCAAGCAGCGGGAAGGTTGAAAAAATGAAACTTTTTATTTTTCAATATTTATTTGAGTCATAAAAAATAATTTGAATGAAAAAATGTAAAGTTTATATTTTTTAATATTAAAGTTAATAAATAATTTCAATATTTCAGTTAATAACGAAGAATTTAAAAGAATACTACTTATTTATATATTTTGAATATTTGTAGAGTTTCGTGCACTTTACAGATTACTGCACTGCAGGTTTGCTGCATGCAGTGATGTATTTTAGGTTTTCATGGGCAAGCAGCGCTCATACATGCGTTAGTGACCACCGATTTAACGAATTTCGTGTTGGGACGCTGCAAAGGGAGTTTGCTGCATCCACTGATACCGTTTTTGGGTTTCATGGGCGAGAAGCGCTCATACATCCTTTAATGACCGCGGCTTTAATGAATTCCGTGCATTTTAGAGTGCTGCACAGCTAGTTTGCTGCATCCAGTGATGTTCTTTTTAGTTTTTATGGGCGTGCAGTGCTCATACATGAGTAATTAAAAATATTTATGTAATATCATAGACATATTAATTTAGTGGCTCAGTATAATGTATGGAGTTGATGGAATTATTTTATTAGTAAGTTGCTGATAAATCATAAATTTTTGGCAATCAATGTTTACTTTGTGAGAAGAATTTCACAATTGGCTAGCGCTCACACAGAGCGCTGATCCCGAGATCAGGATCAGGATCAAAGTTTAAAAATGTGAGCGGTTGACGCTTGTCACTTTATTATCCTTTTATTAATATTATCCGGGGATGTGTGGCAGTTAGCATAGCCACAGGTACCTCGGAAAATTGTCTTCGAAATCTCTAAAACTAAAAATTATGTAATTTTTCCTCTTATTTCCCAAGATTTTCTCTTTTGTTGATACAAACGATAACAGGAGACGGCCCCCTTATACCGTCAAAGAGCAAAATTTCGCTACTTTTCGAAAACTAATGATAGGAATAAGTTGTAAAACCAAATGGCCATGTTTTTGACGACACTTATTCTTTTTATGTAAAAATTAATGTAGATCATAATTGATAGTTTTATTTAGTATGGATTTTTTAATTTATAATTAAAAATCTGTTTTTGGAATAAAAAATTCTTATATTATGTTTGGCTGCATTCATTGCAACTAGTATTTAGAAAAGGAACATTTCAATCAGATGATTTTTTGGGAAGATATGTGTTAAAGTTTGTCTCATATTTAAGATTACAAAACAAACACTTTAACTACTTCTAACTCTATGACTATTTAAGAAAAATTATATCCCAACAAAAACTTTTCAGTAAAAAAAAAAAAGCGCCAAGTTCTTCTTAAGGTTTCGGCCAGAAAAAGCAGTGATATCTGAAGCTCGCCCAATTTAAAAGTCAAACATCCCAAATCTTTCATTGAAAATGGCTTCCTGCGACTTGGCCGTTAATGCATTCAAGAGGGTTTTTCAAATACTAAAAATTGTATAATGATGTACATGTCTACTACATATTTTTCAGCATTTTACGCTTTTTGTAGCACAAAGTACAGAAGTATAATACACATTTCAATAAAGCATATAAAACCACTTCAGAGTCTATTTAAATGCTTAGTAAATGAAAAATAACAAAATACTTGTATTCAGAAGATAATGACTTTATGATATTCAAAAGATTAAATTGCTCAAACATAATTATCCGTTTTTCGACTGTTAAAAACGAATAAGTGCATTCTAATATCATTGCAATAACTCTTAATACATCCAAACAAACTATAATAAATGTTCATATGGAATGAATTCCTTTCGTCAATGAACAAGATTTCAATATTATACAATATACAGCATAACGTAACACATTGGGAGATTTGATTAAAGTAGATTTAGTTTATTTCATCGGTTTCGATATAATGACTTTGGACCATACAAAATGACAATTAAATCATAAGTGGACTGAATGATTCTTAATCAAAACTAATGTTTGTTGAAACTGAATGGTAGTATTTATCACAAAGATTTTGCTTTCAATATATTCATGGGGATTTGTCTCTTTGCATTTCTAATATTATTTTTAATATTCAAACAATTTATAAATGTATAATTTCCAATCATAAATTTGGAAATGTCCTAGAATGCATTAACGGCCAAGTCGCAGGAAGCCATTTTCAATGAAAGATTTGGGATGTTTGACTTTTAAATTGGGCGAGCTTCAGATATCACTGCTTTTTCTGGCCGAAACCTTAAGAAGAACTTGGCGCTTTTTTTTTT